>RSEF01000001.1:122719658-122793589 GCA_003993805.1 Himantopus leucocephalus | reverse complement strand
TGTCTTCACAGGAGAGGTGCTCCAGCCCTCCGATCATCTTCATAGTCCCCATCTGGACTTGCTCCAACAGGTTCATGTCCTTCTCATGTTGGGGGCTCCAGAGTTAGATGCAGTACTCCAGGTCTCATGAAAGCGGAGTAGAGGGGTTAACCAACTACAAGCTCAATCCTTCTTAGATTGCCATATCTCTAGAAGCAAATTTTTAAATAAAGAGTTGGTCTACAAAACAGTTTTTTCAACTCATTACCTTTCATTTTGAGATTCTATCTGTGTTTAGCAGACAGTTCTTTACAATTTGGGTGAAAGTCATGAAAATCTTTCATTGGATCCACCATCATCTCAAGCAAAAAGTGGAACCCAGCTGTTTATACCAGGGACACTGAGTTGCTATTAACATTTAAAAAGAAAAACAAGGGATACATTCATGTGAGCCAAATGTCTCAGCATTGTTTGGTATCCATTTCTGAAGTGACATGTAAGTTATGTTCTGGTTGTCCCTGCCAAACAAAAATGCATTTTACTTTGGATAGTAGACTACTAACTATTTTTGCATAATAAGCCTTTTACAGATTTTGTCTTTGATTTCCAATTTGGAAAAATACAGAATATTTCAAAAAAAAAAGGAAATTAATTATGAAACATCAGTTTCACAGGTTTTTTTTCCTTTCCCACTACTTTTCACACTTGTATTTTCCTACTTATTGGGTTTTTTTTCATTTTTTTTAAACCTCTTTTCCCTGCCTTCTTTCCTACACCTATTCAGTCAATTTTCAAAACCTTCTCTACCTTTCTATGTCTTATATTCTATATTATTTTATATTCTATTTCTATATTTGATTTTCTTACTTTCATTCTTCTTTCATAGAATCATACAATGGTTGGGGTTGGAAGGACATTTAAAGATCATCAAGTCCAACTCCCCTGCCATGGGCAGGGACATCTTTCCCTAGATCAGATTGCTCAAAGCTCTGTCCAACCTGGCCTTGAACACTTCCAATGATGGGGCATCCACAACTTAGCTAGACAACTCATTCCAGTGTTTCACCACCCTCATAGTAAAGAATTCCTTCCTTATATCTAATCTAATCTAATATCTAATCTAATCTAATCTAATCTAAATTTACCCTCTTTCAGTTTAAAACCATTACTCTATAACTACAAGCCCTGGTAAAAGGCCTCTCTCCATCTCTTTTATAAGACCCCTTTGTACAGTGAAAAGCCACAATAAGGTCTCCCTAGAGCCTTCTCTTCTCCAGGATGAACAACCCCAATGCTCTCAATCTTTCTGCACAGGAGAGGTGCTCCAGGTGTTATATCCCTCTGATTCTTTTTGTGACCCTCCTCTGGACCCACTCGAACAGAGTCTCCCACACTGGAGACATTCAAAACCCACCTAGATGCCATCCTGTGCAACCTGTTGTAGGTGACCCTGCTCTGTCAGGGGGGTTGGACTAGATGATCTCCAGAGGTCCCTTCCAACCCTGACTATTCTGTGATTCTGTGACCAGCTTGAAAAGAAGCCATGTCACTGTCTGAAAGCAATTTGGAGGTCTAAAATGAACTCCACCCTGCAAAGTAACATCCCTGTCCATACAGTGCCAAATGGGATTAATTCTTCCTCCAGATTTCATGGGACCAAAATGTCATCTCATTAAATTGTCAAAGGAAAACAAATACAGTCTGACCATGCTTTCATTTTGAGGCTGTTTATTTCAAGAGACTCCTTCAAAGATTGCTTATGTACAAAACTTACCAATTCTGTGACAATATGTACAAAGTAGACATACCAGCAAAAGTTAGGGTACATTCTTAGACTTCCCCTATCAGGAAACACTATAAAAAATGAATTACCTATTAAAGATTCTTTTCATTAGGCTTATCAAAGAATCTGTACAGCTACATCAACATAAACAGCTGAAATTTTTTTCCGTTTTAACATGCTGTCATATGATAATATTTTCATAGCTACTGGTAGATGGGGGTAAGTTGTTGTTCCCACTTTAAATGTTTCCATTATAAATCCTATTTTACAAGTGAATTAACTATGGCAGGCCACTTTAATAAGCATCAGACTGAAGCTATGGACCTTACTCATTTCAGTTACACAGCATGTAACTCATGTTCCCATTTGCTTTGAATAATAAAGCTACATAATCCAGCTATCCGTTAGAGTACACAAGCGTGGTAGTCTCCCATCCAGATAATTATGTGCAACTCAAATTACATTCCATTAACATGTTGGCTAGCTGATCACAGAGAATGGGGTGTATTCAGCCAGAAAGGGTAGGAGCAGTCCAAATGAACAACTTTAATACATTCAAAGACAAAGTAGAGCCAAGGCACTGAGGCTGGCACGTTAAAGTGAGGAACTTAACGGTGCAAAACCACAACTTTTCTCCTGAAGTAACTTATTTCACTTCCCTACTACTTTTAGGGGTGGATGTAGCAGAAGTTCAAATAAATTACTGGCGATAAAATTCAAACCTGTCAGAAGATTACAGACACCTGCTAGTGGCAACACAACCTGGACAGAATTCTTGGATTTACTTTGGTCTCAAATTTGCACACACAGGATCTTGGAAAAAGGTGCCTAGTCCAATAAGGACTCAATGACAGTGAAATATTTCTTTTCCTCTACCTAACCTTTTAAACAATAATTCTAGAGTGGGGGGTGGGGAGAGGAAAGAATGGTACCCTTTTAATTAATGGCACATTACATACTTGTAAATTAGATTGTAAATTACAGAAAACTTAGATAAAATGTACCAAATTCTAGAAATGTGAAAAAGCTTCTTTAAGCAATATAAAAAAGATGAATTGAAATGATAACTAAAATGTACTTAAAAAGTCAGAAGTTTTTTCATCTGAAAACACAGTTTTATTAAAATCAGCATGTTTCCAAGGAATGTATCAATTTGACAATGTGTTGGAGAAAAAGCCAAAGCAAACCATTGCAGGTTTATAATTTCATTTTTATAAAGGAAAAGTTTTTGGTTTTTTTTACAATATTACTATATTCATTTTGTTCTGAACATTAAAGCACTATTTTCTTCTTTTCATGTCAACGAATGAGGGCTTATTTTGAGCAGGGTACGTACATTGCCAGAACTCCAAATCCTGGCAGTGTGTAAAGGAAGAAAAAGCCCTTTGCCCCCACTCAGTGCTCCCTTGTAACTTGCATTTATTGTTCAAGATCAGGTTAATCTCATTTCATTTTAACTGCCTAAAGTAAGGTGTACAACCTGTGCTCATCTTCTATAGTCAACGGGCTTTCCGATAATAATAATTCCAGTTATTTTAAGGCAGGCTAAAGTATAGTGATCTCTCTGAGGAGCTCTCATGCTGTGGAGCTATGCTTAACTTACAACTTACCTTCTTAGATCAATACAAAACCCCTATGCCACAATCCCAAACAGTAAGCTACATTGTTTGGACATATTGTCTTAAAACCATCTATATGAATTCTAGATTTCCGGTTAGCCCTTCAGTGAAAAGACAAGTAAAATAATTTAACAAAGGAATTCCTTATGTACACAATAATTCATTTGAATCATGAGAATTACTGGTCTAGGCAACACAATGTATTAAAAACTTCAGAACATTATGCTTCTGGTTTGATCTTCCATTTTCTGTGAATCCCTGATTTGATGCTTAAAGGCATTTGATCCTCTTTTCATGTGGGGTTTAAATTTTCTTCCTTTTACATAAACAGCATTTCCCTTTTAAAATTTATTCTCTATAGCTAGTTTCAGTATATGAGATCTAATAGAGTCCATCCAAATAGGATGGACACCTGAGAACAGGAGACCAATATTTCATAGAGAGGGAAGAGATACTCAGTATTGAAGACGCATGGTCACTCTGTATCTATAAGGTATGACTGTAAGAGGATCGCTGGATTGTTTCACAGGAACAACTTAGGAAACTGGGGTAATATGGGGTAATATAGGGCAAAAGGGTAATTTAGGGTAATAGGGTAATAAACCCTAACCTTCCTTTTTACAACCTCATCAATAAAGCGCAACTTTTCCTCTGGCCTATTACATGCGCCAAAAATATACAGTGATATAAAGGTTTAGAAGTGAAATTCACTGTGGAAGAAATGGAATTACCCTGACCTACAATGAGAAACATTCTAGACACAACAGCCATAAAAGCTGACAACTTGACTTTACTTGGCAGATCTCATGCAGTTTCTGACCATGTCTGAACAAGCAAACAAATAGACTTCTTTTCTGTGTGTAACATAGATGGAGTTACTTCAGAGACTTTAGATTACTTTTATATTCATAAAACAGTTTTGTTATAGTATTGAAGGTGGTAACAATTCTGCTCGGTTTCACAATCTGGTACTTTATATTTTGTGGCAAAGATGTAAGGAAACTATAATATGTCATAAAATGGAGCTTTCTAGAAGTTTGAGGTCCTAAAAAGTCGTCAGTTTCCCAAAGGAAGAAGTTCTGCTTCAGAAGGTTCAAGAGATGAGCATTATTTTGAATCAACCTGCAAAATTTCTAAAGATTGTGTGTCTGATCTGTTCCGATTCAACCTTTTTGCTGTCTGTAAGTCGAATATTAAATGTACTTCTCATCTGAGAAACTGAGGTAACCTGGGAGAATTCTTTACTGTCTAGATATCTGGAAACTCTAAATCTTCCAATTTCGGTGATAAATTAGGTTGCAGAGGGACTAAAACATCCATTTATCAAAAATCCTATTCACATAGTAATCCCCAAACAGTTACAAGTGGATCTGTATTCAATAAAATACTACATTTAAAGCAATGGTGGGACAGAGGTCAAATGCAATAGAAAATGCTTCTCTTTTAAAGGCTTGGTCTATTTGTTTGTTTATGCACCAAAATCCTCTGGAGAGGACTTTATTTTAAAGTTTAAAATGCTAAGTATAGTCAAGCCTATCTCCTTGCAGTTGTATGGGTATGCTACAGATTTCTTACTGGAGACAGAAAGAAAAGAACACAAAAACGAAATGAATTCACAGTATGTTTTTCTTATTGACCAACAACAGCAAATAACAAGTTTATTCTATTATGGTAAACTCTGAAATGTCTGTATTATATTTTATGTATGGGGTAAGGATGCCTTGGAGTTAGGTACAGTGATTGAGGTGTTCTATTCAAATAAGACTACAAATGGGACAATCTAGAGGAAATGAAAGAAAGTCAGTCTTTCATAATGTAGCTATTCGAGCCAGCAAAGACAATAATGCATCCATCATCAGTGGTGTTAAACCTTTGCTGTCTAGTTTCATTCAGGTTAGAATGGAATCAAGAGAGACCTAAAAATTCTCCCACCTCTGGCTAGAGAAGAGGTTTGAAGGAGCAGGAAGAGCCTGCCCAGTTTGTGTCTGTACAAAACCGTTGAACAGGCACATGTACACAGAGAGAGGAAGATAAAAGGGCAGAAAGGGGTTCTGCAATTTTTTCTTCGACTGATTTGTTTATTTTCTCTGTCAGATAAATGAAGCTAACATGAAGGATTTTGAGAGGTATAGCCAATACCCTGAACCCATGCTTTTCATTTTTTAACCCGTATTCCTAAATACTTTGTATCTTTGAGCAATGAATAAGTAATATTTTGCTTTGAAATGTAGTTTTAATGACAGAAAAAAGGCAAATTTTCACTCTGCTACACCAGAGGAAATATGAGGTATGAGGTAACTTTCATTCAGATGGAATTTCCATATGAAATACCTATTGAGTCATTCCAGGTTAGCTAAAACCAGATTTGGAGTAATAACAGTTGGTTTTACCTTCATTTTCCCTGTATATTTTCTCTAAGATAGTTGCAAAGATAGAGTGAGCCTATTCGATGGTATTTCAGTTCATCAGGGCAATGAAAATAAACTTGTACTTTAATTCCTTTTAAATCATGCTTTGCTGAATCAAGATTTTTTTGCTTTGTTAGGACCACTTACTAATCAGTCTTAAGCCCCAAGGCCTTATCACAAACTTTGGCTTCAATTTANTTAAAAAAAAAAAAAAAAAAAATAAAAGTTCCAGAACCAGTTTTACTTTGCTTCTGTTCTGCAAACTGGATCATAACGACTTAGGTGTTTAAGTGACCCTTGGATCATTCAACTCTCCGGGGATGCAGCCCCTTCCCTCTGTCATCCCACCTCACCTCCTCAGAGCAGCAAGACTGCTCCTCACATTGCCTCTTCTTCCACCGGCTGTATCAGGTGTGTTACCTACATTTGAATTTCCCTCCGGTCTTCTTGTGGAAGGCAGAAGGTTCAACCTCAGGACCCAGAGGGACACTGGAAGAGTAGGCAGAATACCAGAGAAAAGGAGTAGATGTTAGCAGGTTTAAATATGTAATGATTTTAAGGATATCATTAACAGAAGTTTTCTGTATTAATTTGAATGATAAGTGTTAATATTATTGTAAGTTGGCTAATAGTTTCACTGTTAGACTGTCACAAGATTCATTGGACTAAAACAAACTCCTGGCTTCACATGTATGGTCTGTTCTCTTCTGTCCATAACATCATTTTTAGTATTCAGAGCATAGCAGGGTAATCTGTTTTCTTATATTAATTCTTCTGACACTAGGGAGTCTGCAGTATTTACTATTACAAATCCAATCTCACAAATTAATTTGTGAAAAATCTCCACAATTTAATGTCTGGATAAAATTTGACTTTGCTTATTCTTTTGGGTTTTTTTGTTGTTATTATCAAATAACAGGCTGAAGAACTATAAGGGGGAGAGGTCAAGGTCCAGAGCAGGCCTGGGTGTCAAAGATTTGGCAATACAAAACAAATTATCAGGCAAGGATTTGGAGTAACAGTCAGAAACTTCAACTGCTGACTAACCAAAGTTTGGAGGTGCTGCTGGTGTATTCCAGTCACAAATGTAACCAGAACCATGACCTTCCTGGAAAGACTTATCCATCAGCTGCTAATAAAGTGTTTTGTTCTCTCTGGGAAAATTCAGCAACCCCAACAGTGTTGATCTGTGCTGTTCTACCAAACTGCTCCAATTGTAATTAACTTCTAAATGGGGACAGTGTGTTGTGGGTTCACCCCAGCCAACAGCTGAACCCCTTTGCAGCAAGATGGGGAAAAATGGAAAGAATCCAAGGACGTTTGTAGGTCAAGATAAAGAAAGTTTAATAAATGAAGCAAAAGCCACATGTGCAAGTAAAGCAAAAAGAAGAATTCATTCGCTGTTTCCGATCGGCAGGTGATGTCCAGCCGCTTCCTGGAAACCATGGCCTCAGCACGGGTTACAAACAAACACCATAAACAAGAACATCCCCCCTTCCTTTTTCTTTCCATAGCTGTGCACAATGTCAAATGGTATGGTATCACTTTGGTCACTTTGTGTCAGCTGTCCCTGCTGTGTCCCCTCCCATCCCCTCCCAATCTCTTGCCCACTCCCGGCTGACATCAAGAAAGCCTTGATGCTATGCAAGCATTGCTCAGCAATAGTCAAAATGTTAGTGAGTTAACAAGACTGTTTTAGCCATAAATACAAAACACAGCACCATACAGGATGCTATGAAGAAAGTTAACTCCAATCCAGACAGACCCAGTACACAATGTCAGATTTTAAATGAAAAGGGACGGTGCATTGCTTACATCTGCCCACGACACTCCTGAATCTACGAAAGCCTGAGAGAGACAATGCATTTCCTGATTCAGGTCACTGATCACTCCAGGTAATCTCTCAGTACTGTGTAAATTCATGATAGTACGAAATATTAACTTCAAAGTTTTCACTGCTTTTCAGTAATAAGGCAAATGTTTAAGCTACTCGGACGCATTGTAAGAATTATAACTAGGAAACTTGCCTGGAAAAGCTTGTATCCTCCTCAATTCTGTAATGAGGATACCAGCTTTATAGCGATCATGACTTCTGGAAATGCAATTTCTCCAAATGCTTGAAAGTGTCTTGCAAGTTAAGCTTATTAACTTTTATATAGTTTTATTTTGATGTTTAATTTTATTGCAACTTCACCAATGGACTGTATGGCATTTAGGTATGCTGCAGGCTGGTGTTCTGTTCTTCACAACATCTAAGAAACTGCTTTTATATCCCTGAAACATTCAAATAACAGATAAGAATGTATGTAATGCACACATCAAAAAATATGGATGGATTTCAGGAATGGCCTTCAAGCAAATCCAAGTCTGTCTAAAAGTTTCATACTGAAATTACATTTATTTATCTACAAACAGCTTAACAGAACTAGACTTTTTTTTTGGTAGTTATGCTTTCTTACACCCACAAAAATTTTCACTGAAGTGGAAAGTACTCAAGTGACTTGTGAGATGGACAGACTATGTATGCCTTCAAGCTGTGTAAACTAGCATAACACTAAACTTTGGAAGCAATGTGTTTTTATATGAAAAATTCACTGCATCTCATCCCTAGACACTTCATCAGCACTCCACTGCTCATGCCCGATAGGCAGAGGAGAATAACCACAAGACTTTTCTACTAATTTTTTAATCAAAAAGCCATAGTTTTTATTATAGTAATATTTTTAAAAGCTCCTAAACCCACTATAAAATTCAGATTTCTGTAGACCTAATTGTTCAGACAAACCAACCATCTTGAACAAAAATGAAATAGTTTTTCCTCAGTCATCAACCGCAGTTGCTTAAAGACATAACACCAAAATACTTTCAGTTATATCATAAATTAAACAACCGTATAAGTACTGCCCTTAAGAATGGTTATAAGCATATGGATTTAAAAGATCTGAGAGATATATTGGGCTATGTTCAGCGCAGAATGTCTTTAAATTAGAGCATCAAATCTTAAAAATAATACAGGATTTTATAGAGAGCAAGGGTAAAGACTGTAAAAACAGGGAAGTAGTGTTTATGAACATTTGAGAATGTCCGAGAATGGATGCACATGTATTGTGTATAAGCTATATTTTGAGGATGTTGCAATTAGAAACTCCTACAGGTAAGAAGAGAAAAAAATTAAGCCATAAACCAATAGAAATCTACACGTGCTAATCGCAGGCCGTTCTGGTTATTTAATGCCACCTATTTAAAAAAAAAAATCAAAAAAAAACCCAACCCAAGAAAGAAGAAAAAGAAAAGAAAGAAAGAAAGAAAGCTTTACCTTCATCAATCATATACATAATCAATTGACAAAAAAAAACATTAAAAAAGCTGTGGGATGTTCCATGCCACAATAAAAGAAAGAGCATCCAGGCAGGGATTCTGCAGCTTAGAAACCTCTGTGTTTTATTAGGCATTTCTCTGTTGGCAATAGTTGACTGTGTAATTGAATAAATAGTTATAGAGAGAAACCAATTACGCTTTATGCTCCATCTTCCTGCTCTCCCCATGACATTCAAAGCAGAACACTTTGATCCACTTGGTGGAAAGGCTTCCAGCACAAACTCTTGCTGACACTCCATGGCTGAACGAGCTGTGGTATGGCATTCATTTTCCACTGACTCCTGGAAAACGATACTGGAGAGCTCAAGGATGCCTATAACAAATGAACAAACCCATAAAAATAGGAATTATACTCTACATATGAAATGCAAAATCAGGATTCTCATCACCATTGCAGAATATGTAGATGGAAAGGTATAGATAGATGCTTAGCTGGATTTTGCGAAATCAGGAGCTGAGAGTCTTAAAAACTGTATTATAGGTAGTATTCTATGCAATTATTGTATCATGTATAATGCAAATAGTGACATCACCACTTTAATTTTTTTTTATATTTATGGAAACATATTTGTATATTGCAGCAAGATTACCTGTGACTAATAAATACCTGACAACATAATCCCAGAGCATTTCAAAATATACTACTTTATCAGAGGCTAGTGATGATAATGAGATGAGGTAGGTTCAGGAGCGTACAGTTTGATTGGCTGGACTCATAACATGACAGTAATGTGAACAGGTTATTGTGGAAGATGGGATTGCTCTGAAGAAATCTTGGTAATGTACCAATGATAATACTGTAACTAAAATTTGTTAATACAAATAAATCTTCTAATGGATCGAAATGGTTCAGTGAAATGCTCCAGGATCCTACAACACAAGTATGGGCATTACTAGGTTGTTCTAATAAAATGTTTGTTAACAAGCAACTGCAGCTTGAAGGCTGTTGGATGAGAGCAGGCAATTTTAACTGGGACCTCCAAAAGTACAGGCACAAGAAGGTACCAGTGGCCCCAAGGTCATAAACACAAATCACTAAAAGTTTATTGATCATTAAAGCTCATTACTGATCACTATGGGAATGTAAGCTGGGCAGCTTTGTAGGACCAATATTAGAGCATTAATTTAACACACATAGAACTGTGTGTGATAGGCAGCATGGGCAGAGACGTCTCTATGTTATATATATAAGACCACCATGAAAACAAGGAGCTGCTCAGACAATATACTCCAGATCTGGGTATGTGGGACTGATCAGTGTTCAGATTTGTAGATATCCTGAACTATATACATGTGTACATGTATTTTATTCTTATGAAAGGGACATATCCTTCCATTGCTTGTATTTGATGCAGTGTTCATTGCATTTGGTCTGGCATACCACCCTTGAGGCCTGGTTATAATTTAAATGCATAACATATACCTACAAATATATATGCATATATACTTAAGCCATTATAATATATAAAATATTTTATTATATATAAAATAATGTATATAATGCTTTCACACTTATACACATATCCGTGCACATATATAGCCTAGATGCCACAGGTTTCCAGACTAGGGTAGAGAGGAAAGGGAAGAAGGAGAATTACAGGAGAGTAATTGGCATTGTTGGCTATATCCCATTAGGCACATGAGGCTCCAGTGAAATTCTTTATTGCCTTTTTCTCCATCCTTTCTCCTTTTCCCCAAATCTGTTTTTCTCTCTTTCTGGCCTGAAATCTCTCTCGGTTCTTTCCGAGAGCTCTAAGAAGGATGTAGTGTCTGTTAAACCATTGTGAATGGCCTGGACAAGGTTCAGGCTTCGGCTCTATCACATTTTGTACTTGTAATTTTCTCCAGCTGACCCAGGAAAGTCTGACTTTTCTTCCTTATCCCAAAAATTCTGTTGCAGGATCACCATCCTCACAGGTGTGATTCTTTGCTTTTTCCCAGCAAAGTCCAGACTCACTCCTCAGACTAGGGTGTCCATGGGGCCATTCGAAGAGGCAGCACAGCCTGTGAACACTAAGGTGGGGACTGAGGTTGCAAGGGGCTGGTTTTGGTGGCATTTGAAGCACTGAGGTGTCAGAAGGATGTTGTCTCAAGATGAAACACATCAGTTAAACAATGAGAAGCAGTCTTTTGGGGGAAAAGGGTTAGATGGAACAGCAGACAGACTGTTAGTCAGAAATGTTTACTGCAGGGACTCTTGCAAGGGATTAGATGAAACAGTTATTACAGTCAAGCAAGCTGACAGATGGGCCACCCAGACACCACTAGCAGATATACTTAAGAAGACAGGAAAGGTGACTGCCTCAAAGTAGCACAGGAAGGAAGCAGTGGACAAGGCATATAAAACATCTGGCACACCAGTTTACTAAAGACATATGTTTAGACTTTGAGTTTTGTGACTGTGGAAGTATATTATTGCAAAAGCAGCATCTAAAATAAAGCATCAGGAAAGATAATGCTTGTGGAGATAAAATATCTATACTCCTGAAATGCAGGACTTGGCCCTTTGTTCATTAGCAAGAAATCCAGATGCAACTGTCCTGTAGATCCTGTACTCAGAAAAGTATGCAAGCGAAAGAAACCAAATGCTAACAATAGCATGTGAGTCTTGCTCAGCAAGTTCCTAGAGCCAATTAGCAATATTTCCATTATATTTGGTTGTAGTTTAATTAAATTATGCAACAACCAGCTGTCTCCAAGAATTAATAGATAATTTTTACTCATTCTTCCAAAGTGTATCCAGTGTTATCCTCAGACACACATGTAGCTATTGCATTCAGTCTGAGTTATGTAGCACTGTATGAATATTACCTTTTCATGCATAGCTCATAAATCACATGAAACTACTGATAGCTCCACCTACAGTACTTAATGTTTTGCATTGGAAGTTAATTAAAGCAGTCCATTCAAAATGTTTAACTGTTTAAATATAAATTACATTTTGTGCACTATAACCATTGTAAGTCTTTTACTCCATCTGTTCTTTCTTTTTAGTTTTTACATAATATGAGAATTACGCTGACGCACCACTTTTCACATAGCATCTGCCTTAACCACCCTGGTAAAATGGTCTTCAAATATTCACTGAGGTAACTGTAGCTTGACAAAAGCACAGATGCTTCATAACTGAAAGCTCTTACTGTATTTTACGCACTAGACTAGGAATTTGTTGGTTTGACAAAGACCTTTTTTTTCCCCTAACTTTGGTAAATCATAATTTCCCAGGGCGTCAATTCCTCCCTTATAGAATGAAAATAA
The DNA here is from genome assembly GCA_003993805.1 of Himantopus leucocephalus. NCBI lineage: Eukaryota > Metazoa > Chordata > Aves > Charadriiformes > Recurvirostridae > Himantopus > Himantopus leucocephalus. Next base: position 122,781,164 of record RSEF01000001.1, on the reverse strand, counting down.
TACATTCCTTTCTCTTCCCTGTTTGTTGTAATAAAAGTACGAGTAGAAACCATATATTACTCTTCTCATACAAATGCAGTACATACTGGCCTTTCTCAGACCTCTCAGTGATGCTGCATTCAGAAAACAACATGGCCTACTATTTGAATGCTTATTTTTATGTAGCAAAGTAGTGTGTAAAATGTTTTGCAATCAAATTTAGATTAAACAATTCAATACAGGAAGAGACAAAATTAGAGATTATTTTAAACATTTTTAGTCACATTTTGGCATTCACAACTAAAGATGTAGTGTGGAGAAGTCTAATTTAATTGGCATGTTTTATCATGTTTGAATTTGGAAGGTTAAAGCAAAAGAGGGAAGATATCTCCGACTGAGGAAGGGTGAGTTCGTTCATACATTTTAAAGAAAATGTTCTATTTGGAAAACATAATCCAAACCCCATGGTATTTATTTTCTGGGGACTTTTTTTATATTCACCATTCATTTTATTTTTACCTTTCATTTTGAAATGACAGCTTTGTGTCAAAAATTAGTTCCACAACTTCTTTAGTGAGTGATAGCAGAAATGAATTAAAAAAAAAATAGCTATTTACAGAGATCCATCACTCACAAGTTAAAAAAATATTCCAAAATTATTTTTTTTTCCAAAAGTACTGCAGAATCCAACACGTTAATGATAGCTCTCAGTTGATAATAATTATGTGTACTAATTCTGGTCTCTAGGATAGTAGAATGGCCACACGTCCATTCAAATGTGAGGGGGAGGGGGAAAGAGAGAAGATTTTTTAAAAATTTCCTCCTTCTGGGATTTGTACAGCAAATTAACCTTTACGTGAGCTCTGCCTCAGGATGCCAGGCAAGCCAAAAGATTCAATTTGAGGCTCATACATTTCACACCACACTAACATGTGTAAAGTAATTGAAAGGCTGAAGGAATTGGATCTATTTAGTCTGGAGAAGAGAAGACTGAGGGGGGATCTTAAAAACGCTTATAGATACTTAAAGGGAGGGTGCCAGGTAGATGGGAACAGTCTTTTTTCAGTGATGCCCAGTGACAGAACAAGAGGTAATGGGCACAAACTTGAGCATAGGAAGTTCCATCTTAATCTGAGGAGGGACTTCTTTACTCTGAGGGTGGCAGAGCACTGGCACAGGCTTCCCAGAGAGGTTGTGGAGTCTCCCACACTGGAGACATTCAAAACCCGCCTGGATGCCGTCCTGTGCAACCTGCTGTAGGTGACCCTGCTCTGTCAGGGGGGTTGGACTAGGTGATCTCCAGAGGTCCCTTCCAACCCTGACCATTCTGTGATTCTGTAACATTAATGTTTTGGGTCTTTTATGCTGTACATTTATTTGTTGACACACAAGGTATGTTCTGTTTGGTTGGAATTTTCAAAAGTACTAAGCACTGGCTCTTACCACTTCTAGAAGTTCTCTTCCATAAGTGCATACAGTCTAATTTCAATGTAACCCTTTGGTTTTTTGCCATTCCCTGTTCACTTCAATGCCAATGCCAAGTTCCACCTGCTATAGGTAATTAGTTTTATTACAGCAAACAAACTATGTTGAAAAGGTAAAAATATATGAGTTTTTTTCTTTTTTGTTTAAATGTATGTTTTATTAAACCAGTAGAGTTTCTAGTAAAATACTAGACATCGATCAACATGAAGCATTCAGCATATGCAGATGTTTAGTTCCAGCTGGGCACACTCTTTATTATTTTGATTCAACAAATTTCGAAAACACATGACAGAGAATACCTTGTCAAAGAACATCTATCAAAGTCCTATGGACAGAGCAAAGCTAGACTGCACTACAGTCTGTTTTGAATTTTTAAGTGTTTATCTAATTCCTCTGTATACTTTCTGGAAATGCTTTAAAGAATCTATTGGCACAAGGTGCTTTAAAGAGCTGCTTTACTTTACTAGTTTTATTTGCAATATTCACCATTAGCTTAATTGAAATATATATGCTTGTATAAATTGAGAATATTCATTTCAGATTTTTTTTTTACAGAAACATCATTCAAGTGAATAATAATAGAATGTAGAAACCCAGCCTCTCCATCTCTCATTCAGTTTTTGTTGAAAGGAGCAATTTAAATGACAGTAATTCAGCTGTCTAAGAGTAAATTCGGGGAGTAAAGGAAGATGTATCTGAATATATGCAAAAACTAAGTATACATACATATGGCAGAGACATTTAGAATCGAGAGAGACGGGGGAAACTGATGCCACCCTGATTCCTAACCATACAAAAATATTTAAATGAATTTTTATTGGATTTTCACAGAATATCTTTTAAGGAAAAAAGATAAAAACAAAGTTTCATTTTCCGAAAATGCAACTCCACGTCAGTGATGCTGCTCAGCCTGAGCTACAGGATAATCCACAGCAGCAAAATGCTGCTCGGATTTCAGTGACCTGTCTTAGTTCTGGCAAGAGGGTGACTGTTTTGTAGTCCAGCTGCAAAGTGCGCTAATGAAGCAAGAGGCAAGGACAGTGGAGCTTTAAGCTCAGAATCACTAGTGGAAACTTTGTGCCAGTCTGCAGGGGTTATAAAGTGGATTTTTAGATACAGACAGTGCTTTATTATGGCTCTAACATTACAAGAAAGAGTTATCTTGTTGCTCTTTCCAAACTGACCTTCCAGACATACAGAATGTGATTTTCATCAATCTTTCTGGGCTTCCCTTAACCTTTCTAAAAAGCACTTTTTGTGCTGACTGATAATATGAATTAGCAACATATCCACCCGCACCAAAGCTGGAGCATGGCCTGAAGACATTATAAATTTAATAATCGGCTTCTTTCAAAACACCCCATCACCTCTACTTGACGTGAACCCAAAAGTCATCTCTTTCAATTCCCCCATCTCTCTCCATAGGCACACTCATTCCTGTAAATGTACAGAAAGAGGCAGTAAGCAGAAGCTTATTCTAAATGTAGACTTAGGGGTTCACTCTGGCAGAGGTGGATGATTAAAGTTGACACCTGATATGAACAAGAAACAAGGTATTTTTTTTTGGCTGGCATCAGCCTTAGTAACCTGATTAAATGACTGCCATGGAGTAGCAATAGTTTCCGAGTTTTGATTAGATTTTGGGCTAGGGTTAGCGTTGGTGGTTTTTTTTGATCAGGAGCTAATGTGCTAGGTTTAAATTTGATGCTTAGGAGTTCACAGGTTTTAACAGTTTAGCATTTGAGGCTGGCCAAACTGCTGAGTAATTGCTATTGCATGATCAACTCCAGGACTAGAAGTTATAATTCATAACGCTTCCAAGATGAGAGCTAATTGCAGATGCAAACACAGCTTTCCAGGCTGGGTGTACAGGTTGGTACTTGGAAAGTACAGTCACTGTTGGTATCTGATATATGTCAACAAAGGCTAAGGAGATAGGCAGCATAAAGTAGTTTTGAAACATGCAAGAAAATGTCGATTTAGATTCTTCGGACAGATTAACTACAGCTAATATTTTCAAGGGGAGCCAATTTTGAAACCATTCTTTGTTAAAAACTCATTCTTGGTTAAAAACTCAACTTTGAAACCATTCTGGTGTAAATTGGATTAGAGATCAGATTGCCAGCCTTGTCCTTAATACAAGTTCAGAATTACACCTCAGTTCATTATTTTAATGAGACCATTCACAATTTCTGCTTGAAACCCTTTTGAACCATTCAAAAACAAAACAAAATACCCCATGAAAACTTCTCTGTGGCTACATACTTACCCTTGTACAATCATGTAGGCTCGGGCACATTTTTTCATATAAATAAAAATTCATAGAAAGCCTGAAAATCTGCAGTCTTTTGCAGTGTTTGATATACCATTCCAGTCTGGGTAACTGAGTGACAATGAAGATGCAGGAAAATAAGTGACAAGTTGACAGAAAAGCACACCAGTAGAAAAAAGAAAAGTGTTGGTTTGGAACCTGATTAATGGGAATCTTCCCAGTATCTCCCTCTGTAATTCAGAGAGCAATGTTGCATTACACCCTGAGTGCCCCTTTGGCTGCTCAGCATGAGAGTTTAATAGCAAAACATGAGCTGGTTCACAAAGGAGAAACTGGAGTACCAATCAGGCTTGGCACAATTCCTCCTGTACTTATCATTTCAAAACACAAAAGGGTTATAGAGATGGAGCAATCTGGTCTCAACAATCTGATGCTATGGAGACAAAGATGCCATATTCACCACAGTAATTCCCAAAGTGAAATTTTTTAGTATCTCATTTCTTTAACCAATTGAAAGGTAATCCATCCTTTCTGAATTAAGATATTACTGAGTTTTTTAAAAAGCAAAACATGAGTTATGAAACAGCAATAATCTAAATGTCTGGTGCATATTTGTTACAGCACAGAACAAGGATCACTGGGATGTACAGCTCATGATAAAAATAACTTCTTGTATGTGTTACGGAGAGGTAGATATATTTTTAAGAGATTTAATTTTTAAACCAGTAACTTCCACAATGAAGCACTGCTAGAAGCTGAGTCAAGTTATGAAGAGTTAAATGTGAAACTAAGCAAAGTTCAGTAGTGTTTTGATATAGCAGTGGACTTCCCTAGTTCTTGCCCCTAATATGACTAAATGTTTATTGACTGTTTTTTGAAAAAAATAGCTTTGGATTTAAAGTATATTTGTTGTACTAAGAACATAAACATTTTCACCATTTTAAATATTTTTATCCAGATAGTTCTAAGTAACTTCTTTTTTTCCCTGCTATAATAAGGGAACACTTTTCTTCTTTCCTTATTTTCAGTAGTTGGAAATATTGCACTGCAGTTTTAGCGCTATCATTTTAATAGGCTGTGCTAGCTAACACCTTGTATACTACAAGGACTCGTTCTATCAGAACATATTTGTGAGAAAACTAGTGAAAACAAATAAAATCTAATGAAAAGAAAACAGAAAGTCTAGTTTTCACATTGAAAATATTACTATACCTAAGCAATATTCTAGACTTGCCAAAATTACTGTGACAGAAAAACAAAGCTTGGGAGATTCCCTCAGAAATATCCACATCCGAGTCCAACATTCCAGTGCTAAAGCACTGGTTTATGCCAGGGAAAGAGATTTTCTTCAGGTGGGTAAAGTTTATAGTTTTTATCTTGATAAACAAGAACTTCTTGATCAAAAATCGTTGAAGAAGTAGTATTTTCTCAGCTTATTGTTGCTATTATAAATTAAAAAATTACATTTTTTGTAATCATTTAATCATATAATACCAAAATCTAAAAAGCGTAATAGTATAGACATGACATTTCACCTCTACAATCAATCTACATCAGTCTGTTATACAAACTTACCCTGACAGAAAATGTAGAACTTCAAAAGTAGAGATGTACAATATTTCTTGTATGGTATGGAAATACCAGCCCACTGAACTCTGTGACAAGAGAAGGGTCAGGTCAATTCTCCATACAGCATCTTAAATTATGCAATACAAATTCAGCAACTTAAACTAAAAACTATATTTTACATAGGTGGAATAGAACTGCAGTGGGTAGGTGTCAGAAAACTAATAGGCCAGAGTATTAAGACATTAGGCTGCTTAATAAGGGTTGTCTTTCTCAATCCTCCTTTTCCTGTTAGAAGCAGTCATTGCCAAAATGGGATTCACTTTCAGATGTTTCTGCTTATGTTCAGCATTATGTTCCTTGTTAACTCACACTGCTCTGATGTGAAACGATGTTCTCTGCAGGAGTTCTCATTTTTTCCAAACCACAGCTCTGTGGTATTTTTCTGTCTTTTTAATACTGTAATTTTGCTTCATTTTAAAATGAATTCTATATGTACTGATCTTGGATGGGGAGTCAAGGACTGCTTTATTCAAAAAGCATTTTGCCTACATCAAGCCCCTAAGATCTGATTTCTTTTGCAATTTAAGATTTGGCTGTGTGCTCAGAATGTTTTGCTAAGTAGATATGGAATAAAATAGACAATAAAAAAGTTTAATTTGCACTGGAAATAGTGCAATAAATCTTACTTTAAAGAGCTCCCTTCCACTATACAAAGGTGGGGGCTTTCTCAAAGATGTGCAACAAGCTGCACGTAAAGAATGTGACCTGAGGTGCCTCCTTTCCACTCCTTTACCCTTGAGGGGCAGAGAGGGTGAAATGATGGCACATGTACTTTTCACAGTTTTAAAAGTAATGGAGTTCCACCTCTTCCATATCTTCCTTTTGACTGAGAAATGAAGTGTTATCAGCTTCTGGCAGTAATGTCAAGACTTGTGGCTTCAACAACCTTTCCTGTTCACCACTGAAGGTGCTCTGGATTGAAGTGGAGTGTTCTAGTGTACAGGCAACTGTGGGACTGCACCAAATCACATGGAAGAATAAACTTAATGGCCTAGGATCTGCATTCTTTATTTGGACACTAAGCCTGCCTAAGAGCCCTGATATCATGGAAATACTTTTTTTAAAAAAATTAAAATATTGTGTAGCTCAATGCAGGTTGTGTTACTGGAAGTTTCTCTTGTGAAGGACAAAGGGTTGCTGCTCAGATTCTTTGTCTTCGAGCCTGCACTAACCATCGCCTGTCCCATCTTCACACAGGATTTAAAACCAGCTGAGCAGACAGGAAAGAGCTACGGTGTTTCCAAGAGATTACCTGGACTGAAAAATATGGGACTGTAGGGCATGAGTAGAAATTGCCTTCTCCATGGTAAAGACATGAATATCTATGGATAGAAATCAAAGATAGTAGGATGAAGTTCCTGATGGTCCAGACACTCAGAGTGCATTGATTTTATTGGGAGCTTTGAGCATGAAAGATCTGATTCTGGGAAATGACAACTACTTACAACTCAATGTGAAGCCAATAAGGATTGTGAATGCTCAGTTGGCATTTCAGGCTATTAATTTCATCTGCTCAGCAGTGTAAGGTGAATACGTGATCCTGAAAGCCTGTACACTAATGTGACTTCATTGATTTAAAAGCAACAGCTCTGAGCAAGACAAATAGGACTCGTCTCTTAGTTCTTAATTTCACACTGTAGACAGCACAATATTCTGCAAAATTAATCTTTGTAACAAATCTGTCTTTCTGATCCTCTTATCCTGCCATTTCTCGGCTTCGGTCAACAAAAGAAACATCATAACTACTCTTTTCTATGTCTTTTTGATACTTACATTGCACTTCATTTCTATCCAAGTAACTGTAAAGACAGAATGTACATTAAGCATTTTCCTTCAACACATGTTTGACCACCACAGTTTTCCTGAACTGACTGATTTAACTGACTGTTAAAAACAGTTTCCTCTTCTAAAATGGAGAGATGCTGGCTATGTAGAAGGAAACCCCAAGAAATGTTATCTTTTCCAATGGTAAAATGCAATTCAAGGGTCTCTGTAGTGATATAAAACTCTTTTTCCTGTCAAATGCAGCACAGGTGAGGCAGTCTGGAGCCTAAATATTTTGCAATATTGAAGTTTTGTTACCTTTGAGTATGTGTAGGAAGGTTTGAGGGTTTTTTATGGTACTTTTTACTTAAAAGAAATCGTACAAAAAATATCTGCTGAAGAGTTAAATAAATTTCATCAATTTTAAGTACAGATCTTACGGATTATATTTTTCAAATTCACCAGTGCAATTAAGATGACAGTAAATGTTTCCAAGAGCTATAATATGAATGACAGTTTCTCATATATACCCAGTGAATTTAATTGACATATATTTCCACTGAAATGGCTGACAATATCAATTGCTATGCCTTATACATATGCCACAGTGATTAGAAAATTAACATCATTATGTTATTTCCAGTGACACTCTGACTACCTCAAAAAGGATATATATGGAGCTCTTTTGCTTTCCATGGGAGTGTTCTGAAGTTATACAAATTAATGGAAATACATGCATATTTGTCAAATGTTCTAGCCTTTATGTTATCCTTAGATATGGCCAGGACAGATTGCAATTTGAAAGTAGGTCTAAAAAGTATTCACCTCCAAAGTGCAGTATAATGAAAAAACAACTAATATTATATCCAGTCACAATGCCAAGATCCCTCACTGGTTGGAATTTGCATGTTCTAAAAAAACCCCAACAAACCAGTGAGCTAAAATACATAACAAAAATTTGGAAAGCTGTCTACAGGCCCAGTCTAGCTTCCACTGTCTTTAATGAGTTTTGAAATAAAATCATGTGATGATACAGTTTGGAGAAACAGATCTTGAATGAATGACATATACTCTGAGAATTAAGAGTGCACCTGTACAATCAAAATTTTGTGTGTACGTTTTTAAGATTTACTAGGTATCGTACTATGTGATTTGAGTTTCCCTTTACTTATAGTAACAGCAGGGAAAGTGTGCCAAAAGGTGGTAGATTAGGCAGCTTACATGTGTGTTGGATTAGATAAGTAAATGTATGGAAGTGAAAAACATCTCTCTGACCTGTGGGTCATGACTAGAATATTTCAAAAATCCTCCCCTAAAACTTGCAAACACCTCATGTCACTGGGAAAAAAACTGTAAAGCAGATTAGTTGACTGATAGGTACAAATCCTACTGTATTACACCACTGTGACATGGGCTTTCAGACTCTCAGGGTACAGGTTACTTCCCTCCTGCTTTACCATATGTCACAGAGCTTTCCGTGCTTATGTTCACTTTACCCTTACAGAGACTTATGTTATTGGCGATCAAAATGGGTCATGAGGATAGGTAGAAAAACATCTTGTAAGTCTTTAAATAACCAGACAAATACATATTTGGAGCCCAGTCTCTATGGCTACACGTTTACTAATAAATTAAACTTTTGTTTTGTTCTTTGAAACACTGAGTCAGACAAAGCAGAGAGTCCTGTCTCTATACAATTAAACTCCCCTAACTTCTGAAATAGGATGTTCATGTCAAAATGTCTACTGACAAAACATCCTTTGCTGATGCACTGACTCCTGGAAAGTACCTACGACTTGTTTCAGAGGCTTCTGGATGACAGGGGCTAAAACCACACTGGGAAAATTTTAACATGTTAACCGACATTTTTTAATTTACAAGTATGGGCACTAATTATAACAACATCCAGTATCCTATTTTTCAATATTTTAGCAAGGCTAAAATAAAATAATTGAAAACAGAGACCATATTTGCAGCATAACAGATAGTCTCTGTGCAACATCAACTCGAATTTTTTCCATCTACTCAATTCAGCTGTCAGACCAGGCCTCTGTTCAGAGCTCTCCTAGCTGAAGACTCTGCTGTGTTTTTGAAATAGGCTATTAGCCCAAGGAAACCTTAGTCCCATTATGGCCCAAATCCAGCCATGTGATCAATCACATTCAATAACCTCTTCACCACATTAATTACTATTTATTTATACAAACAGCCTGATTAGTCTTCCTGACACTGCACCTTTGTTTACCCTATTGTGGTTTGAAGATGCTGATGTTCTTCAAAATCACTCAAACAGACAATAATTATCTTCCTGCTTGGCAAAGCCATATCAGGTTCTTTATTGGGAAGCAAAACATCCCTTCCCACTGGAATACAAAATGCCCAAGTCTCACAGCAAATACTTTTTATGTTTGAAAATGATCATATTTTCACTGACTTGCAAAAAGTTGTAAAAAAATGTAACTGGAATTACATCATGTGGTTTATTGCTGAATCGTTTGAAATCCAGCATAACCAATCATTCTGAAGTGGTAAGTAGCTAAAGAGCTGCTATACAACAAGTTTCTGGTAGCTGCAGAGATATACCATGACATCAGCCCATGTGAAGTTGGCACAGAATGACTTTCCTCAGTACAAAAGAAGTAAGAAGACATTTTTGCAAACTAGTAACTCATCAGTAAGAAAGAGTTGTAAGTGATCTCAATACTGTGGTCTAAGCCAGGGATTAAATGTCACATACTAAGATTTTATTGACTCGTTTTCTGCCAACTCTGCTTAAAGGGATGACTTTCTAGGCAAGATTGAATGGAGGGTTACTCGCAGGTTTCTCAGTCTCTTAGGATTCTAACCATGGCATTTATCTTTCATAAAAAGTACTTACATAAAGTAATAGCCACAGGCAAGTTGTCTTTGTGTGCAAAATATGATTTTTACTGTTACATTCTTGCTGAAAATGACCCTATTCTTGGAAGGAATTATCAAATCCAGAAGTATGTTTTCTTTGCTTTGAACTACTTCTCATTTTTTTTCCCTCTAAAGCTGTTTATCCTTCTGCCTTTACGCTGTTAAAGGAGGGTAACTGTTCAAGACTTACTTTAGCTCTTACTAATATTGCCCCATCATTAAAACGTTTCTAGTAGATTTGAACTCCTTTCAGTTAATATACTGTACAAATGCATCTGAGGCTGTCTAACCTTCAGCCTGCTCATTACATGTTACCTGCTGAGCATTTGAGGTCTTTGACTTCTGAGATGTATTTATGGATCAACAGGCACTCAGACCCTGACCTTGAAATTATTGAGAGGTTAAATTCCACTAAAGAAGTTAAATGTTGAAGCACATAAGTACTAAGTATGGTCTCAGAAAAACCTCACTTACAGCTTACTGAACTGGTATACACTTATTGTGAACTTTCTCAAGTATACAGGCTTGGAATGCTCTTTTGAGGAGACTGGCACAGTGTAGGGATAACCAGTTTCATTGTCGTTAGCTGGCTCATCAGAATAAGATAGGCTGTCTTTGATACAGAAAAGGAGCACTTTCATAGTCTGTGGACAAAGGTAAGCTTCTGTAAGAGGTAAGGCAAGATACCTTAACCAAGACTTTGGTTGAAAATCACTCCTCAGAGAAGAGTCTCTCTCCTAGCTGTAGAGTGAATCTAGGTAGAATGTCCTATTCACATTATGAATAGTACCCTAAATCTAGGCTTTTGCATTTTTTATGGTAATATTAAATTAATGAGTGACTTTTGATGAATTTCAGAAACGATAAAGTATATGGATAGATTACTTCAATGATAAATAAAATACTGTGTCTAACAATATGTATGTAGCTTCAGTTTGTCACAATAATAAGTTAACTTGTAACTATCAGTCAAGTGTTAAGATGAGAACCGTAAAAACAGGATGTGATGATATGGTCATTGCTTAACATTGGGTGAGGTAGTCTTGCTACTGATGTACACTGAGCAGCAGACCAGCGAACATAAAAGTAATTTTGATACAACATTTAACTATGTCTTAACTCCACTATAGTACACAAGTTGCTATCCAGAAAATACTGCTTTTCCTTTGACCATGCTATAGAGTTCAGTCCTAACGATCTCATGGGGGATTATTAGCTTATACTAGCACCTCACTAGTTATGTTCACAAGGCTTCCATTTGTCTCAGAGACAAAGCAGACTTGCATTTCTTTAATGTGTAGATGGAACATATTAGGTTCTCCTTTGCAAAACTCTATCTAGACAGAACCATAGATGACCACTGATTCTATGACATCTGTGAATTTTAAGGGCATTATTTGCGATTACGTATGTGGAAAACCTAAGCACTGAGGAACACAGGTTTTGTAAGTCAATCTTCTTGTGCTCAGAACATATTAAGGTAGCAGCCTAATTATAGCCAATTTGAAAGCATTTGACAATCTGCATTTGACAAAGCCTAGAAGTAATTGGCAGATGAAGGAATTAATTTCAGCTCAAAACCGCTTCTTTAATTTTGTGAACCCATGTTGTTTTAGTGTCACCACTTCTGGCTCACTAGGAGAAAGGCCTTAGGTAGATGCAGAGGTAGAAAATACGGAAATCTCTACTGTAAACTGAGTTAGGTATGTGACTATAATTATTGCTTTCTGTTTTTTTTCTCAACCACAAAGACTAACCCTGGCTGATGCTGTGGAAACCGTGAATAACCATAGAAAAATTTAAAAGCTTCCAATTCCAGTAACTGGCTAAGTCTGTTTTTCTTCATGAGGAAAAATAGTGAATTATATTTCCCATTAATAAAAAAAAGGAATGATGGAAATTTGACATCTTGTCATATTTTGACGCATTCTGGTGCAATGCAAAATGATCCAAATCTCACATGGTGGCTGTTGCAACTTAAAATGGTAGTACTTATTGATGGATATTCCATTTTTGAAGTATAGTGTATCAGCCATACAAAGTTGGTATTCTAACAGAACAATACATATTATTTTGAAAGTGGAGTGTTTCATAAGTACATGTATTGTCAGTCAAGATGGCTCAGTTGGAAGATAATGGGTTGACAACTTAGGCTTATGCCACCACACCTCAAATAATGAAGACCTGAAGATAAAAGCTTACAAAGATCAGACTGGAGACCAGTCTACTACCAAAGTATGAATGCTAAAACCTAAAAATGTGAAACATTTTTCATAGAACCATAGAAGGGACCCACAATGATCATCACATCCAATTCCTGACTCCACACAAGGCAACCAAAAATTTAAACCGTATTTCTAATGTTAAACCATATACTTATTGTTGCCCTTCGTTGGACACACTCTAATACTTTTATATCCTTATATGGTGGAACCCAAAACTATACACAGTACTTCAAGTGAGGCTGCACCAATGCTGAGTATAGTGGGACGATTGCTTCTTTCAACTGGTTAGCTATACCGTGCTTGACCCTTTTGGCCACGAGGACATATTGTTGACTCATATTAAGTTTACTGTCAACCAAAACCCCCAGATCTCTTTTTGCAGGGCTGCAGTCCAGCCTCGTGTCCCCAACTCTTGCCTTACATCCAGGATTAAACCATGTCATGTGCAGAATCCAGGGTTTGTTCTTGTTAAATTTCATATGGTTGCTGATTGCCCAGCATTCTAATCTATCAAAATCACTCTGTAAGGACTTTTTGCCCTTGAAGGAATCAACAACTCCTCCTAATTTAGTATCATTGGCAAATGTCTTTAGTGTGTACTCAACTCCTGTGTCCAGGCATTGACAAAAACGCTGAAGAGATTTTCTTTTGCTTTTATGAAAGGACACAGTAGTAATTTGTCTTTAATGTGTCCATTCCTTGTCTTTTTGCTTGCTTGAATCTAGCCCCCAGACCTTCCCTTCCAAAATATCTGTCAAAAGCCTAGATTCAAATATGCGTTAACTTCAAGAAAGTTCAGATCCATATTTGAACTGTTAGGTTTATGTCGCAGTGTGTGCTTCATCTCAGTCTGAAGGAAAAAGAAGTAATGGGTTGAGAGAAATCCTTTAAAAAGCACATTATTACTGAGCTGCAAAGGGGTAGATGACCAGGAGACACGGTAAGGGGAGACTTTGGAAAGAGTGGGAATAAAGTAAAAGAGAAAAGAAAGAGTTATGTTTCGTTTGCATCCTTTTTTATTAGATAGTGCTTGCTACAGCTGGGACCCATATCTAGTTATCATAACAGAACCACTGAGGCAGAAAGGGACCTCTGGAGATTATGTAGTCCAAAACACGTTCTCAAGCAGGGTCAGCCAGAGCAGGTCATCCAGAACTGTGACCAGTTGGGTAAATAAGATAAGATCTTAATTATAAATTGATTATGGATCATCACCATCACATCTAGGGGTTATTTCTTCTGAACATCCTAAATGGATAATGATTATGAATGTATAATTATACATTTCTCCTGAAGTCAATCTAAAGCCGATAGGTTGCAATTACTAGTTTACTTCATTTTACACATAATGAAAATAAAGCAACTTATTATACAGATACAATATAAAGGTACTTGTACTTATTTTTGCTAGAATAATTTTCTTCATAATAGCTCATATGGTGCTGCGTTTTGGATTTGTGATGAAAACAGTGTTGATAAGACACCAGTTCTATATCTACCACTGAGCAGTGTTTACACAGCGTCTGCTTCTCCCACCATCCCACGAGTGAGTAGGCTGGGTGGTGCATGAGAAGTTGGGAGGGGACACAGCTAGGACAGCTGACCCCAACTGACCAAAGGGATATTCCATACCATATGTTGTTGTGCTCAGTATATAAAGCTGAGGGAAGAAGAAGGAAGGGGATGTTCAGAGTTACAGTGCTTGTCTTCCCAAGTAACCGTTATGTGTGATGGAGCCCTGCTTTCCTGGAGACAGCTGAACACCTGCCTGCCCATGGGAAGCAGTGAGTGAATTCCTTATTTTGCTTTGCTTGCATAAGTAGCTTTTGCTTTACCTATTAAACTGTCCTTAACTCAACCCACAAGTTTTCTCACTTTTACCCTTCTGATTCTCTCCCCCATTGCACTGTGAGGGGAGTGAGTGAACAACTGGATGGGGCTTAGCTGCCTACTGGGGTTGACCCACAACAGTACCATGTATGGTACATACGGAAGTATGTGCAGATACTACTAAAATTACTATTGCAATCAAATCTTATCGTCCTTCATGCCTAAAAGAAGACAAAACGATTCAGCAGGATCTGACTTGGCCAAGGATGTGGCAAATTGCATTCAATTACCTGCTTTATGACAGTCTGTCTACGTGATGCTGCACTAGTCATCAGGAGCCTCAGTGAAAATTTCTCTCAAAGGCTGTAATAAGGATAACAAGATACTATTGCAAAGATGTTCCAAGAAAACTATGGTACCTAAACTCTCATTTGTGTGAACTAATTGGTCAGATGCAAGCAATAAGGTAGGCAACTGCCACAGTACAACACTGTGCCTGAGCCAAAAATCCTTACTGAGAGGCAAATTGCAGTAACTTGGTCCTAAAACAATATTTATGTACTTAAAGAACTCCCAGGTGAGCTTCTAGTTTGTTCTGCTGTGTCTCTACTTTTGTGTATATATGTACCCATTTCTTCTCAATTACTTAACTTTAAACAGCACTGATAGCACATTTTAGTAAATCTCACCTTGTTTCCCTTGTGTTTGTTCTTTTCCAGTTTCTCCACAGCATTTTTCTCTTTTTCTTTTTAAAGTGATCATTTTCCAATTCTCCCCCAATTTTCCATTGCCTTGAGTGTCTCCTGCTTTCCCTCAAATGATTTTGTCCCCAATTTTTTTGCCAGTCTCAAGACTTTATAAATTATAGGTGGCTGTTAATTTTCTCCCTCACCAATTATATCCCATCAGCTGTCTGTAAAAGAAAAATGACAAGTTAGTCACTTCCCTGTCTGTATTGAACAGTGGGCAAAAGACTGAACTTGGTGCAGGGAGGAACTGACTAATCAGCCTTTCTTTACAGTCAGATTCATGTTTGAAAGAATTCAGAAAAATGAATCATTTCAAAAGCTGATAATACATTGCTTTGCACCTTGGGGGAAGTCATTTCAGGCTCTGGCAGATGAGCTCTGGCATCAGCAATTTAAGACAAAATTGTGCCCAACTGTCTGCCCACCCACAGATTAACCTTCTGTAGCATTGTGCAGAGGTGGCATGTCACCATGCTTTACTGCTCCCACTCATTAGCTGGCTGCTCAGATTAAGTGAGACTTGAGCCTGGGGAACAGAACAACTAAAATGTGAATACATGGTTCTTTCTCTATTGTAGATGTAATTTTTGTGCCTATATTCCTTCATTAAATTGCGATTATAACCTGGAACAGCTGAAACTTTTGGCAAGGGTTGAGACACAAGCACATTTCTGTACACTTGTACACAACCAGGTCTTAAACCATTATGCCTTTCAGTTAATTAAGATCCATTTAGATTAATAGTAACATGCAACACACACAGCATAGGGGCAATTAGTGATCTGAGAGGAAGGAATGGAGAAGAACAACCTGAGAGGAAGAAGGGAATTTTGAAGTTGTAAAGAAAATAAGGTAATTCCGATGAGGTCCTTTTTTTTTACTGGATATTGGCCTGCATATATATTACATGAGTTCTGTAAGGTAATTGCTAATGACTTGAGGGTCTCATAAGCCATCCATCTTATCACTCCAGATGATGTGAAAACACCTAATTCATATAAATACATTCTAACCTGTTCTTTAACTACTGCGGACTGAGGTTTTATTCTTACATCACTGTTTCTAATTGTTTCAGCCATCTGGTCACATTTGACCATTCGGATGAAAACTAATGCAAAATGGCATTAAATACCTCGGCTTTCTCAGTACCATAACCAATAATCCTTCTTCTTCTGGGAAGAAGAAACATGATCCTCTGTTTATTTCTTCTCTTTCTTCAATACACTGACAATATTTTATTATGTATTCTTGACATTCTTTGCTGACACCATCTTGAACAGAGTGCCTTGACTTTCTTGATTTTGTTCATGTAAACTTACACTGAATTTCTGTCTTCATCCTTCTTAATATCCACCGTTTCATATGAAGTAAATTAAGATAATTTATGCATTGGCCAAGTTGATCTCTTGCTATTCCTTCTATCTTCCCTTCTTAATTGAAATGGTTGCATTTGAACCTTCTGGAACTGGCATTTCCTTAAAGGAACATTACTGTAATCATCATCATCATCATCATCTTCATTATTATCTTGTCTTGGAGCAGCTTCCCAGAAGAGCTCATCAGCCAGTTTTCCAACGCAAGCAAAGTATTTTTTCCTAAATATAGAATTAGGATTTAGATTTATTTTACTTTTTGTTCATTCTCCTTATTGTCCTAAAATTTTTGAACTCTGTCACCTCCTGGCCATCCTTGTCCAAGTGCCTGGATGCCTGGCCGTCCTTGTCCAATAATGCTATTCAGCATTATTAAAGATCTCTCCATGGTAGATGAGAAGCATATCTCCAGTTTCTTTTTTTCCACTTCTTCTATAAGCAAGCAGGAGTTCATAAGACTTGTTTAGACGTCAGGGTTTTTGAGATCTATATGAGGCTGGAGATATGACTTGGAACCAGTGGACTGTTCTCACCCTTTGGAGGGGCAGCAAGAAATCCTTCTGTACAGCACCTAAAATGCTAACTTCTGTGGCCATGATTAGGCACTGATTTCCAACCTGAGTCCCAAAGCATCTCCCTCCAAACAGATGTTTTGATTTACTTTTATATTGAAGCCTGTGCTCTGAATGACTTTGCATTTATGCATGAAGAGCCCCATCCATCTGATACCTAAGGTATTTTTTTATTCCTTCTTCTCCTTCCCGAGCAAGATATTCCTCTTCAAATTAATATTCCATTTTTGAGTTATCCTGTTCTGTCACCAATGTACCAATTTATACTTCAGGTCATGAATTTAAATTTCAAGATCCTCCTTCACTTTCCTATACTTGTATGCTATCCAGGAGACACAGAAGACTAACACAAACACATACGCCGTTTGATAAGACAGTATAAAATTAGAACAGCTTTTCTTCAGTTTTTTTCATGACCTTGTATTTTCTGAAGATAAATACCTTTATTTTTGTGTCTTGTCTTCTGTTGATTTATGAATAAAGTAGGGCTATTCCAAATGGACTTTACTCCTCATGAAAGAAACAAATCTAGTTCCCTTGCTGGAAGTTTCTTTTGCTGAAATTACTTTCAGCTACCTCTGCTTTAGATCAAAGATTCTTAAGGGCACAGACACATGAACATTTATAGTATAAATATAAATTAATAAACAGGTAGAACTGTAAGGAATTAAAACTTGTTAGTAATGATTTACTAACAACTTTAATATTTTCTTGTTCTTACTACACTGTTTAAACCATAAGAGTTCAAAACCCCATAAACTAATTTGAAAAAAAAAAAAAGAGTTTTCTGGGGAAAAAAAGATACTTTTTTTTTCTTACAAGTATCTCATATGGGAATGGAAATATTTACTTGCATAAACAGTAGTGCCGGATACATACCATAACTGTTTATCAGAGAGAAGATTATGCTCACTTCCGTTGTGAGACTTAAGATAGATCACCATGATCTGTCCTCAGAATCTATGGTTCACCTTTGTAGCAGAAGTAATTCTTCTATACGGAATTGGGACAAATATCAGCTTATTAACATAGGAGTGGCAACAAATGACCTTGTGAGTCACTTTTGTTTATTACATTTCAGTATCACTGAGGAAACCACCTGAAGCATACTGAATTTAAAAAGAAAAATTGTTAGAAATCTGCATAATGAATACAAATGGGAGTACACTGACAGGGCTAAATTAAGGACTCATGCTGCACAGAAAAAAAAAAAGGCATGTCCCTGCAAACAACCT
This sequence comes from Himantopus leucocephalus, assembly GCA_003993805.1. Lineage (NCBI taxonomy): Eukaryota > Metazoa > Chordata > Aves > Charadriiformes > Recurvirostridae > Himantopus > Himantopus leucocephalus. Next base: position 122,763,150 of record RSEF01000001.1, on the reverse strand, counting down.
TTCAAGACAGTTCAGTTTCTTTGGAAGCTATTACTTTTCATGCTGTAGAAAACTGCTTTTAACTTCTGAATCTGTTTTAAATTCTAAAATTCTGAAATTCTGAAATTTTTAATTGACTTTGTGCTTAATACATTAAAGTTACTATCCATAAAATCTGAGATTTCAGAAGAATCAAGAAGTCAAATTAGAATGCTTTCCTTTCTTTTTTAAAGAATTAGCAGAAAAAGTCTCCTATACTATTCCCTGAACATTACATACTTTCTCTTCCTTCTTATTTTCCTTATTTCTTTCATTACTGCTCTCCTTTTTTCTTTGTTCCTTCCCTATTATTTTCCTTTTTTATTTCCTTATTTCCTTAGTTTTTTCCTTATTGTGGAAGAACTCCACAATCAAGTCCAAGATTGGTGCATCTTCTACTTTTCTTAATAGAGCTTACAGGGAATAATGGGATAAGAAAAAGAAAAAAAAAAAACAACAAACGAAAGCCAGAAGAAATCCTCCCCATCTTGAACACCACAAAAAGAGACATATCATGGCTCAGAATAAACTCAGTCAGGTTTTTTCTGAAACCAGATGTCTAAGACTTACCACAGAACTAAGATGAACTGAGATCATACCCTTTCCTTGCATTATGATCAATAATCCCTTGAAAAATTAATTTGATGGATTGCTTGCATTTAAAAGTCTACCTTTCAAACCTGTCACATGGTAATAGAATATCTTCACAGAATCATCACACTTTTTCTCCTTAATGATATCTGAAGATGTGCCAGTTTCTGCCTTCTTAGTTAAGCAGCTATCACAGAAACAGATATTTCAAGTTAAAATTCATTTTCTAGAAAATGATATGGTTTCTTAACACATAAACAAATTGTAAGAGAATTATTGTTCCAGTTCAACTCTTTCTGAAGCCTCCAAAACAACCATACAATTTCCTTCTGTATTTGACCACATGTAAATCTTATCTTTGGGATTTCTGTCTCAGGTTATTTTAGGCTATCGTGTCCTCTCCAGGCTTGCTCCCAGTAATTGTTCTTTTCCCTGGTCACTACAGCAAAACACATGTTTTCCATTCCTAATCTGAAATCTGCACTTTCTTTCAGTCCCATGACCACATCTGATTGTGCTGATGCAAGCTTAGCTGATTGCATCCATATTCACCCCTTCAGATTTGGAGCAGGGTTGGCAGCTTATGAAGGATCACAACCTCCCTCATCAAGTGAGAAAATAGGTATTAACAAGATAGAGCTTGCTCAATCTCAAAATGTGGGAGTGAATTTAAAGTCTGGAGGAGTAAAAGCATAGACAATCTAAGCTGGGTAGAATGTGATCCTTAAATAATTGCCTCAAATTTCAAAATTTTCAGCTCTGCTTATCTTGAGTAAGATCCACAGTCTATCAATATAGCTCTTGCTAAATATTCATCGCGATTTATTCTGATAAACTGTGAACCAATGTTAACTTTTCCTTGATAGGACATGAGACAAGACCACAAAACTTATTTGTGGGCTTTGCATATAGCAGAAGTTTAGCTTGGCTCTTCAGAAAGTGAATGAAAGCAGGGATCTGATCCATCAGTCACATGAATATTCCACAAGACTTTTGCATCCTTTAACAGATGTGTCATTGAGAACTTGTGCAAAATGATAGGGTATAGCTATAAAAAGAAACAGCAATACAAAACTGTACTGAATGTAGTGTTAAAATAATTTACATCCCAAAGGAAGAGCAGTCTTCATGATAACCATCCAGGAAATTTGAACTTATCTTGAATTTATTCTACCTCTATTTCTACAGATTCCTGGGAATCAGTTTACTTAGCAGAGGGGGATTAAAAGTAGCCACAGTGTATGTCTTTTACTGTGCATTCTAGCCTTTATGGAGGTTCTCCAGACACACCATCAAGAATACATAACATCTTATTCCAGAAAACTTGGAGAAAAACATAAGTGTATTAGTAAATTTTACAGAAAGTAAAATGAGCCAATCAATTACAAATTTCATCTTAACTGGAACCAATTATTAACAATCATAACATAAAAAAGTGACAGAACTAAAGCCACCCTAACATTCACACATTAAAAAAAGTTCAAAAAGAAAAATAAGGATGCATATACACTTTGAGATAATAAAGAAAATATAAATGAATTGAACTTATGAGACAGCAACTGTATTCACAAATTGTGGACCATGGGCAATCCATGAAAGCTTAGATCTGCAGCTGGTCACATAATAATACTAAGGACAAAACTTACTGTCCTCCTCAGTTTCATGTGACTATGTTAGTTGTGGAGAAAGTCTGAGGGCTAAGGCTTGTGAATTGGCCTAGAAAGTTGGTTAGTGGTGACTTAGGGAGAAGCCCCAAAATTCAAAATGTCTTTTGCTGTCTGGTTGAAAACATATCACTGGATCAGTTTTCTAGAAGTGCTGAAAGTTTGCATTTCCCATTAAACTCAGAGCTATGTGAAGACGTAGACAAGATGAGTGCAGACACAGCCACTTTTCCTTCTTAATAGATCACTTAGATCTTCTACAAACCAGCCTCTTAGGGTTGAAATGAGCTCTAAAGTTCTATATTCACTTAGCCTACTCAAATTTAAGTATTAAGATTTCTCTCAAGATTAGTGTCTTATTCACTCCTTTCTTCTGGCATACTATAAACTTCTCCCAGCATGTGAAGTTCCTTAAATTATTTCCAAGAATTTCCTTAACTAAAGTAAGTGACTGGAGACATAAGTTGTTTTTTTATTAGTGGGTCACGAGACGCAAATATATAGTTTTTCTTATCTCACCATTGTTTCATTTCTTCTTAAAAATCTCAAAGATCTCTACATCAACCACCCTTCCCTGTAAAAAAAACCCAAACCGAACCCAAATGTCTGGCAAAATATACTAAAGCCTGTGTTGAAAAAAAAGACCAGGACTGTGATTCTTTTTATGGCAGCCTTTCCTAAGTATTATTTCTTCTGCAGTAATTGCCCTCTTGATGCCCACCTCAAGGCTTTATACATCTCTAAATTTTGCTTTCTTCCACTAGTAGCTGAACATTTTGATCTGTATTAGAATGGATGCTATAAGCTCAGGCATGTGATGATGCTTTTCCATTTGCTACAGTGGAGTATGTTTTAAGACTGCTCTGGTTTGATTGAATTAAGAATTAACAATTCCCAATGGGATATGAAATCACTTTAAAAATATCCACCTTAAATCGGACAAAAGTATATGTACTGCTCCTTATGTCACCCAGTAGGACTTCAGTGAGTGCGTGTACATGGATCACACAAAATATTTTTTTCCATGCTAGCACTTGAGAAATTGCCAGGAAAAAAACAATTTCTGTAGAATTTACAGTGCTTAAATGTATTCACACACACCNAAAAAAGTCAGGAAAAACCTGAGTCTAGAACATTAATAAAAAGAGAGGTATAAATTTGATACTGGCTCTCACTGCAGCCTCTTGTACTGATTTTTTCTTCACAGTTAAATGCTCTGTAAATGGCATTGACAAAATTAAGCAGGAGTGGTGTTGGTGGTAGTGGTGGAAGGGGACAAAAGTAAAAAAAGCCAAACTCTCAACCCAATCTAGGTGCATATGAATGCAGTGTTTGCAAAGAATCTTTGACTGGTTCAACAGAAATGTTCCTAACTGAAGGCTGTGAGGGGCAGTTGTCTTTTTTATATTGTTGAAACCAGTATCACAAGAAAAAGAACAAAAGGTAGATAGTAAGATGTACACAGAAATCACAACTTGGAAATAAAGCTTTTGTATCTGGCCACAGGTTGCTTAGAAATTTCACCTGAACTCCAAATTCTCTGGCCTTCATGGTAGAAAGGGAATTTCTGTTATTTTATTCTTTTCCTGAATATTCTGTGAAAAAGTTGTTTGTGATGACATTATTTGTAAGCTATGCCACAAAAATCACCTTATAAACCCCATTTCTGACAATATTTATATGTAACCCTCCGTCTGGCAATTTATCCCTAACCTACCATATTATTTATATAGCACCAATAGCCTGCAGGATTTATTACAGGCATGCAGGAAGACATATGGGTAGATTCTTCTCTCATTTATACTAGCATAAATCAGAACTAATACTACTGAAGTCACTGGAGTTCCACTTGTTTAAAGGTGAACTAAAAATGCTCAACACCAACCCCAAACTTACCAGTAAGTTTTCTACCTTAATGGGATCATGTCAGGAAGGTTTTAATTCTGCTGTCCAAACTTGTCCTTTTGTCCAGCCTCAGTAGAGTTATTTAAGCCTTTCAAACAGCAGCAAGGCTTTGTGCCATTGTCTTGCCATCTTTGACTCAGCCATTATCCAAATTTCTCCCTTGAAGCCATACTTATGTCATTGGAGTAGTGCCAAACAGTATTCATTGTGGTATTTTTTTTAATTTAGAGACAATATTTAAAAACCTTGAGATATTTATGGCACTTGCACATTACTTAGTACAGCAGTTTGGATGTAGTCACATCTGTTCAGAACTTTAGATGCTCAAGGACATTTTGGAAACTGAAAAGCTGCCGTTGTGAGAACATTCGGTAGCATGTAGTAGGTTAATAATGTACCGCTATGCCATAGCTGTTCACGAGTACCTTTGATTCACAGCAATAGGGAATATGGGCCTTTCAAGAGCTTCAGTTCAGAAAAAGTTAATACAAAATTATCAACATTTATCAAAATTTTTAAAAACTGAAATGGCATATAAGCTCAGGGTATCAATCCTTTATTTGAACCTAAGAAATTTCTGTCCTATAAGGCATTTTTTTGTGCCTGTGTTACCTGAGAAGTAATTATAGTTGCTTGGTCAACAGGGAGAATTAAAGCATTGGCTTGTACTAACCAGAAAGTGAAAAGACCTCCCCACTTAACTGTAATGGGGCAATTAATTTCTGATCTACTTTACCCTATTGTGCCACTTCTTTTTCCAAATGAATCAAAGCACAAAACAGCTTTAGTGAAGTGAACCTTACACAAAGGTTCTATGCCTTTTTCACTGGCTACTATAATACTCCAAGGTTGCAGGATACAGCCTCAGAGCTTTGTAGCTATCACTGTGTATGTATCTATAAGTTAAGTATGTTAGCATTCATTATATTGATAAATACATACATGTATAGATGGAATAGACTCTTCATCTTAACAACTAGCTTGTTTCTTTTGGATCTTCTGACTGAACAGCAGTAGTCAGTGCTGAGTGAGTGGGTTTAAGCGGAGACAGAATTGAGTGGGCGGGAAAAGGCCACTGGTTTTCCCAGTGCCCCACTGACCCCAACACAGTTTTGATCTGCTTCTGTAATGAAGCTTCACACAGGGAATAGAAAGTTCTTAGTTTTGGTATCAGTAAGAACTGAAATTAAATGGAATTCATTTTATAATTGTAAGACTGAAAATCCTACATATGCTTAAATTACTTACAGACAAGACAGAAATGAGGAACATATTTAAAACAAATTAATCTGTTTAGAGGTTGGTTGTCTTATATAACTACCACATTTTGCACACCTCCATGTCTGACATTTATGTAAATTCTTTCAGGAAATAATTTGCATAAAGAGTAATTTGCATATTCTCACCTTAAGCAGAAGGATAGTTTTCATGCTGGAGAATGTGTCAGTCTATTTGACAGCTTGGGTGAATGAAGCCTACAGGCTAGCAACACAGTAAGCTTGTGTTCATTGTGCTTTCCACCATTTCTCATTATATTTGGAATGGCAAAAACTGGGATAGCAAGGAACTGTGAACTTGAAAACACAGGGAATCTGAAAATCTATTTTCATTCCCGTTTCCTCTCTGTGTCAATTGTAGGTGCTGCTTTTTCACACTCCTTAAATGTTCTCTCTTCCTCATACTTGTCCTTCTCAACAGTTGTCACCCTGTTTTTTACAACTTGGTTATCATGCACACTACTAGTCAGTTGAGTCAAAATCGTGCTAACAAGCATACCGACATGGATTGCTAAATATCTGAAGTCTGTAGAACAGCCCTTCTTCTTCACACTCTGAACAAAATTTACCCCTCACAGAGGATCCAGGAAATGGCCTTGCATTAGTTTTGGCCCTCATATTTAAAAGATACTTGCAGAGAAAAGAGACATTGTGTTGGCCTTCAGCGCAGGTATGAAGTCTTAGCTTAGTATTACATTAGAATTTCATGCCCTTGGTGAAAATGAAATAAGCATTATCTCTCAGGTAAAAGTGAACATAAGCTGCTAGCCATTGATCCACTCCTTGAATTCTCATTTTCAGATTCCAGCATTTGTGCTATAACCCATTGGCTTTTCATTACATTTAGATTAAAACTTGAGACTGCTGCACCATTGCAAGTATGGAGGCATGCAGGCTGTTCATGGAGTCTTTCCTTCATACCACCTCTAAAAAACCTGAGAACAAAACATCAAAACTACTAACACAGCAGGAGGTTCAAACACAAATTAATAAATGCATTTCACTGTTACTTGTACAATTGGATGAGTAGCATTTTGTAGCTGTTTGGATTTTGGCCAGAAATTACTAAGCTTCTGAACCTTGAAAATTTCACGAATAACAGAAAAGGAAGCTGCAAGTTATATTATTCATTCTTGCAAGATTCCAGCTGTGCCATTAGTGAGAAGAATTATGACAAAGCTAAGAAATGTGATGCAAGTATTCCTACACTTAATCATTTAAATCTCAGTGATGCAGAATGGAAATCTAAACATCAGTGTCTACCTTTAGATCCTCCAATCTTACTGTTTCCTTTTACAATCATGCATACCAAATATAGGAAGTCCTTGCTGCCTTTTTCAAAAGTCTAACTATGTCCTCAGAAATATTTATACTTTGGCTTTTCTGGACTCTTTCCTGAGAAATCATCTTGAAGGTTGGCAAATACATGTATGTATATTTAAAAAAAAAAAGAAAAAGAAAAAAGAAAAAAATACTATCTTTACTTCTCATGATACTAAAGCACATGCCTAGAAAATGTGTTTTGCTGAGTCTTTCCTGTTTTTAATAGCATCTCAGATTTAACATATTGAATGAAAAGACTTGCTGTCTGAATACAGTATTCAGAGTACTTTAATTTGGTGCACTGTAAATCTTGCTGTTTTTAAGATTCTGTAGAAATGCATCAATCTTCTTCTATTGAACTATCATCTCCTTAAAAAACCCCACCATTTTTGTTCTGTGCCAATAAAGAAACTTTCAGAGACTATGATAGCTTTGGACAGAAGTATGTGAATTACATAATTCTTTTGTTTTCTTTAATTCCAACTAATACCATTTCAGCCACTGGAGCATGTACTCAGCTTTAAACACGTATCTCTGCCAACAATCAAAGACAGGATACTAGTTCAGTTGTGTTCCCTGTCTGTGTGGAATCAATAAAACAATTCCTATACCCCAGGAAGTTCTTCAACAAAATACAAACTGTCTCTCTCTGAGAACGAAGTTATCCCATACATGACAGCTCTCACCCAGATTAGAAAACCCTTCCCTGACAAATGAATCATTAGCCACTGTCAACAAATTGGAAGTTTCCTCGGCAGCAGCAAAGCCAAGGGTGAGGATGGACTGTGAGATGTCTGTCCTTAGAAATGTTGACTTATGCTGCTCTGCAATGCAAAGGACAGAGAATAGGCAAGAATACACAATGCAAAAACACCACAGTGCATGCCTACAGTTATTCTTAAGAATTTAAACCAGCTGTATACAAGTAAATTACAACCTACTCCTCCCCCAAAAAAAAGACCTTTATTCTTTTTCTAAGATTTAATCTTGAAAATTGTTGATAATATTGATGATATACAAAATATTTCTGCCTAAGAACGCCCAATTTTTTTCTGAGACTGGGCAAACAACTTCAAACATTTTTTTCCGGGGACATATGGCCTTTGACTTAATTTGGATAAGATTAAGGCTAGAGTCCAAATTGAAACTACTAAGAACAAACAGTTATCTTGGAAGTTCAAGATGAATTTGGCTGAGGTAAAAAAGGAATGTTATCTGGGAGATAGCTAATTAAGATATGGAATAAGTAATTAAATGTTTCTTGTGGTCTGACCCAGAATAAAATGTTTCCTACAGGAAAATCATAGTTAATGTAGGTGAATCAGAGGTCGCCTGTTCTAAATACTTAAATTAGTGAATTTTTAATGTTTTCCTCTTTTATCCACTCTTTAAATTTCTAATATTACATCCGAATCAAGACATATGGCTGTCTTCATACTGTAATGATTTCAAAGTAAAATGGAAGTGCTACAGAAACTTAAAAGTCAAGTCCTAAAATGATTTGATATGAGATAGACATGATGAGAAGACTCAGATAACATTATCTGTTGAAAGATTCTTAAGCCGAATAATTACATTTAAAATATTAGCCTTGCAACCCTCTCCATAAAACAGACTTGAAGGCATGCATTTGAGTAACTAAAATGGGAACAGACCTCAACGCAGCCAGTGTTCTTAGCAGCTAGCTAAGAAAATCGGCTTGACTGAGGACTGCTTTCAAAAACTACCGCGGGATGCCAGTGTGCAGGAGCATGCCTTCTGGTCATCCCCTCAGCCGGGCAAGAGGGCTGCCGTGGAGAACCAGGGGTACTGAGAGGCGGGAGCGCACTGTGCTGCTGCAAAGCTTACCACCCGGTGTTGGGAGGTAGCATTATGCATGAAATGGTGAATCTTGCTCCCACTGAGCACGTAGAGTGTGCCAAGAACTAAGTGAGACATAAGGATGAGACTCAGGCTTCTTCTAGAGCTTTAAATGTGGTTTAACTGGCTCTTTGGGTCTGTGTGCGCACCCGCTGCTCTTAAGCCGTGGTTAACTCCCTGAGTGAACCAGCAGCAACTCCCCAGCTACTTGTCTGCACAGGCAGCATAATGGCCTGGTTTGAAAGAGAGGACCAGCTTGAAACTGGGCAATTGCTTGAGCTCCCAGCACCTTAAATGTGCTGGTCCACATCCTTGGTGGAGTGACCCGGAGAGTCCTAGACAGTTTCGGTTGTGGAAAAGATCAAACTGTAGGTAGATAAGACATTTATATCAGATGCGTAGGCACTGGCAGGCTGGGCTGCCAGGCCATCCTGTCTGGAACAGCCTGGGCTGCGCTGTGCCGGACACAGCTGGTTCCAGCCGGCTCCAACCAACCCACCGCAGGGCACGGCTGAGCCCCGCAGCCACCGTGGCGGCGCCGCGGGGAAAGCCTCTGTCAGAAAGGGCAAAACACTTTTTTTTTCCCCTCAGCCGGGGCTGAGGGGAAAACATCCCAGCGAGCACCAAGGTGGACTGAGGAGGGGGAGGAGGTGCTCCAGGTGCCCCAGCAGGGAGGAAGCCCCTGGAGCCCCTGGAGAAAGTATGGTGCAGCAGATATCCACGCTGCAGCCTCTGGACGACCCCATGCCAAAGCAGGTGGATATGCCCTGATGCAGCCTGTGGAGACCCCACGCTGGATCAGGTTCATCCCAAAGGACTGCAACCTGTGGGAAGGACCGAGGCTGGAGCAGGGGAAAAGTGTGAGAAGGAAGGAGTGGCAGAGAGGAGCCATTACGGACTGACAGCAACATCCCCTTTCCCCATCTCACAGCACCACTTGCAGGGGGAAGAGTGAAGCTGAGCTTGGGACAAGGGGGGAAAGGTGTCATTTTAATATTTGTCTTTGCTTCTCACCATCCAACACTATTCTAATTGGCAATAAATTAAATGAATTTTTTCCAAGTCAAGTCTGTTTTGCCTGTGACTGTAACTGGTAAGTGATTTCACTGTCCTTATCTCAACCCACGAGCTTTCTCATCTGGTTTCCTACCCCCAACCCTGTTGAAAAGGGGGAGTAAGAGAGCGGCGGAGTGGGCTTGTGGCAGCCAGCCAAGGTTAACCACAATAAACAGTAGAAATGATTCATGTAGATGCCGAAATAGAGAATAGTCTTATGTACACAGTTGAGCTATTTAAGAGATATTTTATATGTAAGTAGGTAACATAATTAATAGAGATGGATGATGCATGTGCTGGGGTGTCTTATAGGGCCATGGTCATCTGGAGAATAAGAAATGAGGAAAACAAGCAGTTTGGAGAGTCTTACGCAATAGACCTAAATATGTTGCTGTCAGCAATGCAGCCACCCACCTCCACTGAACAGTGAGTGACCATCTTGTTCAGAAGATTAGACTCCCCATGTGAGCATTATCCTATGCCAAGATCTCAATAATTTGGTTTCTCTTTTTAACCAAACCTCTGTCCCTGAGCGGCCGTGCAGCGAAAGTGTTATCTACAGCACTAAAGGAACCTACAGAAGCCTAAATGCTTTTCCTAATCACCATCTGAGGTTAAAATAACCAGTTCTGTCAATGTTTAGAGAAGGAATGTACAGAACTGAAACAGCATACCCTGGCTGACCCTCTGCAGAACACTGAGTTTCAGATTTATTACACGGGGTGGCTCTGTATTTTTTGGTTTATATCACTGATTTTCTTTCATCTTTCTGATGTGTATAAAAGGAAGGTGTTCACAGACTTATTTTACATTTTTTCAGTTATAATTACTCACTGGCAAATTTTTGTAAAAACAGAACAAAACACCCTCCCACACCATGGCCAATAAGTACTATTTTACATTGAGCAAATATTTTTAATATGTCCTGGAAAGCCCACAGGGTGTTTCGTTGTTTACTTTATCTATCTTTTCATTCTCAGATTTTTTTTTATTTTTTTATTTTTTTTTTAGTTTGAGAAAACATAATGCAAGGTGTAGAGGAGTAAATTGAACTTCTCCAGGGACCTGGGCACAATCTCTGAGTACTACCAGGTACTGGGTGCTGCATGATGTGGGGGAAGGTCATTTCATTTTGCTTGGTCTTTTGCTCCCATGCCCTGCCCTGCCCATAATCTGTCTTACCTATTAAAACTCTAGGCTAAGAAAGAACTATCCCTCACTGTATACGTTTTAAATGCTTAGTAGAGTGAAGCTGTAATTTCAGGCAGAACCTAAACGCTTAACTGTAATAAATATTTATCTCAAATTGTAGTGATTCATGTTCTACACAATCCATGCTCTGTAATGTATTAATATCCTTTTTGGACATAGACAGCAAAATATTTTTGCATTTCTCTTGAGATTTGCTTAAAAAATAGATCAATAGATTCTTAGAATAGTGCTTCTTAATGTTTGGAATTAAGAACACAGATATAAAAGTCAGTCTTTGAAAGCAGAGAGTTTAATATTCATTATTTTATATGAAATTCCAAAGAAAAAATCTTCCAACTAATTCTATATTCTGAAGTATTCTTCTAGTATTAGCAGCAGTTTAATAAAAAGCAAGATCCAATTTGAAGCACAAAGGTTTGGGTCTTTTTCTGATGAAAAACAGGGGTAGTGGAAGATATGGAGGAATAATTATATGGTGACATAATATAAAGACTGCAGGTTTATGTGTCTTCATATAACTCTACTGCGTATGAGATCTGATGTTTGTTAATTAAAGACTTTTCTATTTCCACTAGATGGCTGCTTTTGAAAGACTAGCTTCTTAGCATAAAATTAATTAACCTTCAGAAGACAGTCCGAGGTACTTCAATGACCCCACTGTTGCCAAAAAAATAAATCACATTACAGAATCTTTCACAAATCTTTTAAAGGCCTTCTATGATATGTATGGTGAAAGAGTATAAAATATTAGATACCCTTTTATTTTACATTATGTGCTAGAAGAACACAGAAGGCAATTATTTCTGCACCATATATCATAACAGTGTCTCTACTCACATTTTAAGACGTATGGGGACATCATGAGGAAACATGTAGAGGATATCATATTAGTTTCACTCTCCTTGCTCCTTATCCTATACATCTAATGTTCAACTCTCTGACTTCCTTCCCCTTCCCATCAAAAAAAGTATTATGCAGGTACTAAATATCAGAAGCTATCGGAGCAGGCCTGGTTTTAATTCACTCTGAAAACCATCATAACTTTGGTCCAGATTTCAAGTCATTTGAAAATACCTTATTTGTATCCTTCTTTTGCAAGCAAGGAAGGTGAAGGATGCATCCTAATCTGGTACCAAAGCTGAAAGAAGGGGAAAGATTCAGTTTCTAAATCCTTCTGCCTTGTGACCAAGAACTTTATAGATGGTTAAATAAAAACACCTAACATCACCAATGACTCTATTGAATTGCATTTTAGAATCTATTTTGACTTAGACAGCTTTAGTGAATGAATTTAGGAATGATGTATCTTCTCAAACAACAGAAATTATCATGGCTAATGATATGAAGTTACTCAGTGGTCTGACTTGCATGTGTCACATTTTTGGCATATACTTTGGAGTACTATAGGGGCCTTAAGTGTGGGTAAGAGTGCATTGAAGTCAAGCAGACAGAATACTGAACTGACACTGAAGGTATGAGCTTCCCTGAAGCCTGTGTGAGCTTCCCTGAAGCCTGTGTGGTTCATATCCTCTATGAGTTTGGATAAGTTATTGTGGCTCTGTGATTCTAGTTTCCCCATCTGTAAACTGAGAATAACAGTGTTACATCTCCTAAAACAAGTCTTAGGATCAAAAGATTTAAAAGCAGGCTTTATTATTATACTAGATGTGTTCTATACAGAAAATTGCATGCTTACATGAAGGAAAAGATGTTTCCATATTTATTGCACCTAACATTGTCATACTCCAGTTCTACATCTGTTGCTGCCAGACATTTGCCAGTTTTCTAAGATGTTGCTACTTAAGCTCAGACGCAAGAGAAATGGAAAGTGAAGAATGATGGGATTTGATCAAGTCTTGTGTGCCAAGGCTAGTCCTTTTTTGTCTAGTGCCAAGTTTAATAAACCATTAGCAGTAGGTGCCTCCTGTAATCTCAAAAAAATATTGGACTACTTTAAATTCCTTATTACAAGAGAAAAAACTATTTGCTTGTTCTGTTCTTACTACATTTTCTTTCTAATGGAATCTTCTAATGTTTTTTTAATAAAGCTAACTGATTTAACTACAATGAATTTTATGATCAGGTTGCCTGTATAACCTTTTCCTTCCTAAATAACTCTAATTTCTTCACAGCCCAAACAGGGAATTCTGCATCTGCCTTTCAAGAATCCAAGGCCCAGCACGGGTACCATGGCTCAGAGATGAGAGGTATTTGCCACATTTAAAAAAAAAAGCAGTGAGAAAGTCTGAGTAGCAGGGCCATGCAAGATAAGAAACGTAGACAGAAGTAGGACTGTAGCAATAGAGATTATTAGTACCTCAAAAATTCAAGGTGGAAAAAACAGTAACACGGGTAAGTTTAAAGCCTTAAAGGGAAAATGCAGAAAAATATCAGTGTCAGAGGATTTGCAAAACAGCAAGCAGCTAACACTGAGGACTCGTTCCTGCCTGATTGATGGCTGCCTGGCCAGCAAAGGCTCTTTAGATGTCTTACTGGGATGTTGAGGCCACTGCTGCTTGGCCTAGCAGTTTCTTAAAGCCTTGTGATCTTGTGTGTGAATAAGCCAATGCATAGTTGCCTTATACCTTTATTTGTTTTTATGTGTGTGCATGCGTGTGCATGTGTGTGTATGTATATGCATGTATATAAACATATATGTGTGTATGTATCTTTCAACATTCTACTTGCAAAGACCCTTCCTGATCAGCTAAAACACAACCAGTTACAGTGACCCAAAAAGAGAGAGAAAGACCAGTAAACATTTCAAATATTTTAAAAAGAAAATGTACATCTAAGAGGTCATACAGTTTCTTTTTTAATATTACAAATTAGGACATTTAAAACCATTAGTATAAAATCACATCTATACAAGTAGGTAAATGCTATGCTCTTCACCTCCCCTGGAGAGCGTTATTGAAACTCTGGGACAGTTTAAAATAAACATAATTAATAGTTTTCCATCTATTCTCAGTCATTCTGACACTCCAGAATTTCAATATGAAAGGCTGACTTTGCTGAAGGATAATGCTGGGCATTCTAAGTCACCAATTAGGATGCAAACCTGAATGCTACCTATTGCTAAAATATACTCCATTTGCATACAAAAAAAAGAGAGTCAAACAAACAAGAATGCTGCCTCTGGAATCTAAAGTAACTGAGACATAAACCTGGCTTTAAGCCAAGAAAAGAACCTTTTTTGAAAAAAAAAAAAAAGAAGATATGAGAAAACTTTCTTATTTCAAAGGTTGCTCGTAGTGAAATAAATATCAAATCCTTCATAGTATTGGGTCAATTCATACATTTCTTCATCCCAAACTGAAAATAATTTATTTGATAAAACTTGCTTCATTATATGAATCACAGAATTTAAAAAAACGAAACAAACCACAACATAGTTGGAGACTTACAGAGTGATTTAGCCGAATTTTGATACTCTTATACCAAAACTTCAATCAGCAGCCATCTAAAGCCAGAAGAGTTTGCAGTGCTCAAGCCATCTCAATTCTTTTCTCTTAAAAGTTATTCAAGTCCCAAACTTATGCTTCTGTGCCTTATAACAATAAAATATGCAGATAACAGAAGCCTAAATACAATCAGGATCTAAAAATTCATTTTTGTTTATTGTTATCCTTAAGATAAAAATTAATTGTTGAATCTGTGTTCCATAAACAACTTCCCAGATTTTTGTGATATCATCCCAGCTGAATACTGTACCCACCATTTTCTTTGTTGTAAATCATGCATGGGCAGAAGTAGCTCAGTCGTAGATGTTAAATGTACTGAATTTCCTGTCATTGTTTTAAGCATCTTCAGCTAAGCAGAAACAGTATTTTCCAATGGAGCACCACACTGTCTTTAAAGTAGTTGAAATCATGCTTCTCAGTTTAATTTTCTTCCTTCTGGAGTTTGAAAGCAAGAAGAAAATACCATAGTGGCATGCCACATCTACACATTTATAAAAAGTTATTAATAGAATACTAGAGCTGTAAAAACAAGCACTCCAAAGTAGGAAATGTCAGAGCTAAATTTATTCTCTGTGACCTTAATCTATTCTTTTTCACAGCATGTTCATTACGATATAGCATCTAATTACATAATGATATAATGCATTTGGGTTTTCTCATGAAATCCACGTGGGTTACTTGAGAAATAGTTTTCAATGATAATAAAACAGGGGAAAAAAAAGGCACTTGTCGCAAGTCATTCAGAGGAATCACCTCCAAAACCAAAACTGCACTCCTAAATTAGCTGGCTAAAGTAAGTGTGGTATGTATATTCATTCTGCTGGAATGATGGGACTGTGTTCTGTATAAATGCCAATTTTTTTTGTTACTAAAGTAGAAAAGGAATTGATTTGTTGCTCAAGTATTTCCGGCCATATATCAAGGTCAAACATGCACTTAGATATGTCTTTGCAAACCTTGAAAAGGATAGAGTACGATTCTGTGTGTGGTTCAGAATCTAGTAATGAGATTTGCCACTCCCCTAAGCATTTAAAATCCTGCTCCTAGCCAACTTCACTTTATGTCAGCAAGTAACAGCCCTTAATTGCAAAATTCAGTATAAACAATGCAAAGGGAAAAAAGCAACATCCTTCTTCGCAATATGTGGCTTATTGAAACCACAACGTGGGGTTTTTGTCAGTAGCTGTTTGACATACTGTATAGATCTAATCCCACAGTCAGAAACCCAATTCTGTTCTGTGCCCTGTGTGATAGCTGTTACAGAAAATATTTTTTTTTTTTTTTGCCACAGTCAGTATACAGATCATTTTAGCAGTTTCCAAAGGGTTCCACTTGACTCTCCCTCCCTTGTCTGGTCGCAGAATTAGTGATCTTTAATTCTGGAGTTTTACATTCCTCGAAACACAACACAAATGTCCTCCTGATTTTGTAATTACTAGCAAACCTAAGGATGATTATGTGCTATCTAATGGACTTGTCAAACTATTACTGAATTGATTTCTAATTGAAAAGTAAAAGGACAGAGATGATGGGTTGCTCTCAGTACAAAATTTTTCTTTGAATTTTTCATTTTACATTAATAAGTATAGAGACAATCATAAGTAATGCATGGGGTTGATATGTGCAGTCTTGACTGAGATCTTGACTGGATCTTGACTAAGACCCCAGAAACCACAATGCAGCTGAGCCCTACATATGTTTTTGACTGCTATGAAGTCAGAAAAGGATTAAAAGAAGAGTTTATATAGTAGATATAACAGCAAAAGAAAATAATTTATGGAAGAAAGGAACTACAGAACTTGAGAAGGAAACAAGCTATACTACATAATTATAAAATAAAATCAAATCAAATCACATTTTATTCTACCACTGGTTATTTCATCTGAGGAGACTTTGGAAATCCTATTCGCTGTTGGAATTTATGAATATAACCATTTTCTTTTGAGACACAATTGATTAGGCTAGGGTTTCCTTAATGTTTCACAATAATTTTTATTTTCTGAGAAATAGTAATACAAACTTTTCATCAGAAGGTAGGCAGGAGATGTAATTTCTAAATAGTTCTTGTATACTTAGCAAACTACATGTCTGACTTTGATTTTTGTATTGACGTGAACCTTTATTGCGTTTTTTAAAAAAATCTGTCTTCAATACCCAAAATGAGTGTCCTACGTTCATGTGGGCACATAGTGAATGAAATGAAAGAAAAAAGTATATTTAATGAAGATTAAGTATCCAAAGCTAAATAAAAAGTGTGTGTTCTGATGGAATTCTTTAAAATTTAAATGATCCAAAAGTTCTCCTGGAGTTAGAGTCTGCAAAGGAGTGGCGTGTAGCTTACCAATTTATAGATCAATACAGGGCCTGCCTGAAACATCAGAGACCTTCTTCAGAGTTCTTTTTCAGACAATGAAAAGGGAATGTCCTTTTGCACTTTTCTAACAGGGCTTTAAAAGTAGCATATATTTCTTTATCATAATTGATTTCTACTTCAGTAATGGTTACTTTCAAGTAATGTGCTCGTATCATAAACTTAATCAGCTTTCCCCTCAACTTCTTGCTCTTCAGAGAGCTTAACTTTTGGCTGGTAAAACTTCTTTTTTTTTTTTTTTTCTACCAATTTCCAACTCACGTTTTCTACAATAGCATTTAATTTGGCACACTAAACTTCAACAACTCTCAGTAAAGCAAAGACAGTTTCAAAAGGAAACAAATACTGTAATACATATTTGATTGACATATGCATCAACAAAATTAAAATTAGTCCAACCTTTCAGCAGATTTTGTTTTATTTAGTCTTTTGCTGCTACTTAGTCTGTCTGCTTTAACACATTGTTCTTTTAAATCCAAATAGCCTTGACATACATAAAGATAAGGTAGTTACAATACCAGATTGCTCTTTCCTTGGTATCTGAAAACTGTCTAAATGGTGCTGTTATGTCTGTGTCTTTTCTGAGCTACTTAAAACCTTGATAAAATAGCACTGGACAACTGTTTGGTCCCTTAACTTTTTTATTATTGCTTGCACATTTTCCAGTGACTCAGTTCTTTCCTTATATTTGATGTCCATAAATCTGGTTATTTTTGTAGTGCCAGGTCATGACTGTCTCAGTTGTTATTCAAAAAGCTGTCTTTTTTATGTGGACAATATAATTAGAGACTCAGGATCACAGTTGTCAACAGTTATCTATTGGAAATGTTGACTGCCACAGTGAGATAAAAGACCCATAATTCAATTTGATCAAAGTGCCTTAAATAACTACATACAGTGGTGAAACTCTATGAAATATTGATCAGTTCTTTCAAGTAATTCTGAAATAACCCACTTCAAATCTTAAAGACGTACACAGGTTTCTTGTTTCAATTGTCTAAAACTACTAAAACGCCTTTTATGTTAATAACTGAATGGATTCAATTGTGTTTACAAATAAAATTATCATAAAATTTTTGATAATTAATAAGCTATTCAATTTATTTCCAAGACTACAAAGAGACCTGAAGGAGTTTTAGGTTAATTGGATACCCATTATTTGTTTTGAAAATATATTTTCTTTCCTCTGAATATGACAATGACTAAATAAAATTACAGATCTGCCTTTATATAAAAATACAGCTTTTTTTTTTTGTTACTGATTACCATAATAATACTATTTGACCTTTATATAACACATTACATGTGCAAAACACAGTACAGAGGTTAAGTAATTAATCCTTCCCAGCCTGCTTGTGAACAAAGTGTAAAAACATTGTCATCTTCATGTTGACAACAAAAAGGTGAAGAAGGTTTCCCCAAGGCAATGCAAAGGGGAAGGGATGGCATCAGTATTATGAACTGAGGGCCCTTTTTATTTCAAGATTACACTTTCTTCCCATAATAAGCTACATGTTTACATCTATTGAAACAATGTCTCTTTTCCTCCCCTCCAGTTTCAATGGAACATCCCTTAAAAAAAAAAAAAAAAATAATTCCATCTATAGCAATATCTTCCTGAAAACTCTGATGATTTTGCTCAAGGTTATATTTTGTTGTCATAAATCATATTATCTTTTTATATTTCCCCTCTCTAGCGTTTTCTATATCTTTGCCTGTAATGCCAGGTGTAAAGCCCAACGTGCCATAGGAACAATGGAAACAATTTTACCTACTGCCTTCAAAAAGAATATTGGGTGCTTAGCTATGTACCGTGTAGTTCTGTATTCATGTACCTCAGTACAGTATTGACATTGTCTGTCATTTGGGAGTATATGACACCATTTTGGGACTGTTTGTACATGCCAGAGCAGTTATGCTGGACTTTTTGCATGGCTTTTTCCCCCTTACACTGTCTCAAAGATTGAGAATCAGCCCATCACTGATGTTCACTGTGCCCCTACTATGATCTTTCCTCCTCTACAGCCCTTGGTGCCCACCTGGAACTGGTACCAGCTTATTTTATTCGTATTTTTATATCCCATCTGTCACCTTAGCTTCTCACAGTCTTGGCATGCTGCAAAGTGTATTCTCTTAATTATGGCATGACTGAAAGGTGGAAGAAGCTGAGGGGAAGATGACTAACTGATTTGTTTGCTATTTGGTTTTTTGTCATACTCATATGACAAATAGTGCCAAATGTTCCACTGCATGGAAAAGACCCTTATTTACTGATTAATACCAAAATAGCTTGAATACCCCAAGCTATCAACTCCATAGCTCCATAACTTTGGGATACTTATACAGTACAAGTCAGTCACCATACAAGTACAAGGTAGACATTCATTCTAGTTGAAGTGGAGATTTGATAGAGGATGATACTGAAAAAAAAAAAAGAAAGACAGAAAGAAAGAAGACCTTTTAACCTAGATTATTACACAGTTTGTAATCACTAGAAATTACAAACAATGGAAGAAGAAGTTTGCAGCAGTGTCTATGGGGTGTCAAAATAAGAGTCTGCCATAAAGATCAGAGGGAAGTTTGTTCCCTCAGCTTCTACGTGCTATGGCTGAAAAGAAGGTAGCATCAACTTTGCAAGGATATTATTTGTCCTCAGGCAGATATGGGGGTTGTATATGCCAACAATAAGAATATCAGGTTATAATATTTAATATCTTGAAATGCTTTTTGAGGTTGACAAAAATTCATGGTTGATGATTTAAATCTCTAAACATGCAGGATTAAGATGGGACATTTATGTATGATAAATTACCTTGCATCCACTTGCTGCATGATTCTTTCCTTTTATGTTAAATATTTGGTTACTATTGGTTACAGTTAGAGATAAGATAGATAATTCAGAAGCTAGACCTTTATTCAGTATAGCAAATACTATTTTTGTAATGACTAGCACAGTACTTTGGGTTCCTAAATGAAAGGTGTTAAATACATGAACATTATTTTTTTATTGGGAAGAACTTCCATCACACACAGAATTTAGAGTGAATTTAATTCCATTGATTGCAGTGTAGCTTCTCTTGAGAATGATGTGATTAAGTATTTTAAGACTATTACTGTAGTCTGATCATGTATATTCTATGGTGCCATGGCATTCATACCTTATCTGTATCAACGAGGAGAGAAATTATCCTTTCATTTACATCAGTGCAAACCTGCTATCTGATAAGTTAAAGGAAAGCATTTAACAATATACATCTAAAGTTTTTAGGTGAAAAGATAACTTGGGTACAGTAACTACTATTACAAAGCTAAGCCACAAGCTGACTGTAGTGAAGCTGAAATGAGACCGATTACCTGCCTATTATGAATCAAATCTGCAAAAAGTCCTCTCACATCAACATTGTGAAGGCTCTTTCACTAGTATAGCAAATAAACAGAAGCAGATTTGTTGTACAAATGTCAATTGTACTTCTTTACTGTTTGAGTATTGACATCTGGAGTTCTAGACCTAGGTATCATTACCTTGTAGAAGACTAAACGGGAAAGATAAGGATGCTTTTGGGACTCTTGGTCTTACTTGACAGGGAGTAATATGTCTTATTGTGCATTGGAAACAACAAAAATTGAATTGGTTTCAGTTAAACAGTCAGAACTTCTGTATATGGAAGGAAGACTTCATAGTATTAGTGCATTATCTCTGATTGCTTTGGAGACAGAATGGCCTCAGTTATGGAGTGTAATTACTGTCTAATAGTTTAACTGGAGTTTACGCAATATTTAAGAACAGCAAGTTGGACCTTCTGTATGAACAAGACAGACTTACTTCAGTTACCATTTAAGTTTTGGGATCCACTACTAAAAGACCACTAGAACACTAATTTCTAACTTTCATGACAGGAAATAAAACAATTTAGTTTTACATCCGTGAAACAGCTTTGGTTTATTAACTTCCTGTTATAGATAAAATCCTTGTTTATTTTCCCTGAAGCATTCATAATCAGAGGCTGCATGCCCCAAAGGCCCACTGTAGATAGGGGAATTAATTTCCCACTGAACTTCAAACAGAATAAGTATTTAGAACATGGGTAACATTATACAGGAGACAGGGTAAGATACAGAATGCTGCAGTTTTCTCTGAAAGTATTAGAAGTTATCTGTAGCAAATAGTTGATATCTTTTTGGAAAAGCAGACTGTTAACAATTGGTGATATTATAAACTATAGTTTGTCTAACAGTACTGTGGATGCTCCTGAAAGAGTACACAAATAGCATAAAGTTATGTTCTGCCAATTACAGATCCTTTGCAAAGGACAAATATTTTGGCAGTCCTTAACCAGCTGCCTCGTGAGAGAACAGGAAACGTTTCCTCCTAGAAATCCCAGAGGCACTAATCACTTCAAAAAGGATACAGAAGATACGGGACACTGACTTGCTCATGCAAAAACATAAGTCTGTGAAAAAATAGTTTAAATAATGTGAAAGTTGATGCAGCATGCAAATTTTCATTGCTCCACTGGGAAAAAGGGTAGTTTTGTCTCCATCTGGAAACATACTTTCACCCCGTGTGCCCTAAGGGCTTCAAAGAGACCTGGAGTTAGCCAGAGCTTTGAGGTGGATCTTCCTTGCCTGCCTCCTATTCTAAATACCCCAAGTAAGAATGAAGGTGACTTTTAAACTTACCTTCCCCTCCCCCAGAATAAAGCAACCCGACCCAACCCAAAATCCCATACAATAAAAATGACAGTTTCTACCAGACTAGATACTAAAAAAACTTAATTTTTTTAAGAAGACTCAGCTAAAAGTGACTAGGCCAGACACAGTGGGAACAATGCAGAAAAAATCACCTACGACTCTCTCTGCTTGCTCACTGTGTCTTTGAAAATGGTCCTTGGTGTGAACACTTCTGGTGTGAATTAACCCTGCAAATTGTGTCTGCAAGTTGTAACAAAGTCTCCATAATGTCCCAGAAGATTTTTGCAATTATCTCTGATGTCTGGCCAACTGCTCTGTCCTTTTCTCAGCTGGGTATCCTGACCCTTCGGACTTCTGCAGCATTTTACTGGCTCTTCTGCCTGCTACATCTTGCATTCTGTGAAATCTTATCTCCCCTGAGCATGGTGAGTAGCTCCCTGAGGAAAGCACATTCTCACCCAAGTGAGAAACATGACATCCAGCATACTAGGAAAAAAACCCCTACATTATATTTTTATCAGATCATCCATACACCATGATATTGCATCATATTTGTAGAAAAAACTATCCAATAATTTAGCATATTCATGCTTATCTGACAGCATACTTAGGGACATAATTTCGGCAGATTATGTTTGTGATTTCATTCCCTGAATGGAACATAATGTAAAAAGATAGGAAATAAAATACATGATGTCTATCTCTAGCACAATGTGACATCCCAGCAATATACCTAAGTGTTTACGTCTATCTAGCCTTCTGTAATAAAACAAAAGAAAAAAATATATATTATATTGTTATAGGAAAAGGTCCATCCAAACATATTAACTCAAGAGTTAGACTTGAGTAATACGTATTCAAATATGTATATAGACCTGAGTGAGTGAGATTCCTTTTACTGATGGTAAGGAAAGATCCTTCCCTGGAATAGCTCTTAAAGTTGAGTGACAAACATTTAAAGAAAACGGAGTATAACGAGGCCAGAACGGTAGAGTTAAGTGTAAGCAGTTATTTGTAAATTGACCGATTTACACTCATAATGGTAAGATTTGTCATCCCCGGTTGTAATGACTATGAACTATCTTGTTTACACAGTATAGAAGATTAAGTCATATTTCCAACCTTTCTTTTTCTCTTAGAAACACAATATGATTATCTTGTGGCATTTTGAGAAGCCACAAGCAAAAATTGCATTAATTTAATCTGGATCGGAAGAAGCCTCTATCACTTCTTGATTAAAATATATAAAAGCAGTTAATTTTAATTTTCAGAGGTTCATGTTCATCTAATATTTATCCAATTTTCATAAAAATAGCAATAAACACATCATCTAATACCAAAGGAATGCAAATTTTTATGTTAATATGAGAAAATAAGACACTGTATTAAAACATAATTACAACATATAATGAAATATGCAACATTACCATTTTACCAGCTCATATATCAGTAGGTCTTGCATATTTGTACATAAACTTTTGTAAAAAAAGTAGTTTAGTATGCTCAATATTTTTATTTCTATTTGTTTATCCTAAAAATAACTGACTTTTACAGCATATAATATTTGCGATTCTATGTAGGCTAGTGTTTTCTGCAGTCAAATGGTATTACCCCAAACACATTATGAATGAAATTTCACTACCATTTGTTATTTACATGAAGTCCTGCATATCATTTGCTAATATAGTCACATCAGGAGAGCAACAGCTTTGTGTTCATGCATGCACGCGTAGTCGCATACACGTTAGTGACGTTCACTGAATTTCTGAAATCACTGAATATTATAATCAACAGTGCTTGTAGAATTGAATACTATATAAGTTGTGAATATCTCACCTAGACAAAATGTATTTAATTCATGTTTCAACAGCAGAGGTCTGCTAATTTTTTTCTATCCTAGAGAGTATGTATGAAATGAGATCAAGTAGTGGCAGAGGCTAGTAGAATGGTGCCATTAGGTGCAGGAGCTGCAGGAAGAGGAAAACTGACTGTGCACCACCAGGGTAGCTGAGCAAGATTGCTAGTGTCTTTGGAGAGACTGTGGGGAGCCAAGAGCCTGAGACCCGCGGTTTCAGGAAAGATCTAGAAAATACCCTCAGATGAGTGGTGGATGGAGATTCACACACACACACACACAAAAAAAAAGGCTGGAAATTTCTGACTTCTGGCAAGAGGAGGAAGCCTGCTTCCCTACCAGCTGCAGATCTGTAGCTTCAGAGCAGGTATAGTGCCCTGGGGAGCCAAAGCCAAGTGTCTGTGCGAGGAGGAAAAGGTGGGTGATAGCTGTCAGAGACTGCTCCCTGTAAGGATGGAAATACCTGCCTGATGGACTCTAACTTGCACGTCACAGGAGGCTTGTTTCTTGCTGGGTGCCCTGTGGTGGGTGATCCTTGGCTGGCTACCTCAAGAAGACCAGGGACAAAATAGGAATAAAGACATTGTGGGTCAAGATAAGGACAGAGAGATTGCTCAGGAATTACTGTCATGGGCAAAACAGACTTTACCTCGGAAAGATTAATGCAATTTTTTTCCAATTAATAACAGAGTATGATAGTGAGAAATAAAAACAAAACTGAAAACACCTTCCCTCTCACTCTCCCAACTTCTTCCCAAGCTCACCCTCACTTCTGATCCCTCTATCTACTCCCCCCAAACAGTGCAGGGGGATAAGGAATAGGGGTTGCAGTCAGTCCGTAACACTTCTCTCTTGCTCCTTTTGCCTCCCATTTTTTCACTGCATGGGTGCTTCCCACAAGCTGGCGTCCTTCAGAATAAACACACTCCAGCCTGGGGTTGTCCAGGGGCTGCAGAGTGGACATCTGCTGTGAAGTGGTCCTTCATGGGCTACTGGGGGACAATATGCTTCACTGTGGTCTTCTCCATGGGCTACAGGGGAATCTCGTCTCTGGCACCTGGAGCACCTCCTCCCCCTCCTTCTCTGTCCTTGGTGTCTGCAGGGTTGTTTCTCTCACATTTTTTCACTTCTGTTTCTTACAGCTGCCGTGCAGCTTTTTTTATGCTTTCTTAAATCTGTTATCACAGAGGGACCACCAGTGCCTCTGATAGGATTATCTTTGGACAACAGTGTATCTGTGTTAGAGCCTGTTGGAACTGGGGCACTCTCTAGGCACGGAGGCAGCTACTGGTCTCTTCTCACAGAACTCACCCCTGCAGTCCTGCTCAGTACTAAAACTTTGCCATGTAAATCCAATACACAACCAAATCTGGGAAGTTATGGAGAGAATACAAAGTCTTACCTTACTGTTGGGCTATTAACCTCTGCTGTTCATCTATCTGAACACCAATGATACTACTGGGTCAATCCCAAGCATGTCAAGGGAGACTGACTACAGAGCTCTGGAAGTGAGGTTCAAGAGACTGAGGATCTCCTCAGTCTTGCCAGTGAAGGGAGAAAGAATTGAATACATACCATGGATCAATACCTGGCTGTGGGTCTGATGCCACAGGGACAGCTTTGGCTGAAACAACAATTTGTCTTGTAACACTAATTGGTGGTGTTGCATTAGTCCATTGACCTATCACGTGACTGTATATACATTGATTGACTATGACAGGTTTTCAAATGTGTATCAAGATTTGCTTATAGGCAAATTACCAGGGATAGGAACAGGCTCAGTCAGGTAGCTCTTTAGACATGAGGCAGTGCTCTCCCAAGCAACATAAATACAGCGTTTTTTCCAAAGTAGAAATTGCTGAGCTGTGTGCAGTGCTGAGCTCATAATCATCAATAGTAGAGCAAGAACATTAACAGTGTATGGGATGGAATGTCGACAAAGTGTTTGCCACTATCACACTCAGTTGTAACCCCTGGCATGGTAACTACATATACTTGCCACCTGAACTGGGCATTATGACATGGCTGAGCAAAATATTCGACCTTTATACAACGTCTCTGCTGAAGTACTTTTGTCAGACAATTGCAGTTATCTTCAATATATTTCATAGATCTCTGGTGATAAAAAATCTGTGAGGATGTGCACACTCAGTATGCTGAATGCCTGACTCACTGTATCTTTAAAAACTCCTTTAACTCTGTGATTGCAAAGGGAGAATAGTGCTTCATGTACCTTGACCTCCTGCTTTCGCTGCTTTTTTTGCCAGCTCAGCAGACCAGCAGCAGTTATAGCCTTCTGTGGCATTGTCTGATTAAAGCAGGGGGCTTTCTCTAATGGGAGGTGCAATTATTTCCTCTTGAATCATTTTGTCAGCCATTACTTAAACTCAAAGCCACTTTGTACTGACAATGTAGTAATGTATTGATCCACCCAATTTGTCTGCACTGGTGAAATTCTTAGCAGCCCATTACATATGCTAGTTTAATACTAATGGATTTGACACTCACACATGAAAGAAATATATGTCGGTTTTCTGCTCTGAAAGACAAGCCTACTCCACACTTTAGACAACTATTTGCTATTAATTGCAGGTGCAGTTTGCCAGCTCGAGTTCAGAAATTATAGCTTTGCCACAACTTTGAAACATGGAGTAGCACAATTTAAGGGCTCTGTAGTCTTCCTGCTTTTTAATGCATTGTCAAAGGGAAAAGGATGAGCCACTGCCAAAGATGGTTTATCATGCAACATAGCATGATAAAGAGCAACTGTATCACTGTAGCTACCACTACTGTAGGGCTGATAGAGCCCAGTATCACTTAGCACTCTTAGCACTTCATTCTAGCTTTTATGTAACATTCATATTCTATTTTAGCTAAATCTACACTGTACTCAATGTTACTGCATACGATCTCAACGTATTTATACAGACAAGCTTAGGAATTGTCGATATTTTAATTCAAAATTTTCTGGCTTTGGCAAGCTATCCTTTTCAGCCTGTCCTGTAATGTATTTCATTTGATAATTAAAATATTAAAGTAGTAAGCCTGCATGTTTAATCCCTGCAACTTTATTGTTTCAGGATCATATTTGCAGACAGATTGAGGTTCCATTTTTGCAAATACTGAGGTCAGTGAGAAAGTCCATGAGCTAAAGCTACTTGGCAATTTGACAATACTGTCCAGCTTAGAGTCTACTGAGTAATGAAAGAAACAAGCACCGCAAGTTATTGTAGTAAATCCACCTATGACAAAGCATGCCCTGATTTATCAGTCTCTCTTTAGTCAAAAATTCTACTTACTTTAAAATTAAATTTAACACTTTAAGATAACTATCATTCTTAAATGTAGACAGTCATATCAGTTACAGAATAGTTATCCCTTTTGAGGAAAAATGACTCCCTCTGAATTCAGTTGCATACAAGTTTCTTCTTCAAGATTCATGGTTATACCTCTACCTGAATCGTCACTCAAGAATTTAGCTAGAGGAAAAGAAATCACAGATGTATTCAAAGTCAATTAGATGTCTAATTTCTATTAAAATTTTTAGGAGCTAGATATATGGAATAATAAATTAGCTGTGAATAAACAGATTTTTTTTTTNAAACAGATTTTTTTTTTTTTTTTTTTTTTTTTACACCCTCAATATATGAAGTGATAAGGTTAGATATCAGGATTGACAATTTACTCAATTAAAAATCTTGGTAAAACAAAACAAAGCTAAACAAAACCTAGCAATCCAGTGCTATTATTTTGCATGTGCTCCCACTTAATTTTTAAAAAAATCCAAGTGTTCTTTGTGAATGCATGTGTGTGCATATGTACATACAGTGAGTAAGGCAAAAGCTAAAGAAGAATTAATATATAATATATCATACAATATCATATCATATAATAATTCCTGGAGTTGCAATACTCTATTTTCTCTGGAAATACTGGCCCATATTAGACAACTTATTTAGCCCTTTCTGTGTTATGGGATATTTTTTCAGATGTAATTTTTATGCTGGCATGAGTTCTAGACAGTTTTATTTGATTTAACCTCTTACCTTAAGGAGCAGCTGAAGGAAAACATTTCCACACTGCTAGCTCTAATCCATTTCCCACAGCCAGCTCCTGGACATACCTGTTGAGTGCACTGATGTTGAAGCCTTTCAGGCTAAGCATAAATTTTACTTAAAGAAGAGACATTCATTGACTGAATATCATCTTCTATTTAGGAAATCTGCATGACAATACTCAAAGAAGATGCATAGTGTGTCCTATTCTTCTCCCTTCAGCCTTCTTTCTTATATTTACATCAATATAGTATGTAAATTTACATTAGACTGGCTTGCAGACACATGGCCCACCTCTGAAATTTACAACTATCTTCAGAATGGTTTTACAAATATTTTCCCAAATAATAAAACATATTCACTTTAATGTGCATTCTCTGATTTATTGTGTTCACTTTCATTAATATTCTGTGAACACTCAATATTAAAAGAATATTGGGATTCATATTAATATTCTCAATGAATACATCACATAATGAATATATGATTATAATACTCTCAATGAATACCAATGGGAAATGTAACTGCAGGAATATTGCTGAATGGCAATTTTTATTTTATAAATATGTATATTTGCACTTTTAACCTGAGACATAAAGATGGTTTCAGTGAAACTTCTGAGTATTGTTCATCAAATTAGAATCAAAGTTAAGTAACTTAGAGCTTGCGATTTACCAGATGTTTTGAATCAATTTACGTAATAATTTTGAAAGCTTTTGATGAACTATATACAGACAATATACCAAAGACCAGATACACACAAAAGACTAATCATGTAAATGATCTACACGAAATTTATGCACCTTGTGGGCAGAAAATTCAAGAAGAAAAAAAGTGTCTAAACCAATTAAAAGTTTCAGGAAATAGTGAATTCTGTTCAGGAAACTTGTTTTCATTCTTATTTCTGATTCTTGTCACTTAACCTGGGGTTTTCTCTGTGTTCCCTGTGTAAGAGTAAGATAATTAACATATTTGCATGTTGTCTGTTTGTCTTGTAAGCAACCTTAGGAAAGACTTCCACTTATTATGTGTGTATGCAATGCCTAAAACAATGGTAAGCTGGGACCTTGAGATACTAGTACAGTACATTACTAGTTATTATCATTAAAGTTTAATTCACTTACCTTTTGAATAATTTGAACCAACAAATTGGAAAATAAGAAATCACGTAGACTTCTAAATAAAAAGGTGCTTTAAATACTTCTTTCCAAATATTTGAGCATAAACTTCAAAATTAAAAGAAGTTTTCCTAGCTTTCTAGAGTAAAAAAAAAAAGTTTGATGACACAGTGGAAGAGAAGAAAAAAAAAGGAGTAGACAAATTTCACAGGTGCAGACAGGTTGAACACACATTCTGACTGTCAACAATTGTAGTGTACAAGCAGAAGTAAGTTAAATGTCTAAATGTTACTGTTTCTATTTAATATTTCAGTATGCATTAACTTGTCATGATTAATATTGAAGGCACAAAAAGTTGGCCACCTTATTGACAGCATCTTTAAGTATATTGTTTGATGTGAAGTCAAACAGAAACTCAAGTGTTCAGCTTGAAATATAAACCAGGATGCTATGGAGGTTCGCAAGAGATGTTTGCCCAAACATAATAGCATGAAGGAACAATAAATACTAGTTGGGATAATCCTTGCAGTTTTACTCCTCTGCAAATTGCAAAAAGACTTCTTTAACGAAAAGCATTAAACACATTTGAATGTTGCCACATCGAGGATCCCTAGATCCAATTTCTATTTGATACAATAAATATGTATCCTACGTATGGATCTCTTAAATTTCAGTTATCCTTTGCAGAGAAGAAATTTGCCTCTTAAAAGCACAATATGGATAACAGATGTACTTTAGGGACTGAGTAACACAATGATAAGCTTTTATCTGAGACGTTACATACGGTTTAGGTCATAACATGAGTGAGAGGACATTCAAAAGAGAGATTAAAAGATGCACAACAGAAGACAACAGAAATTACATGGGAACTTGGAGACTGAAGCTATGATGAAAGTCCAGATGCATGGTCAATGTAGTTTAAACGCAGAAGACTTCAGAGCATGCTTATTGATGTACATATAACATGCTGTTGAAGTTAACTTCAAGGCTACATGGATTTTAAGATGCATGAATTAAAGTGAAGGAATAGTACATATATTAGCTATATAAATTATCTTTTTAGGGAATGCAGTTTAGTGGAATGCTTAACTTGAGTACTCTTATTTAGTCATATATATGCTCATGAAACCAGGAATGTAGACTAATTGCTTATTTGCTACTTAACCTTTTAGTAGCTGACATTCTCAGGCATTCATTGTATCAACTCAGGAGCATTATTTTTGGCATTGCTATCTGAAGTTGTATAAGAAAAATAGAAACTCCCCTGGAAGATCTTTTCCACAATAAAAGTAATTTAAAACGTGATTTCTCTGAGGATTTTCTAAGCGCTTGCTGTATTTCACTTTCTGCAGACATATTTTGATTTCTTTTCTCACCTATTTTCTGTCATTGGTGAAAAAAGTTTATTACGTCTAACAAAACTTTTGGCTTCACTAAAAGGCATTGAAACTTTGTCATCATATTGGAATTTGAATTTTGTCCTGCACAAACCTGAACCAGACACTATGAAGAAGCTCTAAAAATCTCAGCTGATAATTTTTAAAAGATTGTGAAAAATCCAGTCTAGAGATTCTAGCTACTTCTGAATTACTAGATGAGATGAAAATAGGGCTTAACTGCTAGGTATAAAGTATCACAAACCACAGGTGGACATTTTTCTGTCATATTTTGTTAGTCTTGGCCTAAGAATCTGCACTGAGTTACCATGGATCAACAGCCAAGTAGTGTCCTGTTTCTTCACAAGCATAGTTTTAGGTGGTTAAAACCACAGTTTAAAAAAATCTTTGTAATGTCTGTTATGCTGTGGAACAGAACAGTTTTACAAATATTAATAGTTTTGTCAACTTTGATTTCATTTTAAAATTAATTTCCCTTTATCAAAGGCTGTTCTTATGTCAAATGTGCATTTCCCAGCCTGTGATTTTATCAGTACAAAGTTAGCCAGAAAAACAGCATTTTCATAATGAGAAATGTGTAAATTTGTCCTAGTTAAAACCTGATTATTTGTTAGTCTGAAGATTTATAGCAAATAAAAATCTTCTAATCACCATTCTGGAGAGTGCTAACAAAAATAGTCAAACAGATAGATACTCAAGAATACTTTTAAATAGGTGTGTGAGCATAAAAGGATATGCAGCTTCAACTGTTTGGTTCTGTATTTCTTCCATTTTACTAACACTGACAAAAATTAGGTCACATAGTACTTGAGAATGTGCTTATTACTGTGAAGTACAACGTAATATATCATCCTAGCTAATGTCCTTTCCCAGAGACAAAGTAACAGAACATCAGCAGATTTGGTTGCAAATCCTCTCTATTGATGGTGATTTTTGTCCAGTTCAAGCAAAATATTTGTTGACTCTTGCTAGCACATATAAAAAAGTAAGAGCTTCCTTTTTATCTCTATCTTAGTCTGTGTAAATGAAAGTTTAGGGCAAACATAAAAGCTGTACAACTAAGCAATATTTTAAAGTATTGTTTACATGATTTATTTTCTCTCTTCAATCAGGACCGTTATTTAGTTAAATAGAAGATCAGAAGAACAGAAAATAAAAGGGGTGTTTTTCTCTGTTTAGCATGCTAAGGACTGGCAGAATTCTCACACTGGTGAGGACTTCTGATCCCTCAAAGGAGAAAATGCTGAGCTGAGCATGAGCCGGGTGTTCTAGCGGGTATTACATGCTGTAATTCCAACTCACTCTTACTTCACCACACTCAGCAAAGCAAGATCCTCTTTTCTGTTCTTTGACATCATTTTGCCATCCTTAAAATGCAAAGATTCTTTCCAGATTGGTAATAAACTCTCATCTTGTCCTACAATTTGTAAAATTTGAGTAGATCCATGAAATATGCTTACTAGTAATAGAACTGAACCTTATTTAGACTTAAAAGGACATAATATGAAAATAAGCTATTTAGTTTACAAGCCCTACTCAACAAGAATTGGGACTTAACATAAGGATTTAATATTCCAATTTGCTTCTATGAGCTCACATTAAATATAGTAGCTGACACAATTCATTGTATTTTCCATGATTTCCGTTTCTTAGTTTAGAAATTTGTGATTTTAGATAAAGTAGCAAGAAAGTTTTTAACACTTGTCAAGCAAGTAATGGAAGAAGTAAGTAAAATTTATTGATTTTCTTCCTTCCAAAGTGTATAAATGTTGTAATACTTAACTCATATCTTGATAATATTTAATAGCTATTGTTAACCTTTATCTAAGGCAAAAGAGCTTCTAGTCTACTTTCTATAGGAAGAGTAAAAGGGACAAAGAAAATCCGAATTTTTGTTATTTTGAATTGAGACTTTTCTACAGCACTTCCTTTATTTACACTTTGTTCTGGTATCTTCAGTTTTTCCAGTGAACATTTGTGCACACTAGAATAATGGATGGCATTTCTAAAGATAAGCACAGATGTTGATACTCAAGTCACAAAGACATAAACTAGTAAAAATCCTGGCTTAAAATTCAAAACCTGAAATCTTTCAATCAAAGATTTGCAAACAGAAAAAAGTGCCTCTTTTGTCATGATCGAAACCATGTGTCAGTTTGAAAATGTTTTCAATACCTTGAATCTTCTGTAAATAAAACTCTGAGTTCTAAATGGTACAGCTGAATTTATACATTTCAAAAGCATTCTCCCTGTGGCTGACTGAGGAATTATCTGAGAATGTGCATTACACAAATTATTATCTAATGTTTTAAAGAAAAATATTTTAAGGTACACTGGAAAACAAGTAGTTGGTCTTTTTCTTGTTCATTCAAGAACTCTCCATATTACCCTAATTGGGAATAAGCAGATCACTCATGACAGCGGGAAGAATTGAGGCTAAGAAAGTTTCTAACAGACTAACAGAAATAAGACATCCTGCTGTAGGAAGCAGCTGTTAGCAGATAATAACGTTATTAAGAATTTGTAGTATTCTTGAGAAAAATGAAAAAAATCAGACAAAATGAATAGGAATTATCTGAACAAAAGTCCTATCACATGTGATCCATTTTTCTAGCCCTGGAAATCTTCAATCAAAGATGATATATTTGGGTGTACAATTTTTTTCACCCTCACAGAATTTTGTCCTTTATTGTTTGTTTGTTTTAAAGTTACCTTGTCTGTGATTTCATCCTAAGCAATGATGGTTGAAGCTTCTTCTTTATTTGTTCTTTTAAACAAATTATTAGTTCCTGCACAACGAGGACAGACAGGATATGATTACTTATTGGAAGCAGCACTCATAATCTGATGTTACCTAATGTTTTCAGAGGATAGCAGGACCTGTGGAGAGGGAATGTGAGCAATCATCAAAATAAGAAAGGATTTTTTTACTCACCTTTTACAGACCTAGCAATATCCTTAGACCTCTAAGGCCACAGACTGAAAACTACTAATTTAGATGCTTTCTAGATGTTCAGAATGAACAATCTTTGTTTGGAGGAGCTGGGAAACAAAGGAACTTGTCTTCACCTACAGGTACTTACTCTGTTCCCAAACACTAAGCAGGTGATCCACTGCTCAGTGTCTTTCCTGGCCTCCTAACTACTGATTAGTTGTGGGAGGTTCATAAATCCACTCTCTCACAACTTTTGAAGACTTGCGAGCAACAGATCTAGAAAGACTTTCTTTTTTTTTTTATTATTAAGATTGTATTACTATCTTCAAATTGAATATTGGTCTCAAAATTTTTCACAGATAGAAAGTTATATTTTATATATTTTTTATGGTTACTGAAAATCTCAAAGCTTTTCTAGGACAATAGAGTTTCCCAGATGACTTGCTGGCTTCTTTTGTTCATTTCTGCAAACATTTATACAAGTAAATTTTTATTTGCAAAAACGTTTGCAGAAGAAACAGTTGTGACTAAATATTTGCACAAATGTTCACTTGAGTATTTACCTTGATGACCCTTGTGGATTTCTGTCTGCCACATCATCAGGGAAAAGGAAGAGTTCTCAGTTTAACTCCTACCTGTTTTCTGTATTTCATGAATTTGGAAACTGGCCAGAAATCCCTCATGTATCTGACTCAATTTAACTTCAGTGTCAAGACAGATATATTACAAAAGTTTATTACTAACATAGAAAATCTGTATTTTTGTTCAAGAAAACCTTATAAAAAAAAGGATAGAGGGTTCAGAGACACCTTCAAACATTATTTATAGCATTAAACCTCCCTAGCATTAAACAAAACAGGAATTATTAAATATTGTTTGTATTAGCTTAAGGTATTTCACTCAACAACATGGAGACTACCTACAAAAATGTGAATAAAGTCTTCCTCACTGTCCTTCACTTCCACACATCTCTGAGATCATCTCTTAAATATATTTATCCACACACATATATGGATAGACATATATACACACACAACCAGTCTCACATTCCTTTCATTTCTTGTTAAGTTTTAATCTAGCTGTTGTATTTTTGCAGAGGAAGTTTCATTGAGACAAAAAGAAACACACCTGTCAGTATTAGACTATGAAGCCCATGAGAGCTACATCTGCCAATGAATTTGTTTTATTACAAATGTTCAAAGATTATTCCAAGTAGCTTTTGAGATATACAATGTAAGCAAAAAAAAAAAAAGGCCTGTTGTTTGGGAGGAGATGGTGCATTCTGGAATATCACTAACTAAAAATGAACAAATATTCGTAATACAGCCTCAAAGATGAGTCAGGGACTATAGTAATGTAAACCCACAGAAAATAGTCAAGAATTTGGAGAGTTCAGGATATAAGTGTCTCTATAATTGAGATGGGGCAAATATTACTTATTTTGGAAGATTATTTTTTAAAAGAAGACCTTATTTTGCTCTATCTGTTTTTTGTCTGTATTTGTGTTTTTCATATTTTTGCTTATTTTTATTGAAATAGCATAGAAAAAAGTGAATTAGAACAGGAAAATAGACAGTATAGTTCTTGCTCTAAATAACAGTCTAAAATCTGCAAAAAATAATACACATATACGTGTCTTTATATACTTGATTCTTTTCCTGAGATTTCAAGAGTTCACTGAATGAAGAAATGAACATACATCAGTATTGGTGAGGGTCGGTGTGAGGGACTGAACTCTAGTAATTGTCTCAAAGCTTGCCTGTGTGTGCTTGCCTAATGAAACAAGGCAGAACCCAGAGACACTGCAGCTTGCAAGGAGCTTGTGCAGACTGGCTGTCAGCAGCAGGAGCTTGTTCAGTCTTGCTGTAAGCAAAAGACACTTGTACAAACTCGCTATAAGCAGCCCCCTCTTGCTTATCAGGCACCACTAGACTCAGCCGTTATCCGGGCTGGGTTGGCAGCCCGCTGCAAAACTTGTCCTGTCTACCACCAAGAGGATCACGTGAAAGCCGCGTAATAGGCGAGACCTAAAGTATGCGACAAGCGAAACCAGAGGCGCATGAACAATGCATGAAACATATGCGTGTGCACCAAATCCTAAATAAAAAAAACTGTAGAAGCAAGCCTCAGTGCTGGCAGCCCACCACTGGAGAATAGAAGAATAAAGTCTAAGACGATGCCACTGGTTGAAGAATTTGGACCAACGGGACGCTGCTGGGTCCCTGGTGGTGATATCTTGAGCCTATCTCTCCATACACTTGCTTGATTTCTTCCTAATATTCCTTGTCTTTTCTAGCGCTTTACTCTCCTGTAACCATTAAATAAAATAGCCTAATGAGCTGCATCTGACCTCGTTTGTGTCTTAATCTCACTCTTGGGATCACCAGAAACCTTCCCCAAGCCTGTAACCAGACCAGGACCTTACAGTCAGAGCATCAGTTTTGCCAGTAACTCTTTGGATAACAAAGTTCCATAAAATTGTTTGGCTTTCATCCTGAGTTGTTGAGTTTTTTGGTGTTTTTTTGTGGGAAGTAGTGGAAGTCAGTTAGGGTAACATCCTAGGAAAAGGTAAGTTATGACCGAATCTGCATAAGTAGCAACAGGAATACTCTGATACAGAAGCTTACTCGGAAACATACTTAAAAAAGAGTTTCCATAATACAAACATTAGAAAACCCTAATTAGGAACTAGAACTTTTAAGTGAGATTATTTATTCTATTCACAATCAGCAAAACCAAAGTATGTAGCTCTTTTTGACATGTGTAACTAATAAAAAATAATTAGGTCTCGATCTAGCTGTGAATACTGTATGCTAGTGAAAGAAATGACTTCTGAATAACCAGCATACCAAGAATGGTTTAATCTATACATTTTTCTTAGCATGTTGACAAATATCTAGTAAGAACTTTCATTAAGACTGCGGTGTTGTTTTGAGATTTTGGGGTTTGGATTTTTTTGGGGGGTAGGGGGCTTGCTGTTGTTGTTTTATGATTGAATCTTATTCTTAAAGACATTCAAATTTAGAAACAGAATCGTAGAATCATTTTGGTTGAGAGGGACGTTTAAAGATCATCTAGCCCAACCCCCCTGCAATAAGCAGGCACATCTTCAACTAGATCAGGATGCTCAGAGGTCCAACCTGACCTTGATTTTTTCCAGGGATGGGGCATCTACCACCTCTCTGGGTAACGTCTTCCAGTGTTTCACCACCCTCAGCATAAAAAATATCTTCCTTATATCTAGTCTAAATCTCCTCTCCTTTAGTTTAAAACCATTACCACTTGTCCTATTGCAACAGGCCCTGCTAAAAATCTGTCCCCATCTTCCCTGTAGGCCCCCTTTAAGTACTGGAAAGCCACAATAAGGTTTCCCTGGAGTCTTCTCTTCTCCAGCCTGAACAACCCCAACTCTCTCAGCCTGTCTTCATACGAGAGGTGCTCCAGCCCTCTGATCATTTTTGTGGCCCTCCTCTAAACCTGCTCCAACAGGTCCATGTCTTTCCTGTGCTGAGGGCCTCAGAGCTGGATGCAGTTCTCCGGGTGGGGTCCCACCAGAGTGGAGTAGAGGGACAGAATCACCTCCCTCAAAACAGTGTTTCTGTTTACCTGATATGCATATTGAAGACCCCAATGTAGTCATGAAAAATTTGCAAAAAGGAAAAGATTACTAATTAAATGGTTCTCTGTGAATTGTCCATGCAGCTTTACGTGTACATAACCTGACTAACCAAGTCTTTAAGATGACTCAGTAATTTGAGCATTTGTATAACTAATTACATATTAAATGACATTGCTTTTCAAGAAACTAGTTTTCTCAGTGTGCAGTAAAAACAAAACAGGGAAAATAAAAAGGAAAAAGGAAAGCTTACCTGACTATATTTTTGTGAAAATATCACAATAAGATAACATTCTAATGAAACTAAATTATCACATTTTGATACAACTGAAAAGCCACCCTATTTTTCTTGTTAGCAATATACTTTTAAAAGATGACATGACCTTTTCTACCTGCTAAAAAAATGCTTTCCTAATATTATTTCATAGGTTTCTTTTTGGCTAACTTTGCAGTCTGTCAAAGAAAATCTTAAGAAACCATGTTGTTTTGAGTTAACACAAAGGCGTCCTAACCACACCTTTTTAAGAGCAGGACTATATTTTATTGCATTTGGCCAAAATTTCCTTCCCCTTTGTCTCCATTTGGGCAGCTTGTTTTGTTATGAAAGTAATCAAAAGTATTCTTCATGGTTTGGGACAAAGGTTCTTTTGAGGACTGATAAAATGGAGGGTGGATTCACAACAGTGGATTAAAAAGATCTAAAGCAATAAGGATCAATAAAAAACAATTAATTTTTTTAAAGAATTCTTACAGATAAGATAAAGTACTTCATTCTTAGGTTTTCATTGATTCATCTCATTGTATAACTGTCATTAAACAGAAATTATTAGTCTGAAAATCTTGTTGGTACATTTAGCACTCCCTGGTGAAAGGTGTTATGAGTTAGAGAGTTAGGCATCTGTTTAATCTCAGTCCTACAGACCAGTATAGAAGAGGAAACATATGGTGAAAATTTCCTTCAGAGCAGCAAAGAACCCATGTAACTGTAGGAAAAACAGAGCTGGGGCAGAGGGGGGAAGTAAACTCATCTGAAATGCTGAATTCCATGCAGCTATGGCTACATAATTATCAATAACTGAGCCAGATATCTAGAGGTATTTTTGGGACGTCTGCTCTGGCTGAAACCACACTTTTCACTGCTGTGCAACTGTATGCTATAGAGTATATTGAACAAATAGTGCTGCTCAATATTCCTGGGTTTATACTGAGATCAGGAGGTAAAGAGAAGCATTTATGGAGAAATACACAGAAGTTAAATGAGCCTACTGAAAAACAGGGTGCATTAACTTGCTTTTGGAACAGGTTAATGTGTCCTCATAGTTTCTGATTGTGCTGGAGCATAGGCACAGCAAGTGCACAAATGCACACATAAGTTCACACAGTTTTACTGAATCTAGGGCACAAAATAGCTCATCCATGGTCAGGTACAAAATGCCCCTGGGCACTGCACCAGTGTATAGGCATAGCATAACTCACAACAACTATGTCCCGTATCAGTGCCTACTGGCAGAGTCAGTGTCCCTAAAGTTATGGCTAACAGCTCAGCATTTGAACTGGCTCTGTTTTAGTCAGTATTTCTTTAGGTAATGAAATAGTTTCTAGCAATGGATATGTTCTTACTTTTGATAACCTGAACCCTAATTTTCTTTCAACAAGCAAGCAAACAAACAAACCCTTCATGAAAAGATTTTCATTCCCAAAAAGATTTTTACTATTTTCTCAAACATGATGACATTTGAACTGCAGCCTCTTTCTTTTTATTCTGTTCTGCTTCACAATCTCTTTAAACATGGATACTTTGGTGAAATAAGTTGTGTGACAAAACCACGACACCTACTAAAAGCATGTGTCATGATAATTCCTATGCAACTATTTTTTTCTGTTCATATAGCATTAACACAGGGATTTTAGATTAGAAAGCCAACAAGAGAGGATCTCTAAAAACTCTAATTCCAACACTTTTCTAAATCAGAAGAATTTGATACATACTTCCTATGTTAGGTCATTTGCAAATAAAGTGTAAAAAACAACACAGGTAATCAACAGAGACAGAGGGAAATTCTAAAATGCTGCAGAGGAGGAGATGTCTCCAGTAGAAATTTTCAGGCTCAAGAGAACAATATAGGCTTACAGAAATAAGATATATAATCTAAGAATAGCTGAAATGATCCTGCTTAAGGGGCTCAAATTGTACAAGAATTAACTGTGGCTGCTGTGACTTCAGAAGCTCTAGAGGAAGGACAACAGCTGTTTCTAGAACAGAAGCAGCATCTGGATGTAAGAAGCACTCCCTTCCCCAGACACCGCCAGAGGAATGGACGTGCTGGCGGGTCTTAGGGGCTGAGGGAGGTACCAACAGTCACCTTCCTCCCAAGGACTCAGCTGTGTCCCCAGGCTGGGTTTGGTGCATTATGGCCCTGTGACCTTGGCTCAGTGTTACTGGGAAACTGGTTTTAAGGCATGAAAAAGTGCGTGAGCTAAAGCCATACAAAATAAGAGTGAAAAACCCGAAGTGTCATTGCTGAAACATTATGAGCAGCTCAGACTTTCAAAAGGGAAAATACTGACATGAAAAGTTATAAACCCCTTGGGGTGGCATTTGAAAAACAAGGAATCAGAAAATAGTAATTCAGCAACATCAAGGATCTCCAAGTAGCAACAGAGGCTGATTGATGTCTGACTGGTCAACAAACACTCATCGCCTTGCATCAGGGCCAGTGAGCCTATTAATGCTTAGCCTTGTAGCTTCTTATTCCAAGTTATCATCTACTGTGTATGTATTAGCCAATAAATAATTGTGCTGCACTCTCACACTGTATGTATATTTTCAAATCACCTGACCTAAGAGACCCAGAGAAAGAGCAGGAAGGAGGTTTACTGAACACGGGAGTAGAGATGGACCGGAGGTAGTGCTGGCTGCAGGTGGCAGAAAATTGTGTCCATTCCCCTAATGCAACTGAGACTGAAGCAGAAACTTTAAAAGGGAAATTAGCATTTGGCCTAAGCCATGCTTTCATGCTCCAGCTTATTTTCTTTAATGTAAAATTATGATATAAAAGACATTCATTACTGGAAATTCGTAAGTACGAAAATCTCAGAACTGCTAATAGTGTTCTTTCCCTTCCAAAGAGACTTTATAAAAATAAATGTAATGAGAGTGTCAAGAATAAAGAGGAAGAATAATTAAGAAAGAGAAAAGTAGAAAGGGATGAAAGGGAAAAGAGATAAGGAGCAGTAGCAGAAAAGGGTAAATAGAAAAAGAAATAAGCAATAGGAGAAAAAGATATATTACAGAGAAAATAATAATGTTGAAAAAGAACATTTTTACATTTTTGGTTGTTGGCTGCTATACTGCTATATCATTCTTTCATTCACTGTAGGCTACTAAAATCACATTCTCTGAATATTTTGCAGTACAGAAGATTATTAATGCATAAAAAAATCTCATGGCAGCTATCTGCAATTGACTGAGCCTTATGAATTCTGTCAAAAGACTCTTGATAGTAATCATACAAATAAGTGAGTGTTCTAAAAAGATTCATCTCCGGGAATTCCATGAAAATATATTTCAGCAGATGTGAAAGCATATCTTGTTGTGCTTATGGAACCCTTTTCTGAAACTTCCTTCAGAACAACCTTGTTCTTGTATTATTTATCATTCTATTGTCTCTGATCTATAATTCAAAAAGATAAATCCTTTCATTAATACACATGCAATATATTTTCAAATCAGTGCTGAAAATTTCAGCTACCAGGTGTCCATTATTGTTATCAGACAGAAAAATGTGAAGGTGGAGAATACTGATCAGGTGATTCTGTCCAAATTCCTGCCAATAAAGGACATGCCCTTCCTATTTTTACTGCTGCTGTTATCATAAAATAACAAGGATTGTAAGAATTGCTGTACTTTCTCACTATACAGCTGTAACTACTGAAATGAAAAAGTCTTACTCTCCCTCTGTAAACTAGTCCTGTCCTGCCTGAAACATGAATTATATCACAATTCGCTCCAGGGTCAGTCTGCAATCAGGTATTTCTTTCAGTCTTCTCAGTGATTACATCAATCCATTAAATTACAGAAATTCCATAAAAACTAAGATAAGTATTCATAAGTATACTACTGATGAGTTGAGCTCTAACATTCTAATAGGTATCATTATATTAGATTATGATATATTGTCTCATGTTTCTCATTAAGATTTCATTGCAAGTTTCTAATTATAATGGTGCTCCCTAATGCTACTAAAGGAAAGCATGTGTTATAGCTGAAAAGCTAGGTTTCTATAGGGGAAGAATTTGCAAAAGCACAGATGTGCCTAACTTGCATTGAAATTCAGTAAGAGTTAGCCACCTCATTGCTATTTATTCCTTATAAGTGAAGCATAACAATTGTAAAAATTCTTTGTACTTGCACAGCTGGGGGTAGGGGGGAAGAAAAGGTCTACTTCTCATTTAAAAAGAAAAAATCTACAGAAAAAAAAATCCCTGACAATAGGCAATATTAACAACCTATTTTCTAATTACAGACTACCTAATTTTTGTCCTGCATTGTAATTCTAACTTCATGTATGTACATAAACCGTATATGTTTGAGAATATGTATTTATCTATATAAGGCAATTGTATATACATATATAAATATATAGAAATATATAACTATGAAATAGGTCTATTAAGAAATGTGCCTGTCTCTCAAATTCCTAATGTGATAGATGAAGCTCTCTTCTTCTACACAGAAAACTAAAAAAGAAAGGCTTATGTCTCTTCAACTGAGTTG
This sequence comes from Himantopus leucocephalus, assembly GCA_003993805.1. Classification (NCBI taxonomy): domain Eukaryota; kingdom Metazoa; phylum Chordata; class Aves; order Charadriiformes; family Recurvirostridae; genus Himantopus; species Himantopus leucocephalus. Next base: position 122,721,964 of record RSEF01000001.1, on the reverse strand, counting down.
CTCTTAACTCACATTACTCTTAAAATGGGGATGGTGGAAAAAATCTATTCTAGAGGGATGAGGTATATGAAAAGAAGATGCTAATACATGGCTGATTGATAGGATGGTTCTCCTGAGGACTGTACTTTCCCACTAAAATTAAAAAAAAAAAGAAAGAAAAAAAAGAGAAGAATTTAAGATTACATAGGCATCATCCTGTCACAAAACACAGCAAGTGGGAAGTGATAAGAAGAAAGAACAAAAGTACAGGGAGGCTTAAAATCAAGGACAAATATGAACCTCAGCCTTATTTGGCAACAGCAATTACGTGAGGGAAGTGGAGACTACAGCTGTGTGACGGCAACACAGTATCAATGGTCATTGTGTGCCACAGTATAAGGGTGTGACACAAACACTCTAACCTGGGCACACTAGGAAATATTGCTGTTGTCTGCCCTCCTGTAATGTCAGTCTAGATAGGAATAGAATAGTCTAAGTCTTCTTGCACAAAGGACATAGCTTAGATTTCAGCCTTAAATTTCTCTTCCTTTTCTGGCCATAGACACTCTTTTACTTCTGTTTGATACACGTGAGATGATTTCTATGAAGTTAGAAAATATGGATAATTTTACAGGGGAAAATCTGACAGATAGTAATGCATGCTGCTGCTGGATTCTATCCTACGGGCTTTTGGGTAACGAGAAAAATGTAAGCCCTTTAACAAATAAGTGGGAAAAATATTATGAATTTAATCTTCTGTATTTTAAAAGAGAGATGTAATGTGCTCAATATATTAAACCTTTTGCAATTACCTAAGGCTGCTTTTCAAGTATTCTTCTAGATGAAGTGAGATAATTCCTTTTCACTTTGCATCATCCACCTTTCTTTGGCTAGTGAACAACAGCATACAGACAGATTCATCAGTTTTGCACAGCATGTACACTTGTTTCTTTTCTACCACCACTTCACTAAATAACTGAAATGAAATTGATGATAAATTAGAAATCTTACGCCTACAAATGCATTTCTCTCTAAAATCTGACAGTCAGAATACTTATTAAAAATCCTAATGAATGATCACTTGGCTTTTGCCCAGAATAAGGGGTTTATGCATATGTGTATAGTCTATATACTATACAATATAACATAAAGTATACATATAGCATAAATGATGTCCCAATGGAATCTGGTTCACTGAGACAATAGGTTTTTTATTTAAAAAGAAAAAAATTAGCATGGCTTTTCCCTTCTAAGTATGTAATCAAATATTAAAATCATGGGTATCCTCAAATTCTGGAAAAAAAACCATCAGGATATTTTAAATATATATGAAATTATGCATATGAATATACATATTTACACAGTCACATGATAAACTGTTGCAGGTGTCAAAGTCACAAGTTTTACTGGTACGAACAATCTGATATCTTAGGGTGACCAATGTACTCGTTTTTATTGCAATGCACTTCAAAAGATTTTTCAACATTTTATTGCTACATATTTATAGAATTAGGTTTTAGTGTTATATATCCTTATATGATATAGATGGGAATGGTGGTGGTATTTTAAAATGAATATTTATCTTTAAAAGCTTCTTAAAATTTACAGGGTGTAACAGTAAACATCCTAACTTGAAATATATATTGTATTCCTCAGTTTGTAAATTCTTCAGTGCACAGTAGTGGATTTTCTTTTAATTTCTTTTTGTGCTGAAATTACTGAAGATTTTTAGGAAAAGCTTTCAGAGAGGATGAGCTAAGTTGTGAATGTGTATCCTGGAAATAACGAAATTAAACGAAAAAAGGATAATTTGGCTTAGATTCTTTTTTTTTTTTCATTTAAAGTACGTGTTGTTCCACAGTCTTCAATTATTTTACGTCAGAGAAGCATCACAATTTACTACTGAGTGATGACTCAGGAGATCTGTAATCTAGTCCTCATATTACTCCTGAATGACCTTAGACAGTCTGTGCACCTCTCCATGTCTTAATTACTGACAAAACACAGTGGAACAGTCAAACACCACTGAATCAGTAGCCTAGCAAACCTCTCTGGGTTTTGACGCTTTGTTGTATTTTTTCTGGGTAACGTTCACACCACGGAAAGATCTTTTTCTTGTTAGAGCAACACTTCCTGAAAGAAGCTTGCTTGGGGTCTACCAGCAGAGGCAATGGGGTTGCGCTGTAGCTCCCTCTCTGCACCTGGTCCTTTGGGGACCAGCCTGCAAAGAGAGGAGAAAGCACAGAGGTGTCTGAGCCAGAACACCACCACGTGTATAAGCCACCTTGCTTATACTTATTGCTATAACACCCAAGGCCAACCAACTT
>RSEF01000001.1:122669931-122709581 GCA_003993805.1 Himantopus leucocephalus | reverse complement strand
TTTTTTTTTTTTTTTTATTACAAATAATAACAGTAGAGTTACAACATTGAGATAATCTGACCTGTTTATATCCAAATGTAAGTTTTAATAGATTTTTTTTAGTTGAAAATTAACATTGAAACTAGTAATTTTATTTTTTTTTCCTTTTGGTTTTGTAATTCCAAATAGTGATATGTATTATAGCAGAAGTACACTTGTTACAATTCCTCTTCAACTCAGAACCAGCCAACCAGGTATTGAACTACTAGAGACCATGCTGCTCATTCTAAATATATTTAAATCTTGACTACAAAAGGATACAGGGCCTGTTGTTACAATGGTTGAACATGGCTAAGGTTCAGCAGATAGTTTTATGATTCATGCTCCATTCTGTGGTACAAGAAAGAATCGCCAATAGATGAGGACAGAAGCCTCAGACCATAAACAAAATCATGGTTAATGTTTATGAAAGGAGTCTAACCCTGTGAGTCAGGTAAAAACAGCTTTAGAGATTAGAAAGAGAACAGAAAACAAAAAAATACACAACATAGTATTATAATCCAAAAAAGAAAGTCTAAATCACAAATATAAGAAAATTACAGGTAAAAGAGAACTATGAAATGTATAACAAATCATAAAAATAGACTCATGTTGACCTCAGATCATTAGCATCATATGTCTGGCAAAATACTCAGGAGCTTGGTGAGTCATCATAAACTCATTTCAACTCTCATTCTTTTCCAGTTTATTAAGGAAAACTAGCTATGTCAATCTTCGGACCTGGAGGAACATCAGAATGATGAACGTAACACTCAAGATGAGATAAAGAAGCTATGAAGTTAATGTATAACAACATTGAAAGTGTTATGGGGATTTTAAGTGTGTAATGGGGATTTTCTATAATAATTAGATGATTTGGGCTTCGAGCATCCAATACGAGCATCCTTGTAACTACACTAGTAACTTTTTTTGTATTTTGATTGTCCTGTTAAAACATTAGTTGCGCTAAAAATCAATTCCTGATAACATATAGGCTGTTCTATCTTTTTGCTTATAATGAGATTTTTAGTGTAATATTTGCCATGCCAATATTTTCCACTTGTTCTTTTTGTGTAACTTTTCTTAAAGACCTTCCACTGTACAACTGGAAAGACGATACTGATTTAACTTATACTAATAGCTATAATACAGTTTTGGTAAGTAATTAAACTTTATGTGTTAAATGTAACACATACATAATGGGTCAAGACCTTGCCCCTCATCTGTGTCCCCTTACATGCATCTTTTCTGCAAAACATACCTGCATCGGTGATGTCACACCTAGGATATATCCAAGAAGCGTTTTGAGTGAGTTCTGTCTAATCCATCCACTGCATTCCTGGTATGCAGTTCCAAAACATTCTCTCTTGTGCCACATACTAGTGGGAATGCTATTAACTTTCACTGTTCATATGCCAACCCAGCCTGAATGCAAGAAATTATTCATTCTTCTAATGTTTTGGGTTTAAGACATACAGTTCCTTATAAAAATTGTTATCGTGGAAATAGAGAAGGATTCCTTTAGTGTGTATGCATGCATATTCACATACAGACACATTCACATATTTGTATGCATTTCATAACTGCAAAAAAAGATTCTGCCATGCTTTCAATTGCCCGTGGAACTGTCATACCGCATCAACAAGCTTAATATTGACTTATTTGGTTGACTTATTGACTTATTCCTGCAGCAGTTCTTTTTCTAACAAGATCTAGTTCCTTTCAGATTCTTCTGCATTACTTTTCGAAAATAACCTGATGTGGTGAAGCAAGTCAGCAGAAACCATTGTTGGAGATGCAACTAAAAATATGCAGTATGTACCACTATTATACATACATTATATATACGCATCTGTATAAGAATTTTCATATAATTCTTACACAGTTTTACTGGAAAGAAATCACTGCTTATGACAGAATTGATATGTCATGTGAAGGATGAACAGAGGTATGTGATCTGACAACTACAACATTATAATGAAAAAGTCAATGATTTCCTTTTAAACTCATTTTGAATACTATTAATCTTACAAAGAAATCATATTCTTACAAATGTAGATTTCAGTTCTGTACCCCTAACTTATCTGCAAGCCTTACTGATGTCGGTGAATTTTCTCATATACCTGGGTCACAAGTCCTTGTAAGGAAAAAGTAGGCTCAAGTTGCAGAGTCTTTTGTTTGTTTGTTTGTTTGTTTGTGGTTCTTTTTTCCTTTTATTTTTCCCTTCTTCAAGCATTCTTCAAGCTTTCTGTCATCACCGATATTCTTACTAGTATTGTATTTGATTTCCTGCTAATTTTTCTCTGCGTGTATTTCAGACGCACCCCATTAGCTTGTTCCTTTGAAGCTTGATAAACCCTTCCTTATGCCAAACTGTTAGCTCTTTTAAGCCACATTTTCATACAAAAATAACACCAATATAATTACATGGATATAGTTAACACACGATGGTTTCTTCAAATTGGCACAGCTGTTCTGCTATACATATAGGAAAGTAGAGATGTTTCTTTAGGCACTGCTATGTGACAAATTCTATAAATTATTTCATATTATCGGTTTTACTGGAAAATGAACAGTTGCTGTAGAAAATTGTATCCTTAACCAAAGTAATTACACCAGGATGAAATCTAAGAATAGTCAGCTATATTCTTGTCCTGCAATAAACAAAAGATCAAGCTCTAAATTTGATTGCACAAAGCACTATATCCGTAAAAATTAAATTATTATCATCATGGGCAAAAGAATTCTTATCAAAGGGAGTGAAGGGGCCCAGCCTTCTGCCATTATGACATGTAGCCTTTACATAACAGTGTATAGAGAGGTTTAATTTTATACCTCTGCAATACTAAATGACAGTGTTTAGCATCTTATTAGAGCGAAGATGAGCATGATTAATACTTCACGGAGAAAAGACTATGCTAGAATCACACTTCACATGGAGTAATGAGTTCCCCCTTGATTATGAGGCAGAATTTCCTTATGTGTTTTATGGGAGACTTGGCGGCTTAAACCACGATTCCACTGAGATCAATCTGGGAAGTCTCTTCGCCTCCCATGGAGCCAAGATTCTGCCCAGTGTTTCTGTTTAATAACACTGCAGAAGGACTTCATAACCAACTGGCACTTATTTTTAGATATTTATCCATACAATGAAGATAAAATTTTGCTGTACAATGTTTTAAGATGGGAACATATTTTCTTTTACAGAATGTTTAATTCCTGTAATAATCAGACTCCAGTACAGATTTTGATTGTGTTTAGTTTTCACATTTATTACGAGACTAATTTATAATGTTAATTAATTGTTTCATTAATTTCAGAAAAATAAATAGTTTATAACACAGAATCTCTATAGCAATTAGAGCACTTGGAAGAACTACTATTTGACAATATTTACATAAAATAAGAACCAACAATTATTTTGTACTCTACTAAGAATTCTAGTTACGTTATTTTTTTGCAGGCCATTTAAAAATGAATGAATATAAAAAATATCAGAAATTAAGTTTTAGAGAATATTAGTTGACATTCTGAAGTATATTAAACCATTATATTATATTGCACTGCTATGCTTTACTAGAGAGAACAGAGAAATGTTACAAAAATATTCATATAGCATTCTCAATGGATTTAATTGCAAGACATGAATATAACTCATTAGTGGTAAAGAACATTTAAATGCTTTTATTTTTGCACACCTTTCAAAGATTTTATTTTGTAACTTCTACTTATTCTTAAGTACTATTAAGAACAGAGTAAACTAAAGTAAACCTCAATATATTAGGATTAGTATTAGTTTAAAAGTTAAATTAAAAGCCTAAACCATTAAAATTCAAATAACAGCCCAGTTATACTGTGAGTTCACAAATCTCAGAGGCACAGAACAGAGGAATTTTGGCCCTGCATCTTTTAGTGGAAAACCATCTTCAATGAAACTGTGATTTCCTTACAGAAGGCCTACTTCTCCAGAAAAGCAGCAGGGATTCTTGATAGGAGTTGGATTAGACTAACTAAGGGTTTGTGAAAGTTTTCACTAAGCAATTTGAAGGCAGAGTTTTAATCTTCTTAGTTTAGACAAGAAAATTAACTACCCATCAAATTTTATGGTGTTTGTATTTCAGTTTGTTTTACCCCCCTAAAGGATAGAATTAAAAAGAAACAAATAAAACTCCAGCTTCTCTTACATATGTAAAATCTGTTTCCTGTATTTTTGTGGTAACATTAAAAGCAGCGCTCAACTTCTTTTATCTTATCTTCAGCAAGTGGTGTAATGATTTCAAGAAGAATGGTCAGAGATGTACTTAATGCAAGTGTGAATCAAGTCAGTGCACCCATTGCACCACCCACATGCTATAAGGGCTCTGCTCTTCATAACAAGGAAAGCACACGCATAAAATGGCAAACTTATCTGAAAAATTTTATGTCTTATGGGAGCTGGTTCAGTTCCTTAACACAGTAGCAATAATTTTGAATTGAGATACGTATAATCTGTTTTGCCATTCTGCCTTGCAGCGACACATGTAGTAAATAGCACACAGCATTTGGATATTCCAAAAGAAAAATAGGCTAAGGGTTGGTATAACCTTCTATTTTCAGCCTGTTGATAAAAGATTTTTATTTTCTTCAGATTAAACCATTATTGTGGATTGTTTATTGCTCACACATGTAAAACTCTTCAAGGCCAATTGAAATGCAAACTAGTCAGTAAGGGATCATCATTCATATTACATATTGGTGTTTTCAAACTTTGTATAGTTCGCAGTATAATCCAAGAACCAAGGGTTCATTTATCACCTGTTTAATTGTCTGTAACAAACATTCAGGCAGAAAGAGGAGGAAAGTGAAGGGAGGGAGTGTATTATCAGCATAAATTGCCATCAGGCTATTCTCCTGTTATCTTTATCTAATACAATGCCATCCGTTCCTGTCCGCAGGTCCATGTAAGGAATAGATCGGGAAAAGAGAAAGCCTTGAATGTTGCAAAGATTTTTTTTTCCCACATACACACTCACGAAGTTTGTATATTTGGTACTTTCTAAATACTATAGATTTTATGAGTGTTGTGTTTTACTTGCAGGATTTCTTTTCCATTAAGAATATGTATAAGGAGCATGCTTTAACTAAAATAATAGCAAGTGCAAGTGCATTGCTGATATAAACAAAGTTGACAATGGTTACTACAGTAATTGCTGTGGAATATTCAAGATAATGCAAATGAATATAGGATCATAATAAGTACTGATTGGCCATGCTTAAGATGCCGACTGCTTGCTAGTAACAATAGTGTGCAATACATGTGTGGTTTAGTTTTCCCAGGGGAACTCTGAGCCTCAAGCACTCAGAGATGTGTAAGGAACTCTAGAGAATTTTCAATTAGTTTTCATCATAACTGTATCTCTGAAGCACTATGTGCAAACATAAAGCACGGGAAATAACCCATAGCACTTTGCATTCCTCTGTTCTTTTGTGATAAGAACATGATGTGTTTGGCAGCATAGGAAGCTGGGAGGTCAGTAAAAACAAACACCACCCCCACCACCCCCAAATTAATTGAAAAAGTAGAAAACAACTCTAGAAACATCACTTCTAAAATAATTATTAACTTCAAGAAACTTTTGTCTAATTATCACTATATAAGTCTGTGCTTAAAATTAAATAGAAAATGGTGGAACTGAGAATTGACATATATCAGTCCTGTTGAACCACTAGAACTTTCCCCTTTGAACTTTAACACTCTCTAGGTTTTCTAAGAGAAAGAGTAATCCTCGAGATAGCAATAAGTAATGCTGCATTAATTAAACTGACACTGAAGGTTTGCTGTAATGTTGATATCCTTACTTCATATCATGGAAATTTAGATACTAATTGCCATTATTTAAATATGAATTAAGCATCCACACTTTCAATTACTGTTGGAAAATCCAGCTTAAGCTATAGTTTATATCTTTTATGTGTGATATAAACCGGAAGTCTACAAAACCAGAAGCAATATAAAACAAGAATTCTATTTAGAATGATTGTCTATCCATCAGTAGAATATAGATTTTTAGATATTCTAGCAGGTCATTTCCCACTGCTGGAGAAAAATGAAATCTTTAGGACCAACTGTCTTTTTCATAATTTGTTTTCACTGCCTATACTTTATTTTATATATGAACTTTCTTTATTTGAAACAAACAAAAAAATCAGTCTGCTAATCCACTTTTCCTTAGACTGGCTGTAACATATGAAACTTTCCAACAAAACTTATTGAAAATGCATATTGATAGCAAATAGGATTTAAAGTAGCTGCATATAATAACATATTTGTTAAGTTTGTCGAAGTTTATTACTGAGAAAGTAAATACAGATTTCAATCTTCCATATTCTTGGGCATACCAAAGACAACATTTTTCCTTAACTGCCTCAATGTGAACCAGCCAAAATCCTTCCCTTCAGAAACAGGCTCTTTCAGTTTTGAAAATAGGTATTCAAGAAGTGTGAGTGGGCACCTCTGATATAACCAGGAGTGACATAAAGATAAAAAGATTTAATTCTAAATATTACAGTTCTTTGGTAGGGATGTAGGAGTAGAATNAAAAGTGAAAATATACCTAGAAGGAAAGGAATCAAGTGAGAATTTGCTCTTCCCTTCCCTGACTCCTCTTTGGAAGTACAGATGTGAAATTTCATTTCTTCATCCTTTGGAGAAGACAAATTGCCTAGCTACTTGCTTTTGGCATTTTGCATATTAAAAAAAATTGCAAGCTAGCACCTTCAGAATCTTTATCTCCCCCCATACACCCAAAGATAAGTCATTTACTGCAATTATTTGTTCTTTATTGGCACTAGTAGGGAAGAGTTCTCTTGAGAAAGGGGATCATTGTCTGTAAGGAGGTCTTTCAATACTAAGCAGAGCTTTTGAAAATGGAATAGAGTTGGCTGGAATATCTGTTTTTCAAACTTAATTTTGCAGAACATTTCTCTTTGCTACATTTGTTCTGGGTGTATTTCTGGAAAACATTAATTCTACACAGACGATATATTCTGAAGGTTAATACTCTACACAGCTTCCCAGATGTTCAGGACACCTTTTGCTGTGGATGCTTAGAGCAAAGAGTTGCCAGGGTCTAAGGTCTAAATTTCACTCTTTTTCTGGTATATGACACCCTGTAGTCACCCTGTACTCAGCCTACAGGTTTACGGTCACCCTGTACACCCTGAGGCCACAGCAAACATCCCTTCCCTGGACTCTCTCAGGCAGTTAGGCTTCAGTATGGTTAATCAAATATAAAAAAAAAATCCTTAGAAGATAATCTATTTTTGCCATTTTTCTCATCTATAACATTCTAATCTTCTAAGCTACAATCAATGTTTAAAAGAGTTAGACAGGGTCTATGACCCTCAAATTTCTGTTTATTTTCTACAGAAATGTTGTATCAGCAAATTATTTTGGGTCTTCAGTATTGGATTATTCAGGAATAATCATTTTCATAATACTTGAAGAGAGATATACTTCAAAACTGTACCTCTGAAGGGGTGGTAAATATTATGGGTGACATTGTGGTTCCAACTGAAAGGAATTTATGTTTAATTGCTTTTGTCATTGACTTCTAACAGGTTGTTTTTGTAGGTTGCCCTTGGCCAGCCGCCAGACATCCACCCCGCCACTCTTTCATCCCTCGCCTCAACAGGGTGGGGTGAGAAAACAAGATATAAAAGCTTGTGGGATGAGCTTGAGACACAGAGGTCGCTTGCCAATTACCATCATGGGCAAAGCAGACTTTGGTTGGGGAAAATTAATTTAATTCTTTGCCAATTAAAACCAATTTGGATGGTGAGAAACAAAGACAAAAGCTAAAACACCTTCTCCCTCAGCCCCACACCTTTTCCCAGCGTCAACTTCACTCCTTCATTCCTGATTCCTCTGCCCCCGCTCCCCTCCCTGAGCAGCACAGGAAGATGGGGAATGGTGGGTTCTGGTCCGTCCATCACCGCTCCTCTCTGCCGCTTCTTCTTCTTCTGCACACTCTTCCCCTCTGCCGGCCTGGTGGCAGTCCTTCAGGATAAACCTGTCCTGGCCTGGAGTCCTCCGGGGGCTGTAGTGTGCATATCTGCTCCAGCCTGGTCTCTCCAGGGGCTGCAGGGGATCCCTGCTGGGGGGCCTGGAGCACCTCCTCCCCTCCTCCCCCCCGTCCCCCGGGGGCCGGCAGGGCTGCTTCTCACACTGTTCCCCTCAGCCCCGGCTGCCGGGCAGCGTTTTGCCCTTTCTGACAGAGGCTTTCCCCGCGGCGCCGCCATGGTGGCTGCGGGGCTCAGCCGTGCCCTGCGGTGGGTCGGTTGGAGCCGGCTGGAACCGGCTGTGTCCAGCTTGGGGCAGCCCCCCCTGACAGCCCGGCTTGGGCACACACACCCCGTACATGCATACATCCCATATATTCCTGTCTGTAGAATAATATGGTAATGAGTCGTTTGCTGTTATTTAAGTTCAGCAGACTTCACCAAATCATATCACACAATGCGTGTGACTGCACAACAGTCCGATGGTGATAATATTCGGTCTTGCTTACCATGTAAACCCAATGCAATTCTGCAATACTTACCTTTAAAATATCACAGTTTACATGACACACCTTTCTTCCCATTTTCTTATGCTTCATTTACGCAGGCACACAGACATGAAGAGTACAGTATCTCAAAAATACTAGTTTAGAATGAGGTGAACCTCCAAGTTGTAGTCCTCATTTAATATCAAAACTGCATGCACCATTTATATTCTAGTAAGTAAGCAATAACATACTTTTTCACTAGTCCAGTGTCTTCTTAGCATCACAAGACAGTATGCATGTGTATGTTTCCATTTTAATAAGCTTGTATATATGATACATGAAGTATAGATGTGTGCAAATACCAGATCAAGAAAAATATGTGGCAGTACACCACTGGAAAATAATAAATCATCTTCTTCCACTGTCTTCAGGTAGAATATATAAACCCACAGGTGTTCAAAATGAATAATAATTTTCCCATGTTTTAACCTCATTTTTAAAGACTTTGTTCCTTTACATTTTCCCTTTACATTTGTACATAAGTGTTCAAGCCTGCAGCATCAGCTTTAGGAAGTCTTAAGACACATTTGTCCTGCACATGTTATCACGAGTTTGTATTTACTTGCTCTTTCTGCTCCTTGAAAAGTAATATATGTCAGAATCACAGAATCACAGAATGGTCATCCTGGCAGTTACAGAGTATTTTCATTGAATTACTGAATTGGGTAACACTTGTATTTAATGAAACATCGTCAGTTTTTCTTAACAACAAGAAGAGTGGAATGAAGAGTTTTGGACTGGGCTAGCTGATCAGGAAAATATGCATTCAACATTTCTGTAATAGAGCAAAGTTTGGTTGGTTGTGATTCATGGGGTCATGTTATCATTCACAGTATCTCAACAATTTAATGTCTAAGTAATTACATGCCTTCTCCCGAGTATATGAACAGGGCTGTAAAAACAGAAGTACCTATAACCGTTAGTCAGTGACACTGTAAGTGCATGTGCAATTAAAACAGTTTTTCTAACGCTATTTACCCCATCCTCATTTTTTCTTTTACATTTCTGCATCTGCTCATCTTGTAATGGCAAAGCAATCCTTGTGACTGCTGCTGGCTAGTCTGCTTTCAAACATCTAAGTTGCAGTATTTGCCTATCATTATCTCTTCTTGATTACCCAATTAGTCATGTTTTCTTGATAGCTTAATGCCTTATTTTACCTACATCCTCAAAAAAATGTAGTATGCCTCTGGTATTCCAGGGTCTGTAACACTGGGATTTGCCTAAGAAAATATTTTCAGCCACCTCAGGTATTAGTGATTTCCATTACCATAAAATGTGGAATCAGAATATATGAAAACCCACACTCTCCTTCCATACCTCAAAACTACCTCCCCTACTTCTTCAGCTGATACTGGTTAGCAATTTTCATGTTCTCTAAGACTGACAGATGTCACCTCAGATTTATTTGTTACCTTAAGTTTCCCAAGATTGGATGTTATGTTCATGTACCTAAATTATTACCTTAATTTCTCTGCAGTTGTATAGTCTCCCATTGTATATTCTCTACAATCCATATTGTAAGCCATCTGAGGCAAAGTTTTGTGGGGTTTTTTTTTTTATTTCTCTGTTTGTACAATTCTTGATTTTACATGCCCCTAAACATGGTTTGCAGTTACTGTGTGCTATCCCAGTAAAATTAAATTCCTTTCTATACCTTTTGAATGGGAATAGCATTTCTCACCAATTGGCAGTTTTCTGGTTTTGATCTTGCAACTAGGACAAATGCTAGGAATTTAGTAATTTCACTGCCTTGTTGAAACACCAAAGTCTCTTCTCATGGTTGCTTGATATGCTCATCTGTTTAAGCAAATATGACATACAATTAGCCTCAATTTACTTAAGACTTGTAGATTTTATAGGACACAGTGTACTAAATGTGAATATTATTTCCCTGAAAGTTGCTTATCAAGGCATAGTTTACAGTGTTTGGACACCTACACTTCTTTTTTAGGCTCCCAAATTCTCATTGATTTTCACAAGTCTAACATTCCATTCACAATCAACATTGCTCACAGTTAAATATCCTCTTCTTTTGCCAGAGTGGCATTAAGTTGAATGAGATCTTTTGAATCAGGTGGCTAATTAGACATGAAGATTTTTTTGGTGACAAACGGCTGCCCTGTGATCCAGGAGGACAATCCACTTGTCCACAGCCCAGCCCTTACTACCATCATGATCAAGGTCCCTCAGACATGGGCTAAATGGATGCCATTGGTTGTTGTAGTCATTTGTTAAAACTCTCTTTAAACAATATAGGGGAAAAAATATAAATAGTTTGATTTTTATATCCCCATTGTATTTCACACAGTAAGAACACATCAGCTTTTTCATATGTGACTGGGAGCAGGGTGAGATTTCTGTGGAAGTGCTTGGCCTGCTCTTGTGCTCAGTAATGTATAATCAACCCTTGCTGTTAGTATTGACTGATTTCTGGATGCTGGATGACCTGTGTGTAGCCTGTTCTGGTATAGTCAGTGCTACATTCTTATGTAGATAACTGTACTCCCCCACATGCATTTTCAAGCAGCTTGCTGAGGCAAGAAGTTGTGAAGCCCAGAGTGGCAAAGAGTTTGGATAACATCCTTTTAATAAACCAGAAAGATTCAGATCATGTAGGTCCAGCTTCAACAAAATACAGCTTCTAGCTTTCAACTGAAGCAAATAGTGAATAGCTGTTGAAACAGAGTTGAAAATAGTGTTGAAATAGCTGTTGAAGAAAGCCTGTGCAGGTTGTACTTTTCCTGCTTCCTATGGTTTAATGTTCAAGTTTAACTACAGACTTCATATGAAGAGTGAAATCTCCATTGTCCCAAACTAGTTTTTAATAACTAATCAATCCCAGTGATTTTTTTTATTTTATTGGTAGAACTCATTTTTAAACAACAAAATAAAATATAAAAAAATGCCATTCTTTTGATTTGATCTAGATTATTTTATTTTTTTTTTAATAATCAAAATAACACATCTGTCCTCATTTGGAACTGTTCCTTTTTGTGTCATGAAATTCACCTACGTGTCTTGAAATTGCTATTTTAAAATCGTCTTCGAAATAAGTCTGAACAAATAATGATTTTAAAATATTAGCAACCGGCTTTTCTGTGAAAAGGTAATAAGGTCATCTATCAATTCGTTTTTACCAGCTACATTCTCAAGATTAAGCAAGATTACGTTCATGCATTTTATCATTATCTTCATTGGCCTATGTGAGTTTACATAATGATTGGTAAAATGAAGGCACCTGCGTCTCTGTGCCCTTTTCTAAATGCTATATATGCTTAATGTTACAAACACTGCTATTCCAGAAGCAAAAATCTCTTTCTTATTAAGGAACTAAATTTAGATATAACTTACTGTTTACGGAAGGAAGAAAATATATAGTGATTTTTACTTTATGTTACAGTGCATTGATAAGCTGGAGTCACACACTAAACAGTTAAGGCTTACACAATGCTTAACATTCAGTACCACTCATCTAAACTGTATGCTGATAAATTTTATGGATTATATACCAATAGAATATATTTGTTCGGAAATGCGCTCAAAGGGAAGTTGATCATGGCTTCAAAACTTTAAAACTCAAGGTGAAGAAAGTTTCTTTAAATTATACCCTTCTTAGATGCAGGAACAAAGAAAAGTGACTAGCAAGATCTGTTGGTGCTATAAATACAAGATTTTAACACACTGCCTCATCTAAGTACCACATTCTTCTCACTTTTTCAAACTTTTATCTTCCCTCAGCTGCAATCGATGTGGTATATAGCTTAAAATAGAACCAGCTAGTCAACTGGTGTTCTAAAATCTGTCATTCAGGTTAAGTTAGGTTAGGTTTTCTCCTGTAAGCATACCTCACAGACATCTGTTCATATTGTCTTAATAGTGTTTCTGTGATTATTTTTCTATGTTTTCTTTCTTCAGTTGCATTGGAACTAAATTCTTTGGTTATAGCTCCCTATATTACCAAGTTATATTTTTTCCATGTATACTTCTAATATTTTTAATCCTTATGCTTATTAGCTATCCTCCTCCTAGCTACTCTCCTTTGTGTCTCTAATCAGTGCAGTTAAGTTGATAACCTTCTGGTTTGGAACTTGTCTATATCATATCATTCATCTTTTTCCTATTGTTTTCATGCTTCATGAAATGGGCTAGAAAGCAGCTTAAAAAAAAAAAAAGGAACTAGCTTGTCTAAGTGAGACTTCTAAGGAAACGTGTATATCTGCGAGCGTTTGGGGCTCTTTTTGAAGTCCCACCTGGACCACTGACATTGTCATACAGAATGGGCAACGGAATGAGAGTGTTAGTGGTGTCTTTCTTAAAAGTTCTGGGACACTGAGTTTCTCCTCTACCTTACCAAACATTGCTATATGTTATTCATCATTGTTCAAAAAAAGAAAGGACTGTTTTGCTGTAAGATACACTGCTTTTATTCCATACAGGAAAGCCTCTCCCAGGGGGACTTTAATAGAAAAAAAATATTTAACAGAGGATTTAGTTATTTAGTGAGCCAGACTAAAACATTTCAGACTAAAACCTACTTAGCCTGGGTAGGAAATTAAAATTAGCCTGATCACTGGTAAACACTGAGCATCCTTTTCTACTTCTCTTTTCTCCTTTCAAAAATGCACTGCAAACTGCTGGTTATACAGCTTGAGAGGACACTGAAGTAAACACAAATTGAATAACATTTCATGTTATTAAAGCCTATCTGGTCTTCAGGGCAAAGACAGCAAACTAGAATACCATGGTTTCTTTAAAATCTTTCTTTTGTATGAAGGCTCGCGTATGCCAGTATTTTTCACACTCGATTAACAGAATGTAATTGATGGGAACAAAAAAAAACACTCTAAAATTGAAGACCTCCCAAAGCTGAGCAAATGATAACAAAATATCAGATGTGTGCTTTATGTTCAGCACTGAAAGCAATCATAAACATATACTGATTGTTCACCTTTAAACAAATTGTTGCAGGCAAATCTACCTTTAAAAATGATGAATCCTGGTTAGCGAACACCTATCTTTTTCTGCCATGGAACACACTTCTACACATTGCACTGTTGAAGTCAAGTAAATGGATAATAATTTTTACCACACACAGATTTGAAATAACCTTATATTAGGAAAAAAAACCCCAAAACATCTTTTTCTGTATTTTTAAGTAAGCATGGAAATTAAACTGTAAAAATATGTAGGCAAATGAAGAACTATCAGTGAGCAATATTCCTAAATATGGTCTAAAATATTTAACTGTCAGAGGTAATAATTTATAAAGTAGGACTGTAGACATTTTCCTGATAGATCTGAGGGGCATGTTAATGGAGCACAATGAAGACAGATAGCTCCATTCTAATACCATCGAGCAGACAGCCGCCTCATGAAATGCATCTCTGCCAGTGCCCATCAATCTCGCCATGATGGCTGCTTAGATTAGACGCAGAAAAAGTACTCCTGTGAATCTTTAAAAGGCTATTTCTGTCTTTTGTGAAGTTGTTTAACTTTGTTTTCATTTTATGGATTTGGTTGGGCTTTAACGCACACAGGAGCCTGCAGACCTATCCTTATAAAATCCCATGAAAACAGTTGTTGCCAGAGAAACATAAATTGTACCTTTACTGGTTTAACCACTTGGGCTTGTCCCGCTTCACACTATGCACTATTTTATTGCTTTTGAATGAGTGGCGTAGATCTATTAATAAAGAAGTATAATTTAACAATCTGATAAATTTCACACATAAATATGCAAAGTTAAAGTTTACACACTGCAATTAAATTGTTGAAAGGTTTGGGAATTTAGTATTTTTGTGTTCATGAACAAACACACAAAACCACTTTGTTCACCCAGGTGTTACAAACTTCCTTAAAGAAGAAAGAATTGGTGCTAGAAGAGCAGAGAGATTGTTTAATTTGTATGCCAAAAACAAAAACTAGAGAAGTATTGCTGTCATTCTGTGTTCATTACAATGCTCAGTAGCAACATAATACAAAATATGGCTGCCTGCATTTTTTACAGTGATTTGTCTTCAGTCTCACTAAACTTATAGTTGCATAAAGAGAAAATAAATGATATCAAAGTCCAAGCCATACCCTTAGGTTTGTAAGTAAGAACAAATACCATCTATTATTAAAGACACCTTCATCAAGATACAAGATGTTGGAAAGGTGTTGAAGTATTAAACAATGCTGTAAGATCAGGAAAAAAATGCTGTCAAGGTAAATTAAATTTCAGATGGCCATGTTGCTTTCATTTCTAGAAAGGGTCTCTCATCTGGAAAAGCTTAAAACTCAGTGTTTTTATAAAAAAACCCTAGGCTTTGGCAGCTGTTTTTAAATTACTTTCCTTTTTTCTTTTCACTGACTTCTCGTCTTTTTGTAGCACTGGAAGTTCCTTCAGTTGCTTGCGAAGAGCTAAATTCGGTCATCTTACTTGCAGTGTGTGACAGGAAACTACATTGAACTCTCCACTGTGGTACAAATTGCCATTAAACATGATGGGTTCTAAGTCAGAAAAATAAGTTGTTTCATGATATTCATGCAAGAGAGGAGCCTCAGACTCTAGGAGTATAAATCAGGTTCATGGATTTTAACAGAATTTTGCCAAAATGCTGTTTTGGCCTTATCTTTAAATATCTTTATCTTTAAATATGTAGCTCTATTTCTTCTAGTGTCTTCAGCTAAGTGACTTCCAACTTCAGGCACATCTGCACAAATAAGCGAAGCTTTCCCTGGACACATCTGCCCATGTTCTGGGCAAGAAAATATACTAGCAAATTTGTGTGGCAGGGCTAGTCTATGGTTTCATCAACTGGGAAAAATACTACTCACTGATAGAAAAGGTGCTGTGAGCATTACAAGTAATTTTATTTTCCCTTTTCACAAAGTCATTTCTACTGAATAAAGTCCTGGGAAAGTAAGTGAGCGTGACTTGCTCCTGGCTAGGTTATCAAATAACCTGTATCTACACAATCAGTTTACACCTTCAAACTCCTACAAATGATGTAAGTTATTCTGCTTTTGTATGATAAAGCTCTAATTTTCTTAAATCAGGAGAGCAGCATCCTAGTTTAGACTCTCTGAGAATGCTGGAGACAATGATCAGGATCAAAAGTGAAAATAAGCATGTTTTGAGCTGGATTGTATCGTATTGAACTTACTATGGTTATCTGAAAGTCAGCAAAATAGCTACTGTTTTTTTAATTTGCACAGTGAGTTTAAGTGCTTGTAAAAAACTCCCCTTCTCTAAAAAGCACTAAGTTTATCCATTCTTCAGAGAGAGGCTACAAAACCATATGCAGTGCAAAAAATTTTGATGTTCAACTGTCACAGCCTGCAACAAAGCTGAATGCAGTATTTGATTTGTTTTGCTTTAAAAGGCCATCAGGAAGACATATCAGCAATTGATTATGGAGATAGGAAGACAGGAAATATTGCCTGCCATCTGGACAGAGTTAACATATAAGATAGACTTGGATTTTTGATGATTGATTCTGTGCCAAGTTCAGAGTTTGAATTACAAAAGTGCCATATATTAATGTTTGATTTAGTGGCCATTTTGAAACAGTCTTAAAACCCGCATCCATTCAACCTCAGCAATTCCTTCCTATTTTACTGAAGAGCTTTCTTTCCTTTATCTGTATTTTTGTTCTGATCTAATACTACACATTAGAGTTCTAGGTGTCTATATTTTTAATGTCATATAACTTAATGTAATGAGCCTATTTTCCACTTCAGTGTGTCAGATGCAATGTATGATGACTTCCTCATCCTCCTCCCTTTTGTTGTCTCTTAAGTCTAACTGATGGTGACTGTCATTTCAGTCTGAAAGCCCAGAATATCCCTAGAGAAATGTGGTGAGATGACATCTGTGGTGGTGTGATTGCCATAAGAAGAAGTGGTGATACATAAAATGATGAGTGGTCATGGCGAAAAAAAAAAAGATTAATGACATAACTTGCCAGCCAGAACAAGGTCTCCTCAGGGGAAATCAAAGAAAGGAAGAGGGGGAAAAAGCAGCACTGTAGGAATCTGAAAACATCACAAATGTCATGATTGCATCATGGGCACCAGCAGAAACACTTCCTGCAGAGAGAGAAGTCTCGTCAGCTTTGCTGCGTGGTAGTCTATCTGTAATATTATTCAGTAAGCCTCTTGTTCACAGTAAAAATAAAGCCAGAACAGCTGAGCTGCTATCATATTGTACTTGAACATTTTAACAACCATTGTAAGAAAAGACAGAATTCTAAAAATAGGAACAATTTAAAGGTAACTGAGTTTACTTAGCCTATGCTGACAGAATCCATTTTCAGCCTATGTATTGCAAAAGTACTGCTGGGTAAGGTGATATACCCTTTAGCACAGAAGAATAAAGACTAGGGGTTTTGCTTTATTTTATTTTCCAAATGCAAGAAGGCCCCTGTAGCATAACTTTTAGTCACATGTTTAACATTGAGCAAGTGAGCAGAACCAGCAATCAAATGGGTGCTGGAATATTTTATCTAGGGAAGGATAACTTGCATTCAGATATGGAACCAGAGGGAGAATGAATTAAGACAGTGGGTCTGCAGGATTTATACTACAGAGGATGAATATTAGGTGATTTAATTGCTCTTCATAGAGACAGTCCTTTAGGTAGTGCAGCAATTTTACTTTGTGCGAGCTTCTCAGGTTTCAGCATGTTTTCTAAATATCCATCTCAACATGTTAATCACTATGCTAAAATTTTTAAAGGTTAGTACATCTGTTTTGACAGGAATATTTAAGTCCCTCAAGTACTTACTGAACCAGTTTTTAATCTGAAATTGATATTTGGAAACATTCTTGGAAAACTGTTTATCAAGATTCTTTCCATGTTAGAGTCAAGCAAACATTGTTTCCTACTTCAGGGAGAACTAATCCAAAATCTTAGAAGATACAGCAGCAAAGAGTAGTGGTCATCTTTCATTTTGTCTGTATTGATGTATGTGTGTGAATAAATAGTTAACAAATATTTCCAGTAACTGAGATTTAATATGTTTATTTGCCAAATGAATGATTCTTCCCTGTTATGAATTTAAGAACATTCTGATTTAAAGGACAGAACAAAGAAATTTCCCTCGTCCCTCCTGCTTGTGTCAGTAATACATATTGGGGGGGTGGGAGGGGTGGTGATATGGAAAGGTGCAGTACAAGCTAACAGAGGTCTCCAGTTGCACATTACATTGTGTTTTGAAAATATAAAATCCCAGAGTTTTAAAATCCTTACTTTTATTGAAACTGAGGGTGCTCTTTTTCCCACAAGAATAAATGAGGACTTGCCCTGAAGAAATCCTTGTAGGACAGGTAGAATGATATACTCCAGAACAGGGACAGAATGAACTAACTGTATCATCAATTTCCATTGGTTGAACAATGCCTAACAAATAATTTGTTCTCTGGATTGAGAATTTTGTCTTCAAATTGTATACAAATAAATAGTGACATTAGTCTTTATATGAGTAAAAACAGCACTTACCCTGTACAACAGAGCATTCTTCTCTTGCTGATATCCAAGGATATATTTTAACTGTGGATGTCTGTGTAAAACCTCTGGGGCAGATGCATCCCACAATTCTAACCTCTTTACACAAATAAGGGTATTATTGAAGTATGCTGGTGTTTAGAGGGGAATAGCTGTAAGAAAAAAGAGAAAACCTCTCTGTTATTATCCTCCCAAACCAGGTATATTTATAACTATAAACACGTTCTATATCTATATTTTATAAATACAGAATTAGTGCCAACAGAGTAAACATCAGCTGCCATCATCTCCCATTTCTTCTCTTCTGTCACTATGATAAAGGTGAAAAACCTAGGTGTAATTCTCTGGAAGTTGTATTTCTAATGAGGAAACAACCTTTGTTCATAGTCATATGCCACCATTCAGAAGCTTTTAGACTCTGAGTTGCAAAATATCCAGCAAGCATCCTTGCTGGGATACAAAATTTTTGTCACTCTCATTGAACTACTAAATGGGAACCTACATCTTCTGCTTTGCATTATCTTCTGAACAGCTTCCACTTTAGATTTTCCATTGAAAGAAGAAACTAAACCCACAGTGATTAAGAGTTTGAGGATTGTTTGAGCAATGTCTCTTAAGATACAAGATGCAGAGAAAGGCCTGCCAAATTGCACAAATAGAATGACAATTTCCTGAGATATAGAATCATAGAATGGTTTGGGTTCGAAGGGACCTTAAAGATCATCTAGTTCCAACCCCCTGCCATGGGCAGGGACACTTCCCACTAGACCAGGTTGCTCAAAGCCTCATAGCTTGATTATGGTATGGGGTATGATTGCAGTATAGACTTTCCGCTCTTTTTACATAACTCCTTCATCACTTATTACATGGGTTTTACACAGTGGCAAGTACATACAGTTTGGCAACATTGCATTTCACTGTGCTAGGCATAGGGAAAGAGGGAGTGGCAGGTCTTTCATCACTACATGCCAGATGAATAACTGATATAAATGGGTCAGGATGACTGCAGCAGAATAATAGCAAGAGACAAAAAAGTGTGGTCTCATTGAGACAGCAATTACACCACATTACATGCCAACATCTTTCAGACACAGTGGGGTTAACTGTTACAGATCTCCACTGTGAAAGAGGGAGAAGTAACATATGATAGGGTGGAGCACAGGTAGGGGGAATTATAAAGAGCATAACATGGTCACCTCTGTTACTCAGAAAAAACAAATGTAGAAGAAAGTTGTCGAAAAACTAAAAATAAAAATAGTGTCTTTTCTAGCAGTCAATCTTTGAAATGCTGTTAACATGGTTCAAAACTTAAAACGCATATACAGCAAAACATACGCATTCACTGGGAGCAAAATCAGAGCTGCAGCACAGGCTAGATGACTGAGAGGAGGCAACTTATGTCAATATGGTGAGGGAATATTTTAACTGTGCATGTTGATATGTGGATAAACAGAAAATGTTCAACTGGCAGCAACGAGATGACAAAAGGCTATCTCCATTTTATTCATATAGTAACTGAAGCTGGGCTAAATACTAATTTATTTTATTTGGAGAAAAAGCATTCTTTTGAAAATATAGTTCGAACTGCAAAAGATAAAAGTGCACCTGAAAATTGATGTTTATGATGCAAGAAAAGAAAACACAGATATTTTTAAAACAGAAGAAATAAGAATACTATGACAGGATTCCATCTGTCTCCACATCTAAGCATCTGTTTCACACCTTAGTTTTCTGATATTAGTCAATCATAAATGCAATTGCAATCGTCATCAGGAAACTGGTAGGTGGGATCCCATGGGAAGCAGCTCTGAAGCACAAAAGAACTCAGGAAAACTGGCAGTTCTTTAAAGGCTGCATGCTCCAGTTACAATATCAACCCATCCCAACAGTCAGGAAAATAAGCAGATGTATCAGGAGGCTGGCTTGGCAAAACAGACAACTGAAGACAGAGCTCCAATGCAAAAAGGCAGCATACAGAAGGCAGAAACAGAAATAAGTATAAAGGAGGAATTTAGAAATAATGCCTGGGCATGAAGGGATGGTGTTAGAATAGCCAAATCTCAGCTGCATATGAGACCCATGAGGTAAGTTAAGGTCAACAAGAGTTTCTACTGCTACATCAGTAGTGAGACATTGAACAAGAAAAGTGTGGGTCAGTTGCCTGATGGGACTGATGATTTATTAACAGCAGTCACATATATGGCTGCCTTTGCCTCAGACTTCATCAACAAAGTCTTCTGGGCCTCTGGGCCTAGAGATAAGGTTGAAGTAGGAGGAGAACAACCTGCAATGGATGAAGATCAAGTCAAGGGCTACTTCTGAGAAAATCTGTAAAAGTCCATAGCACCGAACAGGCTGCACCACAGGGTGTGAAGTCAAACGGCCAACGTCCTTGCCGCTCTTATCACCTTTGAAAGGTCAAGGAAACTGGAGATGACTGGACAAAGGCAGTTCTTTACGTGCTTTCAAAAAAGTCCAGAAGGGTGACCCAGAGCAGTGTGAGCTGGTCAGCCTCACATCAGCCCCTGGAACAATCACTGAGTGAGTCCCCCTTGGGGAACATCTCTCAGCACATGTTGGAGAAGGCAGTGGCTGGCAACAGTCAGCAGGGATTGATCCAGGCTAAATCATTCCTGATCAACCTGATTGCTTTTTAGGATATAATGACTGGATTTGTGGATGAAGGGGAGGCAATGAATGTCATTTACCATGATTTATACTAGGCTTTTGACACTATCTCCTGAGATATTCTTGTATCAAGTTAAGACATTACAGTCTCAACACACAGACAAACTAGACAGGTAAAAAACTGATTGAACAGTTAGCGGCTAGTGGGTCATACTCTACTGGAAGCCAATAACAATTGCGGTATTGAAAAGGTCTAATTTGGCACCTGTCTTGTTTAAGATCATTATCTGGAAGAGGTGACAGAGTGCATGCTTGACAAATTTGCGTAAGTTGAAATAAGAGAGGTTCTGAACATACATAAAATATTTTTTCCCTATGAGAACAGGCAAACGGTGGAGTAGGTTGCCTAGTGAGGTTGTACAATATCTGTTTTCAAGGTTTTCAAGACCCAACAGTGTAAAGCCCTGAGCAATCTGGTCTCATCCCAGAGCTGATCCTACTTTGAGCAGGAGTTTGGACTGGAGACTTCTCAAGGTCCCTTTCCAACCTGAATTATTCTATGATCCTGTGATCATTTATAAACATTTAAATGGTATCTGGAGAAGACACTACCAGATACTTGATTCTAAATCTGTCAACATTAGGGAGACATTTCACTTTGATTTTAATGGATTTTAAAATACTATTCTAACCTGACCGCTGCAGTATGTGGTCTATTAGTGAACTGGTTCAATAAAACTAAGTGGAAAAATCAGTGGATAAAGCACTAATTTCATTAGAAAATGGTCCAAGCCTTCTTCCTGAGGCAGATATGAGATAACTAACCAATAGAGTCAAGCATAATATATGTAAACTGGTAAGGAAGATCTAAGCAGCACTAAATAACCCATAGCTTTCCTACTCAGCTAAGTTATCAGCATTGTGCATTTGGAAGGCTAGCCAGGCCTCTGGGAACATGCTTCCTATCAGCAGTATTTTCCCCTACCTCAAAAGGTTTTTATTTTGTGTGCTCTGCTGTTTTCTTTAGAGCAAAGAGGGCTTAGCTGAGTGAACTGACGATACTGTGAAGAGTTGGTACAAAGGAACTCAGTTGTCTTTTTTAAGAAGCTTATCCAGCTTTCAATAACTCAGAATTCAGTCGATAAACACATTTCATACAAAACTGAATTTTACCCATATTATCTGAAACACTCTGTTGAGTTTCCCCACACAGATAGTACCAATAATGTCTTTTGCTGGCTTACCTGCTACTTTTGCTGAGCGTAGACTTTGAGAATATTGTGCTTGTTCCTGAACAGTGATGGGTTGACACTGCATATGGCTTGACTGAAATCTTTGGCGGTCTCTGCTCAGTGTCTGGCAGAATGTTGGGCTTACTGTTTGCTGAAAGGAATTTAATTTAATGACCAGACAAAGACGTGCTTTTCAGAGCATATACCTTAAATTAAAACCTGGTTCTGTTTTATTATGTATTCATTGCATAAAACAGGCTTTTTCAGGGTATGCTTTAAAATACTTGGAATGCTTCATATGATACATTGTTTCTTACTATATCCTTCCATAGTTATATTGTTGGAAACTAATGTATTTTATTTTAAAATAATTAAATGGAATAATTTTATTGACTAATAAAACGACTACTTTATGCTTTGCTGAATGCTTTATTCTCAAAATGTGTCAATAAGATATATTTAATCTTTCTGGTGTTTATCTAGCAAAATTAACTTCAGGGTTCTTATTCAGTTGAATGTTACTTTGCACAATATAACTAATTCAGTGCTATGGATAATTTCTTTAAATAAAATACTCACCTTTTTTTTTATTGTCTTCTTATCCATCATCCCTGATATATATATAAAAAAAATAAAGCTCTGGTTAGCAACCATTTTTTAAACAATAAATCACACATCACTTACATATAAAACTTGCACTTTCTAAAACATAAACATATAGGAAACTTGCACAAAACTAGCATAAATTATAAGTGAAAAACACATTTTCTGTTGTATCTGAGTCTATTGTATAACACTGCAATACTTTAGCAACCTACAGTAGTGATCACTTGATATAGATTTGTAAAACCACATAATATTCTCAATTTAAGACCCTAAGAGTGCTAAAGGAAACTGAAAGGGTTAATGACTCACAGGGATTGTTGTACAAATTTTTTTTAAGCTTTATGTGGTCATTTTAACTTTTTGCCAGTTTCCAAGTGTCTCCATTGATTCTGTCCCACCTTTTGACTTCTGAACCACATGAATTCCACATCAAACTTGGCAAGTGAAGCAGACCCACTGCAAAACCAGCAGGGCAAGGGCCAAAGGAGGGTACTCGTCTGAAGAAATATCTCGTCTGAATTCATATTTTTGAAGAAGACTTGCTCTGTAGCACAAAAAAGACTCTAAGAAAGAAATATGCAATCCACAATAGACATTTTTTTGTCGTACCTAGCTGTGTTTTTCATGTTGTGCGCTGCTTTAAATTGTTTCCATGGGCACAGCAAGTTACTGCCTTTTTTAAAGAGAAAAAATCTTTTTCTTGCCCTTTTTCTTGTGCTTTTTTGCTTCTGGGATTGAGAGATTTATTCTTCTGTTGTTGTTGACAAATTAGGAATTTAATAACCCTATAGTATATGTAAGTATATGTCTGTCTATATACAACCTGCATCTTAATTGAAAACTTGTAGTTGGGTTTGACACTAGATACATTGACTTAACTATCCTTTGCTGACTTCAAACTTTTCAGGAGATATACTTTGCCTTTCAGCTACATCTGATGCAGTTAAAGAACAAGCAAAACTATGCTCTGCTCAGCGTGGAAACCATGCTGGATGGTGGCTGTTCAGACTGAATCGTCTTGTAGAGAACTTCCAGACTCCACAGCATATCAGGAAACTAAAGTTAGACTCAAAGTTAATGCCTGGAAAACATAATGAACATTGAAGAAAGTACTGTCAACCAAAAAAAAGAAAAAAAATGTGGTTTTATCATGTAAACCAGATCTTCCTCCACTGGATCTGGGTCTGAAGACATTAGTTGGAAAATAAAATTCTTAAACACTTCAAAGCTGCTACAGTGACAAGTCCAACCCTTTAGCAATGCCCAAGCGTGAAGCATGCTGGAATTCAAACTGCAATGTGGTCAAAATGTCCTTACATTCAACTGCTGTCTCATAAAGAGTTATTTGAAAGTGTAGTGGTGTAGCTATAGTTATCAAGAATTTACCTGTAACAGTTTCTCAGTGGGATTACCTGGGAAAGATTCAGTCAATAAGATAAGGCTACAGGCATAATCCTTTCATTTATACAGTAGCTTCCAAGACTGGGATGTTAAGCAGTCACTTATTATGTTCTGAAAAATTCAAAATTAGGTGAATGGGCTACAGTGACTCTTCCAGAATGAAACAGTACATATCCCTTGCTTCTTTTCTCTCTTCTAGCAAAGAAGCAAAAATAGGAAAAGGAATTTCCAATGGTTCTGTAGGAATCAAAGTGGCAAAATTAACAGTAAAGTTAGACTTCAAATTTGCAAAATTTACAGGGTTTTAATATATTTTTAGTTATTTTTATTTTTAGTTAAAAACAGGCATTCACAAGCTCTTTGCAACATTACATAGATTGTGTAGTCAAAAAGGAAGAGGTTAGGGGGAATGCTCAGTGATATTCAAAGGCTTACAAGAATAACACAGGCTCCTTAGTATCAGAGTTAATTGCAGATGTCCAGACTTTGAGGAATCAGTTACATTAACGGGAACCATCTCTTAATACAAGTGAGATTAAGTGAGTTTAACAGTTGTGTGATGTACCCTAGCACCATACTGCAAGCAGCAGCTCTAAAATCATCTTTTTTAAGCAGTCAATATCTAGTGCTTTTTTTATGTACAGTTCACTTAAGATATTGTATTTATAAATTGCAAGAAAGCTAATATTTTCATGCGCATAACTGAATGGTAGATTTTAATGAGACTTTTGCAAGATCATGAATGTGTGACAGAAGGGTACAGGTTTCTGATGCTCTAGGTGAAGTTCTACAAAAGCAGAGCAACACCTTCCTCCATTGAAATTCTTAAAAAGAAGTGGAAAATGAAAGTGTGGTGGCATGACAGAAACAAAGTATCAATAAATTACGACAGTATGTGATTGACTTTCATTCCAAACATCTACAATAAAGTTCTTGGCTCTCCTAAAACCAGAAGAAAATAATTTATTCAATATTTTTTGTCATATTTATAAATACCAGACCTGGTTCAACAATCAATTTAGGATGTTGTCTGACTTTCAAGAAGCACCAGTGTAACACGCCAACAAAAGGATGCAGATCATGTTATCAACTGCAGTAAAAAATGAAGTGTGAGCTCAAGAAGTAATTGAAGTTAATGGGAGGTGTGTATACAGGTACGCTACATGACTGGAGAGAAGGTGCTATTTCTACTTACTATCTTCTACTAAACAAAACACTTCTAATGCTAATGTGACTCGTCATATGGCAATATCTCTGATAAAGGATGTCCAGCTTTTTTACTTTTCAAGTATTGCAGGAAAGAGAGAATAGGAGGAAAGACAAAATCCACAGAAGCTGGTTGATGTCGAATTGTGTATCTGATAAAAACTACACTCTAGTTCAAAAATTAAGGCATAAGTGTTTTGCTGCAAAATAGTTATGGGAAGGAATAATGACTAAATGATTTCTTTTGCAAGACTACTGCAGCTGCCAGTCATTCTAGAAGTACTTATTAAGTGGCTTTTAAAAAGGAAGGGAAAGAAAAACAATTAAAAAACAAATGATTTTTTTTGTAAGCTATGGAACTAAGGAAGGCAGAAAATTAAAATTATAAACATAAAATGGAAAAGGAAAATATGGTGACACTGACAGAAAAAAAGGTATGCCAACAATACCCTCTACATATTTGCAACTACAGTAATCCCTACTCCGTAGTACCTGTGAAACCCACTGTCAAAAGTCTGAAGTTCTCTTACCTTCCTTAAGTTTCCAGTTACGATTTCCTGCTTGCCCCACGTTCTGTCCCAAAATACTCAAATTCTCTCACATAATCCGTCATATATGTGTCTGCAAAGCAAACATGTATTTAGATGATCTGAAAAATAAATCTTTAAGGTTTCCATCCTGCTTTAAAATAGAGCTAGCACTGGTCTTAGTTTAGGGTTTCTTTAAGTAGTTTCAGTATGTATGTTGTGAGTGACTGAAAATAAAGTCTGATCAATGCTGGCAAAGCATTAAATACAACAGTAAAGAATTTCAGGCTTTCTTTCTACTTCAGTGTAGTCCCAAGACATCTTTTAGGAATCCATTTTTGCAAATAGTCCCAATTTTAGTTATATATGTAATCATGAAAGCATGAGAACAATTGCTTATTAAACAAACTTGGCAAGTTCCATGCTGGTTTAGAATTCAGTTCAAAATTTTTCACATTTTTTTGAACATACACAGCTAATGTAAATGAGGTAATAGAGACCAGCAAAAATCTGGGTGTTGTTTTTTTTTTTTTTTCTGAGAAGTAAACCTTTAAATATTGTAGTTCTCAATTGGGAGACAAATGCTAAAACCCAAACTCAGCTCCCTTCTATTCTAGGAAAAAATCCCTAAATCCAGATTTACAAGGTCAAGGCCTGCATTAAGTGTCAGTGAAGATAGGTTTTAACATAAAATTTAAAAAAAAATTAAAATAATTTAAAGCAGTTAAAGACGTATCTAAAGTTCAGATACATATATGGGTTTGGAGAAAACAATGGAATAATTATTGCTTGATTTTGCCATATGAAAGAATCTGATATATTTGGATAGTAATGAACATAGTCATTATTCCCCAAAATATAATATTAACCTGAGGAAATATCATTTGCTGTTCATAGATTCCTATCATGAATTTTCATCCAGTCCCTTTTAAGTGTCAGTAATTCACTTAAGAATGGTACCATAATAACCAAGTGATTCAGGTGGTCAGACAGGTTCCCGAAATAACATCCTAAACAGCTGGAGCAAAATAACATTTAAAAAAGGTGTTCTTATGTTTGCTTCAGTATCAGGAAAATGTCTGGAAAAGAAATACGTTTGAAAATATCCAGCACAAGTTCAGCAAAACCATTTCTCAGATAAAAATAAGATATAATCATAAAACATATCACAATTAATAACCAAATCTCTGCAATAATTCTTGTTTTTACAAGTGTCATTTTACACTTACTTATATGATCAAATATTGCAATATAGAAAACAAGACGTAAATAACTTTGCTGACAGTCAGACAAGGTGCTCGCAAAGTTCTGAAAAGAGATCAAATTCCAAATGTGGTAGCTTTAATATCAGACCTCCAACATCATTTAAGTAGGAACTGAAAAGCACAGGTAGGTAGCTATTTAGTGTGGACAAGACTGTGTTTAGAGCATTACCTTGGTCATGGTTACTTTGAGGGCCCAGTGGAATAAAAAAATAGGTGTATTGGCAATCATTCCTATCAATTACACACATATGTCAAGTTACACATGCACAGAAGTCTTTGCACAACTTTGTAATTTTTGCTTTTTAAAATTAATGTAAAATTAATATTTCAGGAAGACACATTCTCTTGGTGCTACAACAGAAGCATCTTTAAGGAAGGAAGTGTCTTATTTCTGGAAGAACCAAAAAATAAGGCCTTCCCAAGAGTAAAAGAGTTTTTCATTTTCATTTTTAAATTATAACATATACCCAGAAGATTCGCAACATATTATCATTCTCAAGCTATGACATTTTTCAAAATACAAACCATTTTACAATAAATTCATGATTAGCAAAGTAATTTATTCACTTATGTTTAAATTAATCAGTTTACCTTTTGTAAGCTCATTAGGCTTCTGTTCTACATTAATCATGATTAGCATTTTGTATTTTTGTTTTGATTGCATATATAACATTTTAAAATCATAACTACAGCAATAATTAATTAACACTTATAAATTTTTAGATATGCAAATGAATTGGAGCAGTGACAGGTTCCTGTTATGTTCATGTTTGGTTTTAAGCATGACTGATATTGGAGTATTATTCGATCTACACCTTTTTCTTTCATTTGAATTTGGTGTTTCTAGAGGAAATTCCATATATGCAGGCTTTGTAATGAGAATGGAAACAGGTGAAACAGAAAACCTTTAGTGAGCAGTTTGGAAGTAGAAAATAGAAATTGTGTGAGGACTACAATAAGTTCCATCTTGAAGTATTGCATTAAGAACAACTCTAAAGTAACATTTCTTTTTCAGAAAAGAATCTGGAAACATGTCTCCAGTATTTGTTAAAACAACATGTGCAAGGAAAGAAAAGACAAAGAGAGTTAAAAGAAAAAGAAGGTTAGAGATTTTTTGTCCAATGAAGGAGTAAAATAT
This sequence comes from Himantopus leucocephalus, assembly GCA_003993805.1. NCBI lineage: Eukaryota > Metazoa > Chordata > Aves > Charadriiformes > Recurvirostridae > Himantopus > Himantopus leucocephalus. The sequence continues at coordinate 122,681,479 of RSEF01000001.1, read as the reverse complement.
GTCCATAATGAGGAGGATGGCACCAAATAGTTATAGATACAAGGCACACCCTCATATTTTACAGCTCTAAAAATATTAGTTTTGTTTCTCAGCTAATAAGCTATTGAATCTTTGTATTTTGTTGTATCTGTGGGGAGCAACAATTACATATTAGAACTGTAAAACAAGTATTCTATGATTTTTGGAATTATTAGTTTATTTTGTCATTATTGGATTGAACTAGAATGTTGCAGTAGTACAATTAAAGTATAATTTCTGCCAAATTAGTTCTAAGGGATTAAGATTTAAAGAAAGTAAGATTTCACCTACTAATTTTATTTCCTGCGTAGTTTCTGTTTAGCACTTTTAACATATTTCACCTCTCAGACAGAGAACAAGTTCTCAAAAACCAAGTGATCAGAGGAAAACCATAAAATTGCCTTTTTCTGTATTTGATTCAACACTAACAGAATATAGATGAAAAATGGAAGGACATGTAAACAAGAAAAAATTGAACAGCACAGTCCAATGAAATGGTGAAGAACCACTTAATGCTGTAAAATTCCTTGTAGCAACACTATTCAAAATATCTGTAATATGTTAATCCCTGATATTTTATAGTATTGTGGTATTCATGATGTGAGTTTGGGTCCACTTGGTCCTGCTGGAGATCATATTCAGTGTGAACTTCAACCTTGCTTGAACATCTCAAAGGATAGAGCCTTCAACATGAAGCACCTGGATTTTTGCAGTACCATAAGTGTGCTTTGATGAAGAAATGAAAGGAAAGATCTACATGGTTTGTTTTCCTAACACCAGAAAAGAATTTATTATTGTAAATTGTGAGATAAGGTAGGCAGTACATTCTAGTCCAAAGTAAGAAATCTGCCTCTGCTGGAGTCTAAGCTTGACCGCTTCCCTCATAATTTTGTATTTACCAGCTAAAGATATATTTGACAGCTTCGTGAAACAACATGCCTAACCACCACAGATGGGACTCATCATCCCACCAACCTGTCTACCTATAGGAAAAAAATGCTGCCTGTAAGAAAAGAGAAAATGACTATACATGCCAAAGGATTCAAATAATAAATCTCTGATTGCTGATTTCTACTCCCAGCTTCCACAGCCTGAAATATCACACTATAAAATGTGAATTTGACTTTTCAGTCTTGATCTAAAACAGGCCTGAAATGTCTTCCTCGATATTTCATCTTTTCCCTGCACAAAAATCTGTCTGAAGTTATCTCCATATTCTTAAGGAAATTATGGGAAGAAGTAGAAATTTGTTTGTTTTGGATAATCAATCACAGTGGAGAAAAGCATTTAACAAATTATATCAGCCTCCTTGATTAGGAAATTGAACTGGATATAAGCCCTCTCATTAAGTTTTTGGCAGTAGACTGGAAATGTTGCGAAGACAGCATTTTCCTCACAGAATTTCTTAGTTCTGGTTGTGCTGAAAAACAAACTTAAAGTTTGACAAGTATTGCATCAGTCTTATGTGATCTGGATTCATTTCAAGACTGCAGTAATTCTTGTCTGAACCTCTTTAATTATCACTTAAATGACTAGCAATAATAGAAAAATCTATTTCATTTATGAGTTTGTATTATAATTGTTATGTAGATAAATTGAGATTAAGCAATACTACAATATATTATGTTCTGGTTTGTGTTTGTTTTTTGTTGTGTTTTTTTTTTTTTTTAATTAAAAAAGTTAAAAGTCCCAGTCATATATGGAGAGCAGTGGTAAAGAACAGTGTTTGCAAAGTAGCTTGACAAGAATGAGCAATTTTGGAAGAGGAAGAAGAGCAAGCAAGTTCAGTGACAATAAAATCAGCTCTGCTACTTTATCAATAGGTATTCTTATTTGCATTATCTTTAGCAGCAAATTCAGTTTCACGTTAAAAAAATGGTAAAATTCTAATTGAAGAACATGTACATGCCAAATTTTAATTATTTAGGTGTATATAGGAATGTATGTTCCCTAATAATCTCTAAAGGCGAAAGCAAATGTAATTTGGAAAAAAAAAATGGTGACTTTATGCTCATAAGTCAAATCTCTTCAAAAATCCTAGAGTTCTAGCGGAACGCCTCTTGTTAAAAGAAAAATTTAAAGCTATTACAAACCTGTCGCTATTTAATTTGTTGTGGTTTAATCCCAGTAGGCAGCTGAGCCCCACCCAGCCTCTTACTCACGGGATGGGGAAGAGAATCAGAAGGGTAAAAGTGTGAAAACTCGTCAGTTGAGATAAAGACAGCTTAATAGGCAAAGCAAAAGCTGCATGTGTAAGCAAAGCAAAATAAGAAATTCATTCACTATTTCCCATTGGCAAGCACATGTTCAGTCATCCCCAGGAAAGAAGGACTTCATCACATGTAACAGACACTTGGGATGACAAATGCCATAATCCCAGTGTTCCCCCACTTCCTCCTTCTTCCTCCAGCTTTTATTTCTGAGCATGATGTCGTATGGTATGGGATATCCCTTTGGTCAGTGAGGTCATTTGTCCCAGCTGTGCCCCCTCCCAGCTTCTTGTGCACCCCCAGCCTGCTCCGTGGTGGGACAGTGTGAGAAACAGAAGGCCTTGATGCTTGATGCTGTATAAGCACTGCTCAGTGATGGCTAAAACATCCCTATGTTGTCAACATTGTTCTCATTGCAGATCCAAAATATATCACCATACAAACTACTATGAAGAATATTAACTCTATCCCAGCCAAAACCAGTGCAAGATTCCACATTAAAATATTATTTAAAATGTTATCTCTTTCTTTATATCTGTGATTATACCCTTAATGCTATCATTACAAACATGAATTATCACACATATGAGTGCACCTTGTACTAAGCTACTTAGAATCATAATTGTTTGCATACTGAGCCATATACAAGCAACAAAATATTCAAAAAATAATCCTGTAACACTTTCATACTGTAAAAATGTTGTCAGATTTAATACTGTCCTGGTTTTAGACAAATACATAATACAATGCAGCACAACATTCTGCTGACTCAATGCGTTAGTTTTTATCACAGATCTTCCTTTCCTTCATTTTCTTTCCTATCTATTTTATAAGTAATGTTAACATGGTAGAGATAAGTGACATAATATTTTTTATGCACTTCACCAAAGTCTTGCGAGTGACTTGCCGGATTTCTAGGTAAGGTCATGGTTAATTAATGTTGATTAAAGTGCATTTGTCTCCTCTTTTTCTTTCATTCCCTTGAGTGTTTGATACTGTTTTCTGCTGTTCTTTACATTGCTCACTTGGCTTTACAGTCATTCCAAAAGAAGATTAAAATGCTTGGCTAGAGATGTTTCCTAAAGAAATCCATTTACTGCCAGATGCAGCTTGCTTTATTCATTGAACAAAGTCAAGCCACTTCAATGTTTCCTTTTTTTTGCTTAGATTTCTGGGTGTATGAGAAAGAATAACAACAGTAAAAAAAAAACCCATCCCTCTTCCTAGTTTGAGACACAAGATCAACTCCTCTATTTCTTATGGTTAGTTGTATTAGGATTTCAAGGGGCTTTTCCAGGTAGGCATTATATTTCCTTCTTGCAGTTCCTAACAGCGAATGGTTAAGTTATGTACTGTGGAGTGCTTAGTGAAGAGAAAAATATTGTGCTGAGCTGGAAAGTGGAGACACAACAATTAGCGTTCCTAATGTCACCGAGACCACCAGAAGCACGTTGTGCTAACCGAAGTAATTTTAATATATAACTTTCACAATGGTTTTTGTAATTGTCTTGGTGAAATACCACTCTGGGATCCCAACTACAGAAAGTCAAGATCATACTTATGCCATGCCTGCCTGCGGCCCCGTTGAAGTCACAGAAATGAAGACCAGTGCCCAGGGCACCTTTTGCCATCCCTTGAGAACATCCAGTAGAATACGACAGCCTTCTGCATGGCCTCACTAGAAGCAGACTCATTGTATCCTTCCTAATACAGTCCTGCCAAGAATAATTTGGCTGTAAACAGTGTAGGCCACAAGGGAAGAGTGAAATTTATTTATATGCACCAACAGCAAGCAAGAAAGAATAATGAGAACCACAGGAACTCTTAACATAATTACATAACGTCCAGCAGAGCCAGCAAAACATGAAAACTAATTTCAGGAACAAAAGCTATAAACCTTAATATGATCTTAAAAAACCTAGGAAATAAAGTAATTCCTCACTTCCATGATTTTCAACAGGAAAACTGTAATTCAGAGCAATTAACTTCTCAGATCTTTATCTAGAGCTTATTACTTAAAGTGTTTCAGTCCAGTCACTGAAAATAAAACTTCTAAAGGCAAGTTGGGTCATAGAGTGGCATATGGTTTTATTTCCAGCTGAAGGAATATCCCTTCTCATTGACCATTGCCTCTTGCTTCAGGGGGAAAGTTCAGATTGGATATTAGGAAGAAGTTCTTCACTGAGAGGGTGGTCTGTCACTGGAAAACACTCCCCAGGGAAGTGGTCACAGCACCAAGCCTGTCAGAGTTCAAGGAGCATCTGGATGACTCTCTTAGTCATATGGTTTAGTTTTGGGTAGTCCTGCAAGAAGCAGGGAGTTGGACTTGATGATCCTTATGGGTCCCTTCCAACTTGAAATATTCTGTGATTCTATGATTCTGTCTGGAGAATCCCTTCTGCCTAGATGAGGGGGACAGGGAGGAAAAGAAACCCCTTAGTTCAGGCTATGGATACATTATTCTCTTTTTCTCTTCTGCTGAGCAACATCATGGTGCCTGTGTCTCTCCTTATGCAATATACAGTCTGGGAAGAGGAGGAGATAATGTAGGTGAAAAAACATCATGTGACTTGACAGAAGGGAACGATGATACTTGAAGGTAGCCAAATTTAGTGGCCTTAGAGTCCCAAGTGATTCCTTCCACCCCAGTCCAATAAATGCAGCTGATTTTCTTCCCATTTGCAGGGAACACACACACACACACAATGCAGACACAGTTGGCCACACAGATCAACACATACAGTGTGCAGTGCCTTTACTGACATCCAGATAAACACACGCCTCGCTCACATAAACATGAAATAACAGAGATGGCCCAGCCCTGTACCTCTTTTCCAGCTGATCAGACTGCAAGTTCATGAGTGAGATCTGCATACACCTTCACTTTCTTGATTCACAAAAAAATGCACATCCACTGGTCCCTTAAATATTAGCATTAGCTTTATGTCTACCTAATACCTGTGCCCAGATTGCAGGACCCTTACCTAGTCACCAGGTCAGACTTTTGGGGTGTAGGTGTCCTCCTACTCACTGGCTAGTCTACTTCAAAGCCCATTAGCTAATGGATACATGAAAAACTCTCCCCCCACCTCCTGAACACAGAGTGAGGTCACACATTTTAATATTTAGCCATAGAGTTTAACAAGAAGATGGGATAAATAGTGATCAAGCACAGGGCTCAGCCAGAGAAGCAGCTTGTTTACTTGCAATTGTCACTGTTAATCCCCCATTCTTTTCATTACTGTGTCCTTTTTCTTCCCCTATCCACCTACCCAAACCTTGCCTCATCCCAAATGAGCAACTCACCCCACTGGACCCCGTTTTGCTCCAACCATACCCCACTTTCGTACATCTGATACCACCACCTGGGCAATCTTGGCCTTATATGGCACAACAGATAAAGTTACAAGGGCACTGCTGGCCTTGCATGGTGGTGCTCTCCAGAAGGTCTCCAAGACTCCCCTGCAATTACCCCTGAAGTTCATCTTGTTGTTGCATAGCTACAGCTTAAAACCCTGTGGCATCCACCAACTCCTCATGGCACTGCTGTAACATGTCAGCCTCTCACTCTTTGTAACACACAGTGATTCCTGTGTGTTACAGGAGCTGAGACTTTGAGCCAGGGCTTGGTCATCCACCTGCATACCTTCACACCCAGGAGCTATGTGAGGTGGGTGATAATGACTTCTGGATGAAGAGAGAGGAGGAGAAATGGGAGTACTGATGTACCGGAGCAGTACAATGGTGGTGGTGGTAACCCAGTGAGTCTCCTTTCCTCATTATGAGCTTTAGGGCGTGGGGTCAAGAGCATTTTGAGCATAGAGGGATGGGGGCCGCCCTGAGGACAGGAATAGGGCCTGGAGCCAGGGCAACCTGGGCACAGGCAGGGACCTGTCCTCTCCCTCCAGCCCCTGGACATGGTGGGCAGAGCCGAGGGCAGCAGCAGGCCCCTCAGTGGCCCCAGGATCACCAAGGGGTTGGACCGAGGCTGGGGCCGGGGCCAGATCTGGGCACAGGCTGCTGGCAAGTCCAGAGCTGAGGTGGGGCTGCTGGGCCCTGGGCAGGTAGTCAGCAGGGCCATGAGGGCAAGGCAGGGTTGCCTCCATCCCCTGACAGGGCCCCTGCTGTCATAACACGTGTCCTCTTTGGGGCTGCAACACCAGGTACAGAGAACAGCTAGCAAATTAAAATATTAATTTTCCAAGGTTTTACACGTTTCCACTTCATTTTCATACTGAAACACAGTGAAATGTTGGAGATTTTAAAACGGCCTGCAAAGCTTTAAATTTTTGAGAGGGGGTGGCAATAAAACTACCATTTTCATTTGTCAGTTGGATTCATAGCACACAAAAAAACCAGACTGAAAAAGTCATGTCATAAGGGAAAACAATGTAAACCTGATTTTGATAACAAAAGAATATATAATATAATCTCTCCTCATAAAGTTATCCCCTCTGGTCCTTATATTTGTGTAAGACTATAAAGAAATCATTTAAATAGCAGCATGGTATTGACACACCTTACAATATATTCAAATATTAAAATGATTCATAAATATGACCACAAGAGAGGTCCGAGGTCTGGAAAATCTACCTGCTGTGAAAAATTAAAACAGTTTAGTGTATTTTATTTCTTCAAGAGTATTTTATGAAGCAACTATAATGGTACTCTGAAACTAGCTAAATTTAGAACTATACAGATTTCTGGGAACAAAGAAAGATATTTACAAGTGTACCAAAACAAAATAAATAAATACAAAATCAATTACTTTACTTGAAAAAGAATAGCATGAGTATATTTAAAAATAATATTAATTGCAATAACTCATTTGCAAAGGCTTTAAAACTACAATCTTTGAGTGTTTTTTTCATATTCGATACAATGCTTGATCTGAAACATTAGTTCACGTTTCTTTGTCCAACAAACACACTGTTTGAACAAACACCCAAAATGCAAAATGTTTGAAGAAAGTCACCTAAAAAAGGAAACAACTTTTAAAAAAGAAATAAAAGGGACTTTAACATAAGGGGGGAAAAGAAAGAAAGAGAGAGAGTGGGAAGCTCTGATAGCTGTATCCTGACTACTATCATGGTAATTATTCTGAAATCTTTTACCTTGGGGTTGGATAGGTTCCGTATCCCTCATAGCCTTTAAATAAAAGTGAATTTTACTTTGTGAAATTAACATTCAAAATCATGAACAGTTGTGGTCAGTAATATGTAGAATGTCAACTGGCACAATCACCGGTGATTACTTCTTGATTTATAGATCTACCATGAAAAAAAAGGATGGTGTGTTCTGCCCTCGTAACATCTTAGCCCTCAGTCATTCACATTTGCTAGTCATCTTGTCTGTTTATACTTACTTGGAATACTCCTTGACTACTCATAACACTAAACCCAAGCGAAAAAGCCCAAAACAACTCACATCCAAGTCTGTCCTCTAACTTTTTTCTTTTGCTATCTAATAAAATGGGATAGTCTGTAAACAGAAAATGATCCACCATCATTTTGGTGGTATACTGAGTTAGAAAGATGAACAATATTGAGACTCTCCAGCTATGGGCTTATGAAATGAAAATCAATAGTAGTGTCAAGTGTCACCGACTGACTGACTATAATGAGCATGATTGTCCATATGATTTCTATTGGACTTTATGGGTAATATTGATAAACGATTTTAGAATGGCTTTTTATTGTGCTGTTGTTGTTGGCCTACAAAAAATGAAGATTATCCTACCACTTATAGCACACTGGAGTGTTCAGTGGAAGCCTCAGGCAGCTGAAGTCCTATCATCTACAAAACTGTGTTCCAACAGTAATCCTCTTTGTGTTGCATTTTGCTGTAACGTTAGTTTTATAAATATTACAGACAGCACTTCACCTCGCAGCTATGGAGCTTTGCAAGGCTAAAAGCAAATGAAAATGCTATCAAAACTTTCACCGTTTTTAATTTTTTTTTTATTCTGTCCCTAGTATTATGCTGATGCTAGAGTTACAGATTAATACAAAGTAAGGTAGTTAAGTGAGTTGAGATCTTTATATTATGTGTGTTTGTGTGTGCAGTTTTGTGTTCCTATTTGGACAGAAAATATATTTCCTAAATATTTTTATTTTAGGGTAAATTATAGAAATATACTGTACATTGACAAAAAGTAAGAAATGAAATTTTATAGTATAGTTGAAGTGAAAGCTTTTGAGAACTTTAGTATATGCCTGAAATTGCCAGAAAAAAAGAAGACATCACAATTTAAAATAAGGACATTCAATGAAAGTCAAATTTATTATTAGAACTCCTAAACCTTTCATTGAATGGGATAAGTCTCTGCTTTAGTATCTCATTCTACGATATTGAGAGTAACATGAAAAAATATGCTTTGATAAATACAGGATCAATAAAGACCAATTTCTACTTCCTTCGACCCAGAAAACTTTGAGGCTTTGCTATCATCTCAGGTACTTGTGGAAGCATAGTACCTATGGGGTTATTAAAGGTATTGAACAATGTGTTTCAAAGGAGCCAAAGTGATACCAGTGCAAAGGACTGACAGCATTACCCATGATGGAGATCTTTGCACATCAGTAATTTAAAAATTCTACTTCTTTTTTGCATTTTAGGAGCAAGTAAACCCTACTTCGCTAAATTGGAATATGAGAATGGACATGTTACTTCTCCACTGGGGCAAGACAAGAAAATAATGGTAGTTTGCAAATGAAAGACACAGAGCATCATGAGCCAATTTTCTAAAAGCAGATCTGAAAGAACGAACACTAAACTACAGCCAGCATATTTTTGGCCACCTGCCAATAGTTAGCTACTTAAACTCACCGCAGAGCATCACAAAGAAAACATGGGGAAAGATTAAATTTTGGGGATGTCCCATTGTTTTCACCATGCTTAATTAAGACTTGAGGAAGATAGAATATTGAAATCAAAATGAAACTCATAGTATGTGAACCAGGGAGAACTAAACTAGAGAAATATCGTTTAACATTTATCATTACAAAAACATTATGATTGTTGTAGAACTCAGAAAGTGGAACAAATATTTAATCTATGACACTATTCCATGCTACAAAACAAAAGCAGTTACTTTCTTAAAAAGACACAGTGATAACTAAAAATCATATAAAGCATGAGGTGTTGCTCTTTAGAGTACTTTTTTTTTGGATGTTTAGAATCCTTATTTATTCTAGATTGTCTGTTGCTACATCTGTAATGATAAACTTAGCGGAAATAACAAACAAATACTGCCCTTCCCACCCACTGATTATCTGGTTGAGATTATGTTGGATATCTGGGCAAAATAAGCTATAAACGTAAAATCATTGCCTACATCCCCTACAGGGTAATCATGTCTATTTTAGGGCTTTTTTCCAGGAGAGAAGCAAAACAAAAATAGATGAAACAATCCCTAAATATTATACATACAAAAGGTACTACTCTAAAGTTGCCCAGATTGCCTTTATATGCCTTCATTACATCTACTTTAAAATGAAAGAAGCAGTGGGGCACTACTTTTCCCTTCAACAGTATGCTGTACACAAAATGAATACAAAAGTAAGTTTCCTGGTTGTAAAAGAAGAATTTACAGTTGACTCAGTGTTCACACCCCAAAAGCATTTGAAAAACTATTTCCTGTACACAGTAACTGTTTATTGAAGCTTTTCATAAGGAGCTTTTTTAATTTTTCTCTGTCAGTCTCATCAAGTCATTAATCATTTTTGTTGTTCTTCTCTAAATTCACTCTAATATTGTCAATGTTTTTTCTGGTGTTATGAACATCAGAAACTAAGAAGTTATTACTGGCAATATTCATTGAATCTTCACTGGAGCACAATAAAGGCATGTGTGACACAGTAATAAATCTTTCCAATCAGTTGTGTTTTTTTTAACACAGTTAATTTCTCCACCAAAAATCTTTGGTAAGCAGAGAAGCCTGGATAATTATCTATTAAAATTTTAATGTTTAGACAGATATAAGTACTAATAGTATAATGCAGTAATGATGAACCTGTGACATGAGTCAAAATCTGCAAATGAAACTACAGTCAGTACCTTGTGAATATACTTTCTTCATCTTCTTCCCAGCTAGCATTTTCAGTGTTGCTGAAGAACTTTCACTCTTAGGAAAACTGCAATTAAAAAGAGTTTAAAAAGTAAATGAACAGTGATGGGATATAGAAAAAAAAAAGTTTTTTTTTAAATTAATCTAAAGTATACCTTTCTTTTCAGTGTAAGAAAATAAAGTCAGCATGAGTCAGTCCTTTGGGAGAACCCGACATTTGGTAATATAGGCAAATACTTCTAACTCCAAGAAGCCAAAAATATTAGCAGAAGTGCTCTGAAATTCTTTTGAAATGGGACCACTGGTGTCAGTGTGGTGAATGTTTCTCCTAGGCTGAGAGTTGTGGATTTCATCAGGTTGCTTTTTCTTCTTTATTTCATTAAACTACTGATGATACAGTTGATGATTCCCATGTATAAGCAACAGCAGTATGCAGCTGACACCAAGACTGATACTCTCATAAATCCATAAATCAACACACTATCCAATTTTTCCTAAATTCATGGCACTTAAGATTGTATTAGACAGAACTCCTGAATATAGAGGTTACCTTAAAACCAACATCCTTAACAATACCTGTATTTGTTTGACCCAATCAAGTACAACAGAAGACAGGGCTTCTCAATGTGGAACCAGTGATAGTAATATCTCTCTAGAAATTTTAGACTAGTAGGTTTTATTACTGTGGTAGACAGAAACTATGGACCTCAGGTCGCAGCTCCAAGCAATAATAACTGAAAGCAAAACTAATTTCCACAGTTTACCCTGCCATCAGTTTTTTCCTTAGACTAACAAATGTGCAATAAAAATGTCAGTTTAGCTCTTTTGAAAACTGAGAAAGAAAATATATTGTTATTTCTGTTCTGATAAATGTGGGGAGCTTCTGAGGCACTACACTGATGGGAGTAATTTCAGTATGTAGATAAACAGAATGGAGAATTTTAACTATTAACCACTCATTAGTATTCATCTGTCCCTGCTTCAAAAAAAAAAAAAAAAAGAGGAGGAAAAAACCCCTTTTGTATATTTGGAATCCAGTTTTCCATGTGGTAAATTGTCAGTACCCTAGATGTAAAAGTTGCAGTGAGAATTTCAGAGGTTCATGAACTACATAATTTGAAAAACAGGTATTTTTATCTCTAGGTTAAAAAAAAAAAATCCTTTAAAGTAAGGTATTTGCTGTTCAACAGGAAGAAAATCTTACTTCTGTGTCCTGGTTTGAGGTAAAACAGGACCAATTTTGCTCAGTAAC
>RSEF01000001.1:122610906-122669831 GCA_003993805.1 Himantopus leucocephalus | reverse complement strand
TACACTTGCTCTTGTTGAACCTTATTAGGTTCTTCTCTGCCCACCTCTCCAGCCTGTCCATGAATCGGAAGCAGAGACAGTCTCACAGGGGAAAGCAAGTTTGGAATAGGTTTTCTGGTTTCAGAAATGGATCTCTTAAGAAAAGATTTATGTAGAGACACTTTCTCATTCTGATATTGTACCTCAAACTGGATGAATAAAAATGGGGTCATAGCAGGAAAATAGCAACAGGTTAATACTGAAAATGGTGCTTCTTCCACATTAATTCGATCTCTAGAATATTCAGTTGTATCTTCTTAGGAGTATAAATTAGGAAAATATGCATTAAAGTTTAAACTTTCAAATAAAAATAGAACTATCATTGACAATATATTTTTCTCCCTGTGGAAGACCAGATAAAATTATTTTATGTTAAGGATGCCAAAAATACATTAACCCTAGCAGTCATAATGAAATTCATTTTCTGTAAGGAGTAGTTAAGAGGGGGCAGATCCAGTTATTCCAGTTGTGTGCAGTTGTATTTCTGCACACTTGTACATTTCTACAGTGAAATGAAATAGGTATTTTTGCAAATTTCTATGGTAAAAAAGATATTATGCAAATACACCAGAACAGCTGCAGCACATTGCAGTAAGACAGAGTGGAGATTATTTTTTACTTCTGTTGGGTCTTTTTTTCTGGTTTGCATGTTAAATCTTGAACTTAGACAAGCAAGGAAGGATCCAGCAAGTTAGAAAACAGAAAATACAATGCTAAGAGAGTTATATTCCACAGAAAAGTAGCTGGAAAACAGAGCACTCTAGAGCATGATCTGTGCACTACCACCTGATTCCATCCTTCTAACAGAATTTTTCAATTGGAAACTGTTGGCATAGCTGGATGGAGCTGAACTGCAGGGTCTGTGGTTTGCCCTGTGGGTAAATGCTTATATATGTTTTTGAGAGGGAGAGACTTTATGAGTCAAGTTAACTTATTTCACTTATAAAAGCATTGCAAATAGACCTGCACTGTTTTTCAGTAAAGATGTCAGAAAAATTCCAAACACTTCACCATTGTGCGTATTCTCAGAGGGCATGTAATCAAGAGCTTTAAAAGCCTCTTGATACTCATTGGTGGTATAGGTGGCAATAGGATCAAAGGAGCTCTTACTGTCTGGTGGGTCAAAGCATACCTTAATATTGATTTATAAAACTGTAAAAGCTCCAGAAGAGTTCCACATAGATTAGCCTAATGAATCTGAACTAGTAAATATGTGACTTTTATTTATTTGTTTTATTTTTTGGGGAGTAAAGTCCTAGATGTCTTTAAATTATTTATATTTTCATAGCTCTTTAGAAGAGTTGTCCCAGCAGTGCAAAATCTCATACAGCACACCACAAGGGCCTGATCTTTAGGTATTCATGGAGGCAAAACTCCTAGAGTCTTCAGTGAGCTTGGTCTGTTTAAAAATGTAAGCTTGGTGTAAGGAGAATTGAAATAACTAGACATACAAAAGCAGATAAGGGCAATTTTCCACCTTGAATTCTCTCATTTTAAGTATGTGACATATAACCAATTTCTCTTAGACTTCTATCATTTGTAACCCTACTGAAATATCATGGAACTTAGAGCAGAATTCATCCCTCCTTTGTTTTAGAAGTGTTTGGTGTTTTTATTACAACTATAGTAATGACTTCCTTGCTAGTGTTCAGCAAAGCTAAGGGAAACACAGTGAGAGGAAACTATATTTTTAAGACAAACTTTCTCTATTTTCCACTCTAGTAAAAGCAACAAAAGGTAGATCCAGTTCACAATTTTAATTCTGAGAATTAAAATGTATCTGGTCTTGTATATTGTATGTATGACATTTCTAATTAAAGTTAGCCATGGTTGAACTATAATGTAAAATGAATGGCCAGAATTAATCCAAGTGTTTTTTTCATAAGGAGCCAGAAAATATGCCTTGAATAGATTAACTTACAGCTATTAAATGACTATAAAGTACTTTAAGTAGTGTTAAAGAATCTAACTTAATTCAACAAAGCAAGGTAATTTGATTAAGTTGACATTATATGCCTATCCCGCCTGTTGTCTCCGCACAGTTTGAACAATATTGATCCTTCTCCAGGAATCTAAAAAAGTTGTGCTTTGTCATGTACTGTTACCAGAGGAGATCTGGGTCAAAAACGTAAACCATAAAATAATTTGGATTTCTGCTTCCAGTATCAGTGGTTAGTGGTTCCCTGTGCTGTAGTCATAGATAAGCAGTGGTTCAGAACAAGCAGTCCTAACGTGCATTGCAATTGTATATCTTGTGTAGTGTTTACAGCTGAAGTATTGCTGATGAATTTCCATGGTGTATAGAACTTCCTCGATAACTGCTGAGGTTTTCCAGTGGTCTGTGATCTGGAAAAGCATTTAACCACCTTACTAAATTCTACTCAGTATTAGGGTTTATTTTTCGATAAATGTGTCATGGGTCAAGTTTTACCAATGTTACTTGCTAGTAATAACTACAAAGGAGAGAAAAACACAGGAATGTTATTTGGAAGTTTTGTACCGCTATCACATGACTTAAAAGAAAAGTTACAGCAAAACAATGAAAAATTCAGTTACTGACTCTGGACACTAAATTTCCTGGGAAAAAAAGCCCTATATAACATAGCTATTCTCCAGGACTGACTTCTATATACAAAGCAGGTATCACACGGCAGATATCCTTACATCTTTTATATCTAGGGTAAACTCCTGGGTCCATTAAAGTCAATGGTGAAGCTGACATGGATTTTAACAGGGCCCAGAATTTCACATTTTGTCTTTAATTTTTAATAATAAAGCCATTCATATTAATACATTTCAGTCATGCACTGACTTTCAAATATGTGATACTTAGATATCACAGGATAAGAAAAACCAAGATTTTAATGAAATATTAGTGGTTAAAACTAAACCAGAACCTATATCCTTATTAAATACTTTTTAACAGCAAATACAGCTATAATCTGTCAATCAAGTCTGATGAGGCAACACAGCATGGATTGTATATTATGAGGGTCCATTTGTTCTTATAGTCTAAAATTCTGAACATAGTGTGCATTTTTTAGCAGAATTATAGGTCTTAATATGAAAAAAACATCTCTCTTGCCTTTTTCTGTATGATCAAGGAGTAGTGTCATCAGAACAATTTACTTTTAGTGTAATTTGTTAGTTTTTGCCATACATTCTATGAGGAAAGATTTCATCTTGTTATCCCCCAGTGTTTTGTATGTCTGTCTTTGTGATGTTTATGACCATGGCCAGAAAACAAAACAAAAAAAATCCTAATATGAAATGCAGTGATACAATATTAGCAGGACTGTGAACCAATTCAGGAAGCTACTGAGAGACTTGGAGTCCCTGATGTAAAAACAGATGTTTAGTTCCTCATTATATTTATTATCGTTTTAGAAACATGGAGGTATCTTTAAAGGAAAGCCCCTATAGGAAAGGCAACAAAACACAATTCTAAACCAATGTAATAAGCTATCCACATGATTAATAAAAAAAAAGACTGATTAGAATTTTTTTCCCTCACATAAAAGGAGTAGCACAATCATTCACATCTTACAACCAGGATAGAAACAAATGGGATTCTGAAAGGTTTCTTGAGGGTATCACAAGCGTGCAATACATATAATCTGAACAGAGTCAGTGGTTAGAGATGATGCTTAGCTATTGTGTTTCTGAAATACTGAAAGGCATAACTGAATGCCACCCAAGCACCTATTCAGATAATACTGCTGCAAATAAGGAGACGTAGAATAAAAAAGTTTAAATAAAATATGATTTTTGTATGTTATAAACACGTCCATGGGCACACATTATAATAATCATAGGAAAGATGAAGAAAAGACACATCTTTCAATAAACTGAAGAAATAAGGCTTGCTTGGACCATTTTGGTTTATAATATCTGGTGTCTACTTTAATCTTTTGGTGGGCTGAGATGCAATAGTGATGAAAAAGCCAAGGCCAGAAAATTTGCCTAGGAGATTTGTATGTCCCTAAAGGAATAAACAAGGCCTACGTATAGGCTACTTAGAATGTTATCCTCCCAGTCGGTTAATACAAGCCAGGGAAACAGAATAATGGAATATTTACAAAGGGAGAAATTTCAGTGAATCCTCTTTTAAAATCGTATTGGCAAATGTGGAAAGGAGAACAAACTCATCTGTGAGCATACATTAAAAGATTGGGTTTTTATTTAACTTGTGTATTTGCTTTTGTTTACCACAATTGAAATGAATTGCTTTCCTTCTGCTGTAGCTGACCTGCGTTATTCTTCCTCTGAGAGCATGGAACTGCTTCATCTGTCTATATCTGTAGTCTGTTTATCTAAAAAGGACAGCGTCTGAAGAGAATCACTCATTTTTAATTTGTTTGAATTGGAAAGAAAGAAAAAATTGTAGGTGGCAATCTTTATATTTCTCTTTCTCTCTTAAGTGTCCCATTCTTTGCTATCTTGCCAGTATCATTTTTCCATATTCCAGGAATTCAGTATTCCTTAAAATAAAATATCTTCTCAAGCACTTTTATGTTTCAGTTTAATGAAACTGTTCTATCAGAAATGCACTCCAGACGCAATAGGAAGTCACATTAGCTCACTGACTATATGTAAGTTTCCATCTCATCCCTGATTCCTGTATTTTCCTCAGCAGCTTATCCATTATTTTATGAAAGGAAGAAATGTTTGGGAAAGAATAGGAAAAAAATGGTCAGATTAAGTTTCAGAAGGCTGAAGCAAGCATCAAACTAAACACCGACTCAGGTGAAATTAATTTGGCAGCAGCCGTTATCCCTTTGATAGTTCAGTTGGGCCTGCAGGTCAAGAATACAGAAGAGTGGCTACCTGAAGGTCTGCTCTAAGGAAGAGTCAGATCTCCATGGTCTTGATCTAAATTGTAAGTGAAGTCTAGTTAATGTATAAATACATTGTGAAGAGGATCAGTGGATCCTGACCCTTTCTTCCAAACCGAGTTCCAGCTGAACCTCTTGACTCACAAAGACTAGGGGCAACAAAATGTCTTATTGCCATCTTGAGGCAGATCATGATGTCCTTGGGCAAGATCACTGTCAGTCTTCATCTAAATTCTGTACAAATACCATCTTCACCTGCAGAAAACTAATTTCCTGCATGAAGTATGGGCTAAATACGCTTCTGTCTTTGGATGCTAGTTAAATCTAACAGATTTCTAGAACATTTCTTCTAACACTGAAGTAATCTGATGAGGTCAGCATTAATTGCAAAGATACCTGTATATCATAGGTTTTTTAAAATGTTGACACTTTCATCCTAATCTACCATGTGACACTTAGCTGGCAGCAGCTTCCAGTTTCTGGAGAAATGCTATGGATTTCCTTCTAAGGTGCTGAAGTGAGAATACGCTGTAATTACCCAATGCAGGTGTTATGCTCACTCCACTTTACTGGTGAAACTGCATTGCTGCCAACAATCAATGCTAGTCTGCTCGTGTAACCATTTGCTGCCAAAAGTTTTGCTCTTAGTTTCCCACTTTAAAGTGGTTGCTGACTCAGGTAGCACTGAATGGCTGCTGACTTCTGCCATCTAATTTTATTTCCCCTTTTACTTGCTTTTGTGAACCTCAGTTTGAGAAATGCTACATTAAAGCTTTAACAAGTACTATAGCTACAGCATGTGCCTCAACACATGACTGTCCTCTTGAGATTAAAGTGAAAATGAAAATCATCAAAAAATATGAAGTAGAAAAGAAAAAGAAAAAGCATGTAAGTGTGAACAGAATAGACAAATGTCAAAGGGAAGAGAAAGAGCATCCCTCCTAGGAAATCTACCACAATTTACAGAAAGGAGATAAGGAAATAGCAGTAATATTAAGCTGTCCTGTTCAGATATTTATTCAGATGAAAAGAATGATATCTACATAATTCAGGAATCAAATGCTAAGAGACAAAATGATGAATTAGGAAGCCGGAAGGTAACATTGAAAATGATTGTTAAAAGATCAGAGGCTTGTACAAACCTGACAATTCAATAAAACTAGATTCTGCATGGACTTCTGGAAGAGTTAAAGAATAGCTGTGGGAAGGAGAAATATTCTTAGTAAACAATTTAACAAGTTGCCTTGTACACAGTAATTAAAATAACCTAGGGCCACATAGTACTTTCTTAACAATGTCTTATCCATGAGAAATAGATAGAATAATATAGAATAATATACAGGAGCTAGTACTACTCATTGTTTACAGGAGAAGCAAAGTCTATCTTAAACTACCAAAGGCAACGTTTTCATACACAGAGTTTGAAATGCTACAAAACTTTGAAACCATAATTAAAACAAAAGGATCTAAAGGGGGGAAAAAAGGGGGAAAAAAAGGGCTAACAGCTAGAATCAAAGAATCACTCAAAGTGTGCCAAAGGAGAATCCACCGTCAACTGATGTAAAAAGCAAAGAATAGCAGCGACTTAAGCTGAAGAATCTTGCTACAAAGTGTGCATGCAGAAAGTCAGAATCAACCAAGTTATCATTAGCTATGGTGATACTTAACATGATAGATATTTTGAAATAAAAAATTCCTGTTTTTTTAATATGCTTTTTTATTAAAGTTATATGTTCACTTGCTGTCACAGTTACAGATGTGAGAGCTACCTTCTTTGACAACATTCATTTTACTAGCCTGTGAACACAAAAGTTTACAGATTTACTTGTGGAAGAGTTCTTGTTTTGTTTGCTTGTTTTATTTTTAATTAACTCAGCATTCAGTACAGTATTTGTTTCTGTTGTCCCAAACATTAGTTTTATCACAGTGGCATTGTTATTGCAGGGGTGGTACTCTTAAGGACACAGTTAGTGGGTAGAGTTTGTAACTAATTAGATTAAACATACAGTATATGTTAAATAGGCATAGGATATAACACAGAACAGAGAGTTTCTTCTAAGAAGCCAAAGTAACTGAGTTCATTTAGCCCCTTTTGGTGGAAACTACAGTTTTTATTGAGATTGGTGATAGGAAAACCTGATATAAAAAAAACAACAATAACAAAAAAATCCAGTCTAAGGTAACAAGAACTATAGGGTAAAAGAAGTTTATGCATTTGAAACGATTTATGTATCTTATATAGGTATTTGAGTGGTCATGACAGCTATGTTTTGACATAATAGAAATGTGGTTTTATTCAACAATGGCATCAAGAGTGAAAGCCTTTACAAGACTCTCTGAAAGAACAAATCTTCATCTCTATTTTTTTCATTCTCTTTATTTCCCTCTATTGCTACTCTCAGTGACATGAGAGTTATTATCAGACCACACAGAGATTTCCTGGGAATGTAGTTTTCCTTGAAAAAAATTGATATCAATATTTTCCAATTATGAAAAATGAACTTTTTTAAAAAACATCCTAATGAAATCTAACTGATAAGCTTTAAAAAGGATGTGTAGGAATGATAATGCGTTGTATTAGACACCCCAGGGCCAAGTGCCTATTTCCCAACCCATATGATCTTCAGCTGTGTGAGTACCCCTGGGGGGGAAAGGACTGACAGCCCCAGGCAGTCCCTGCTGGACAAACAACCCCTGGGGTCCGCAGTGCGTTTTTCACCCCTTCCCTGGGAGCAGGGGGGGAAGGCGCAGCCAGGAATGAGAAAAATCTACAAAAGGAAACCCCAGGACTGAAGAGGAAGGGACACCAACACCAGCATCACACTCCTCCCAGAGAGATCTGGGCACACTGGTGGCTAACTGCAACATGCCCGGCCTCTTTGCTAAGGGATGGCTGAAACTGTCCACCATCAGACCCAGAGGGGCTTCAGGAGGGTGAGTGTAACACCAGAAAAGAAGAGGACAGATATTCATAAGTTTTCCTGTGTAAAAAATTTAAATGTATTATCATTGACATCTGTCTATATAGATCTGGAATTTAAGTGTTGTTATTATTATAACTGGATATAAAACTCTTTATTTGATTAGACTGTTAAAGTATTCCACTAACAAAATCTTGAATGAATATGTATTTATACATATATTTATACATACATATATACACATACATACACATACTTTATATTTAACATTTATATTTAGCAGACTCAGCTTTAAATAAAATGCAGCTATTTTTCTTCCCTATCTGTACAAGATATGAGCATGTCTAACACAATTATGAGTATTTTTCTATGGTACACAAGCCAGGGAAGAAAACATTTATTATTTAGATTTTGTAAAAGATCACATTAAGTGCTAGAAGCACATAAACCAGTACAGTTTTCCACATTTACATATATCAGAGTGAGAAAACACTACCAAAAACCTCCAGTATGCCTTCTTCACAACATGATATAAAAACTTTGAGGAATGTGTTGCTAAGTTGAAATATCTGTACAGAGATTAATTTGGCAGAGTTCCTTGGGAAGAAGAGAGAAGATGGATGTTTTGGTGGGGGAAAAGAAACCAGCTGGTTTCCTGGCTAATTAGAATATGAACATGACAATCTTCACGGAGCATCATATGTCACCAAGGCAATCAGATATTAAATGGAAAGAATGAACCAGCTACCAGCTCCTGGTCAATATTCAGTCTTCTTAGGAGGAAAGGTGCCTAGTATTACTTCTGGTAGAGTGCCTGGTAGCTCAGACATGTCATGTTTTCCCTTATGGCACCACATTTGAATGTCTAACAGGCATTCTTGGGATGGAAGCTTACATAGGTCTTCATCAGCATCAGGTTTTTTGGGTTTCAGACCCTTTGCATTTCAGCAAAACCATCCCTGCTGAATAAAGTTCATCCCTTTCTAAAAGGACATAATAACAGAGCTATTATTATGAATAAAATATAATATTAAGATGGCATAATACTTATAAAATTAACAGATTTAATAACATAGTTAAACACTGTCTGTTTTCATAAATTGCGTTACTAATGAATGGCAAAAATATTCCAGGGGAAAACCTCTCTCAAACCAATTATGTGTATTTATATATATCCAAGTATAATCAAAGAATGGAATGAGCAAGGGGACAACGTAGGTTAAGATAGGAGGATAAAGTGGAAATAGTTGTGAAAGCTGGTAGTAGCGCTTTAGCATCCTTCACTTTCTTTCACTTCCCTTCACTTCTCTCCTCTGTTTTCCAACCTCTGTTTGACAATAGGATTGAAATGTATGCAAGCATGTCCCTTATCAGAAATTCTTCTATAGCGTTTAAGGGGCTTTGCCATACTGTGATAGGCAAGGAGTTTACTTCACCGTATCTTCCAAACAAATAAAAGTCAATTCTGTTTCCTCAGGGATAAAATCTGAAAAAGAGGATTGGGAATGACAATTATTTACCTGTTGTATAAAAAGATTACCCAGAATATATATCAAATGATTCAGGGAAATAAAAATACTAATAACATTATTGATACAATCATCTATGAATAGCCAATGAGCCCACAGCACTCATGACACAATGGGTAAAACCTAGAAAATCTTCCTTCCAAATAAGATTTCCATTGCAAAATTATAACACATAAACTGATGCTCAGAGGTATGGTTTGCAGGTCCTCTACAAGCTTTTCCAATACTTGACTATGCCATCTTTACAAATATATATATATATATTTCTTCCCACAATTTATTTTTATTTCATCAACACCTATTCAGCAAAACCTGTCTTGATTAATACCTGTAAATACTACAGTAACAGCAGTAGTAACTAACAGTAACAAGTAATTGTGGTAAAATAAGATGGTACATAACTAATGGTCTATTATAGCTTGCTGTTCTCTTTGAATTTTCAGAAGGCATAAAATAATAATTCTGATATTATAATCACTTGTATTTGTATTACGTCAAATTTCATAGGTATGTACTAAAAGCCTAGACTGAAAAATGGACAATATGGCATGATACTGTACTATAAAAGACAACATCAACTTTTTTCTTATCCTTAATACCAAGATATGTGTTATAAAACAAACATTCCTCATACTTCCATTCACAATAAATTTCTACTACCCACTGACCCTTTTCCCTATGGTTCACTTATTCACTTATCTAAGACTTTCTGCAAGAAATTATTGCAATATTTCTTTATTCCATATGCTACTGCTGTATTAAATGTAGACCATGTATGTGTTATTAATAAAAAATAAACAAGAAAAAATCAAGTTTTTTGATTTTCTGTGAGGAAGTCAGTTCCATAGCAGACAGCTCACTTAGCAGAGTATTGATGCAGAACCTGCAAACGCTGCATGTATGCATTGTGCATCTCTCTGTGTACATTCACATCCTTTAAATCTGTTTTTCTTTTGTTCTGCAAAATAGCAGTAATTTATATGTTAGAGCTGAGCACTGTTGGCTGATTATTTTGCAATTGTGTGGTGGTTTGCTACAAGATGCTTCTATGCCTGACTTACCATGTGTGTCCACAAAAAGCTTTGAGCTCAGCATACACGAGGCAGGTGGACGTGTATTTTGCTGATAACAGAACATACAATTATAAATGCGTTGCTACAGATGTGATTCATATAAGAACAAAATGGGTTGAAGATGTCCAAGTGGACTATCTCACAAATACAGATGGTAATACTCGGCTTTACAGAAAAATTGTCTGCCTAAGGGGCAATTAACAAATGCAGAAAATCCAAGAATCTGAATATTCTCCAAAACTATTTATTATTAGGGTACTTTGTTCTTATTTAAAGAACATCAACAGTCCTGTCAAATACCAATTATTCATGTTAACTCTCATTCCAAATGAATGTGAGGTTCTTCATATAAGTATTGTTAGTACAGCCAAAAAGTTACTTGGCCATGTGTATGTATTGTTAAGATCTTCCAAAAACCTAGTTAAAGAGACACCCTTAGTGAGATTATTAGCAGAAAAACTAAGCACCGAAAATGGATTTTAAAATTGTTCAAGGATGCAGTTTTCAAAGTAAAATGATCAAAATATGCTTCATGAAAAATAATAATAAAAAAAATCCACAAAGGCATACCATCAACTGTTACATGGTTTAAATTAGTTGTGTTACCTAGCTAAATTCATTTTGTTATCAAAGCTACACGAGGTGCTCTTTCATTGTGTTTTAGTTTCATGGGTATTGAAAGTAGCAAAAAATTATCTTTATGCCCTATGTAAAATGGTGTTTGTTTATAAATCATTTGTATGTTTTACTGTAACTATGTTGTACCTTATCTGATGCTATAAATTGTATTAGAATTCATGGTTTTATAAACCACAAAAAATACAACTAACCCATACAGAAATATTCAGAAAAACCCAGGAAATAAAATACATCTTTGCAAAAGCCCTTAGGCACATATGAATATCCCACTGATACACAGATCTAGCTGTAAAACACGCAGAATTTCCATCTTCAGATCTGTTTAAGAGGTGGTGTTGAAGGGCGGTAGAGGCAGCAGCAAAAAGTGGTGTCATTTTGTTATGAAGGTTGGTGCTAGCAGGGGAATCCAGCACTGCTCTTTGTCTTTGGATTTGGCTTGCTGCTGTGTGGCACATTAGGAGGTCTGAGCTGAGAAAGTCCCTAATGTACCTGAAGACAGAAGGCTAATTTCAAAATGCACAGAGCAGCACAAGCAACTACCGGCCAACCGTGCGAGCAGCTGAGCTCACTAGGAGTTCACAGCATGAAATCACAACAAATTAGAATAAATTCTAATTGTTTTTACCTGGGAGAGCAAAAGTTTGTCCTAAACTCTCAGAAGTGGCAATGGATAGGGCACAATATGAGCTCCTATTTCCTCAAAGGAGTCTAACCTCTTTTCTTCCCAGCAGAAGATTTTATCCTAAGTTCAATTCAGAAAACCGTCATTTGAAATTCCACAGAAGGCTAACATCAATTTATAAATTGTCCAATTAAACAATAGTTTCTTTGGCTGCTTGTCATTAACAATCAAAAAATTCTTTGAATTAGCTATGTATTTGTGCTCAGAAAAACTTTCACCTGAAAAGTATCCATACTTTTGGCATCTGCTTTTACATCTAAAAGCCTTAGCTGATTTTTACTGCTGAATATTCTCAAACGTAGAATATGTATGATGTAGAATATTCTCAAATCTCAAATCACACAAAAAAGAAAGTATCTTATGTACGTTAAATAAAACAAGACTGATTTTTATCTTTAGTTCTATAAAATTATTTTCTCCTGAGTCAGTAAGCCTTTGTTAGGAATTATTCCCTGCTTTTCCAAAAAAAAAAGCAAGAAACCTTCTACAGAACCATGTTCTTGTCAGAAATGCTGGCACAATTAACTGTGCTTGGGATACGAAATGCCGAAGACTGTTTTCATTCACTGGTTTGGGAACTGGAATGCCGAGAACTGTCAAATGTCTTTCAGCCTGAGCCCAGATCCATTTGACCAGTTCTTTCCATCAACAGATTTCAGCAACCATTTTTAGTCAAGTACTATATAAAACAGAAGTATTTTGCACATGTTTATATTAGTATTGTAGTTCTTACCAGAACAGTGGTTTACAAAAGAAATAATAGAATGTTGAACACACACTCATACACACTGAGTGCTGTGACTATGTACGTTTTCCCCATACAGGGGGGAAAAAGTTATTGTGGTTTTCTGCAAAATTCAGTTTTCATGGGAAAAGATGTCACAAATGCCGGCACCTGTATCAGCCTTTTGAGCTACAATGAGTGGATCTGTCATACAAATATAGACAAGTATAAATTTGAATTTCTACATTTGTGAAATAGAATGTCATTCTTTTGCATATACTGTGCTTTTTAGTTCCCAAAATTGACAGTTTCTGCTTGAGAAGCTTATCTTCTATTATTTTTTACTGCAGTCTTATTGACTCAGGAGTGATGCATATTTTCCCTGACTTAGCTTTTTCTTAAAGAATGTGATAAATATACAGGTCTCAAAGTGAGACTTAATTTTTTTTTTTTTTTTTTTTTTTTTTTNAATGATTTCAGAAAAAAAATAGACAGTAACTTAAAACAACACCAAACTAAAGCCAGGCTAGCAAGCAATTGGTTACACTGGTATCTCTGTCTCACTCTTCCTGGAGGGCTAGAAAAATCTGAGATCGCAAAAGAAATTTGTTATAATCCTGCCAAGTCAAAGGTCATGTAATTTTTAAATAAAAAACACATGCTAGTAATTAATTGGATTGACTTAAACACTATGTATCTATTGTGTCACCTAAGATACCAGACTTGCTAATATTCTTGAAACTTTTCATATTAGAATATTATTAGAAGTAAAATTCAGTGTTGTTCAGGATTCACCAAAACTTTTTCATCCTATATTTCTATTTGTTTATTCTTTTTTCTTTGGTTGTTTTTTTTTTTTCAAACTTAGATTAGTTTAAGAAATGGCACATCACAGAGTCTAAGATGACTGTGAATACCATTACCAAAACACAGTATTAGCTCTTCTCACTGTATTTAACTTTTATTCTATTATTACTCTTTACAACAAAAATTGAGAAAATATAGTAACAGTTGTTTTCAATCAATTATTTCAAATAGCTAGCTATCAATACATGGGAGCACCCACATACACTCTTGCTCAGCTGAGTTTCTATGCCACTGTCATTTTATTCTCTAAGGAAATTGCTTACCAAGGAATAAACCAAAAAACTATTTAAAAACTAAGTACTGGTTGCAGCCAGTCTAGTTGTAGTACTATAAACCATATTTAAGATGTATTATCAAATACAAAGATTACAATATTTGCTTTGTTAGTGTGAAGTTCTGAAAGTTTTATAAAATATTTTAACAAATCTGTAAAAATATGCCACCAAAAAAAATAAATCATGTCATGCAGATAAAGAGGATCATTCTATGCAGAAGTCACTGTTGGGTAACTTCACAAGCATCTTATGTGTCTCCTTTAATAGGCTGTGTTCCTGTGTTCCCTATAATATCTGGGCACACAAAAGCTATCTAAGCTTTATGAATGAATTACTAGCCAATTAGATGATGAAGACATTTTTAAAAAAAAAAAAAAGAAAAAGAGGAATCTGTAAATTCAAGCTTCCAATAAGACAAAATTTTGTTTCACCTTTCAGAACAACAGCAAAAGAAAATCTTATTGTCTTTTGAGTCTTCTGTAACCCAGTCTTAAGATTTAAGGAGTTAGCAAATATATCCCAGGGAAATTTTTCTAAGAGAACATAGGAAAAGATGCTCTCTCCAAGATGGCTCGAATTAAATCTCTGTGTTCTGTGTAGTGTGTTCTGAGTTTTAACAAGATGAAAGATCTTTTATAGTATTGATATATCAGCAGTACAAACTGGGGCTCTGAACAGCAGAGGCAAGAAAGCATGATTCTGAACCGTCATCAGGATTTCACAGGAACAAGAATTATTATTGTCTTTGCTTTGGTGGTTTTAGCTTAGGGGGTGTTGCATAGATGTTTGTGGTTACAGCATTTAAAAAAATAAATTGTGGAATCTTTTGCAAAAGGTGATACTCATATGGGGAATTGAATCTCTCAAACAGGATAGTCAACTGCTCTCCAGGTGCTCATGTGTCTCTGTTGAAAGAGCCTTTGCAACTGCATACAAATGGCCACATCAAGCCATTACCCAAACTATTCTGCTATATTTTTTATAGTCCAGCTTCTGTATGGGCCCACATGATCACTCTAGCACATGCATGACTATTGCCATTGATTATCTTAAACCATGTACAAAATAACCTTTTAGCTATCTTAACTATGTGCAAAAGACTATTGTCCATGACAATTTCTGCAGTTGTATGAACAGTTTTCAATGACTACATAAAATTATCTATGTTCAGTTTGATCAGTTTCTTTATCTACAGCAGTACTTGCCTCAGTGAGTCCCTTGCATGGCCGGATTATCTGCCCAGAATGTTACTCATCAACCATCAATCAATCAACCCACAGGTACAGGTAATGCCTACCAGGTGGTCTAGGCACAGCAGAATTCAACTGGAGGAATCTCCTGGAGTGTCCAGAATTCTTTCCTGGAGAATTCATGTCAGAACTAGTCAAGTGCCAGCCCTGTGAATGACCTTGTCTGATGTTCATCTATTGTCTCAAATCAGCCCATTGTCTGATCTATGAAAGACTAGCTGGGGAGTGTCTTGACCTCTCAGGGAACTGGTGACTCAACTGCAACGGGCATGAGCACAGGTACAGACACCTCTGGTGTACCCAACTACACCAAAATTTTAACTATAGGACAAACTTGAATGTCTTACGTATAACTTAAATTCCATAGATTTTGCCATGGGATTTTTGTTTAAAAGAGCAGGGAAAGCTACTTGCAACACTTTTGGGATTGGCCTAAACAGAGATATTCACTGTAACTTATACTCTCTACCTTTCTTGAGGACCAGAGCGCCTCATTTTCAGTAGCAATAGACTCACTTGAAAATGATAAAAAATCAAAGGAATAAGCATAAGTTACTTGGAAGGGAGGGTAACTTATTTTACTTCTTACTTATGTTAATAATAATTATTATGAGTGAATGTCAGATTCCTGTAAATGTCATCATTATTTCCCTCTCATTCATTATGAATAGCATAGTCTGCTTTAAAATTCAAAAAAAAACTCAGTGATTTTAAGGATATAAGTGATTAAAGAAATATCCAGACCAGTATAAGTCAGACACACTATTATCTTTGATTTTTAAGATCACTTGTAGTTTTCTAACTTGATAGCTTCACTTGTGTGAGGGTTCTGTAAGTATGTTTCAATGGCTCCTGCTGATTTAAGAAACACTTCTGTTGCTTAATGATCATCCAAAAAAAAATTGTAAATTACTACCTCAAATTTATTTTATTAAGGATAGACAGTGATATATACCAGTTAGATGGGAAAGAAGAAAAGAGTGAGCAATTCACTGGTGAATTAGGAATCACACAAATAATAGAATATGTGTGCATTTATACATGTATAAAAATAAACTGTATAAATTAATGAAACATTAAAGTGGGAAACACATAAAAAACCTTGTTCTCCATTACCCAAACTCACCTAAATAATTTGCCTCTCTGTATTCAACTTTACAGTTTCCTATAAACTGATTACATCCTGTTTTTTTTCTGATCTCCTCTAAGTCACGTGTATCCAATAGAATGGAAAACAGTTGTTTTTGGTAAAACCTGATATCCAGATATTGGGCAAATAGGCAGAATAGGCAAAAGAATTTTTTGGCTTGTTCTGATGGATTCATAAAATGAGTGATGAGCTTGTAAGATGAGTTGCAGCAAGTGCTGTTTTTTGGGCACTGTCATGTGTGATAGGGTAATGAGGAAAAGTGAGAATACAGATAGTTACATAAAGAATAGAGAAATTTTCTGGAAAGTTTATTGGCTTTCTTAATAGCTGACTTTTCTTTTGAAAAACAAACTATTTCTTCCTATTATCATGATATTCTCAACAGAATAAATACTTTAGTCATTTTAATTCAGTCATATTTGAAACCCTTTATTTCTCCTGCTGATGCTTTTCAGGGAACTTTTACTAGCTCAATAGTTCCAACACATGTTCTCTCAGAATCAGGATATTTATTCCGTGTCTCACTGCTTCAGTAAGAAGTTAGAGCTTTGATAATTGCCTTACATGAAACACCTGTCTTTTATTTAATACTATATGCATGTGTGTTTTTCTTCCTGAACACATAACTTTAAACAACAGGAAACATTTTAATGATGCATTTATAAGAAAACGTGCACTTGATTTGTAGAAATGTTATGAATCTGTAACTGATTTTAATGGAAGGTGTGATATGTCTTCTGTAATTCAAAAAGTGTTTTTATAGTCTTTTAGTGATTGGTGGGGTTTTTTTTCCAAATGTCACAATACACTAACTTTTCATTTTTTTTTTTTATCAAGTGTTAAAACAGTGTTAAACATACCTGAAATGGTAACATTTTATACATCTGAAGAAAAGCAGAGGTACCTCCCTAGAGTCAGAAAAATGTTTAAGAGGATAAAGTAGCCACCATTTCAAAAAGACCTATGGGATTTAGGTACCTAGATGCATTGTATTTTTTTTTTCCTCCAGATTTAACTGGGCAACTGTTAACTGTGGTTCCAGGGAATTTTCCCATTAAGTACATTTTAAAAGCTTTATAGAACAGTGGGTATTATCATGTAACAGTTGTATTAAAAAAGCAGTGTGCTTTTTTAATGGGAAATTTAATGGTAATATCTAAGTTTAAAGGTATTAAATATTGCAGTTTTAAAAATAATGCCAATAATAAGTATTGCATGTTGTTTCTTAAACTACAGGAATAGTCATTGTCTTGAAATGGAGAGGAGGGTAGGATACAGCAACTTATTCAAAGGGTCCTGTTATTCATAGGCTAAATTAAGAACATCAATCTTTTCAACCTTCTGTCAACGACATAAAAAGAATTTAGGTTCTGTGTCTCATGTCCTATGCTCATATATGTTTTCCCACATTCTTGAAGCACTAGATTTACTTCGCATGCAAACGTCAATTATATTAATTATGAGTATCACCTCAAACACCTGAAGGAAGCATAAGAGTTATTGCATATGGGATGTTACTAAGGCTATTACCTTGGGGTGACCAGGGAGGGTTACCAGGCCCTGAGGGAAGGCAGCGGATGTGAGAATACTGTAAACATCAGAACAATTTGTCTGACCTGTCATTTATTCCTCAAAGGCCTAGAAAAGGAAGAAAACTACAAGAGGTTATCAGGCTGAGTACGTTGCCCTAGTGGGTATAATTCAAACTTTAGGTCTTTTGTTGAGTGTATCTAATCTAGCTGGAGCCTTTTCAGTATGCTCTCAGTCCTCATCAGACATAAGAGCAAGAAGGGTTTATGGTTCTGTGCAGTTACAACTTTAATCACACCAGCAAACCTGATTACAAGCACAACGCCACTATGAAAGTAGTTAGCAATACTAAGGATACCCTGGAAATTATTGGTATGAAATTAAAGCCTCAAACTAAAGACGCTTTAATTGAAAACTGAATAAAGTAATTCTAGCTAAAAAATAACAATAATAAAAATGTATCTTGATTACACATATGCACTCCTGAACACATATAGACGTAAAGCCATAAATGAAAGGGTTTTTTTTGTCTTTTTATTGATACTATGCCATAACTAATACCTGAATCACTTTAGGCTGTAGTCACACTCTTTAAGTCAATGTACTGTTTTATAAAAGAGTTTGATAAGATTCTATAGCTGCAAAACTGTTTAAAGAAATAAGACTATGTTAAGCAGGAAACATTTACTAAATAAAGTAAATGCTTACCACTCATCAAACCTTACATATTTTTATACTTTATCTAAACAGCAGAATAAAGGGTTTGGGTTCTCTCTCTTGGCCACCCTCCTTTTTTTGTGTGTTTAGACAAGACAGTATGTCTGAGGATCATTTCACCTTGTGTGTAAGTATAGAAAAAATAGACTTCTGGGTACATATCAACATTTAAGACCAGATGAGCTCTGGGTAGAAGGAAGCAAACACCCTCCTCCCCTACCCAAATAAGATAACTGTTTCTCTAATTGTTTTCGTGAAGGAATGAAGTGGTACCATTCTCGTGCCGTCATAGCCTGAGACTGACTGGAAACTACACATAATTGGTTTTTGTTCTGTGTTTTGTTTAGAATTTTTTTGTGTACCCATAATTTATTAGCAAGGACCTTTCATATTATAATTGTGTGATTCTTAACTGAATTGATTAAACATCATTAATTCTTCTGTTCATTTTCCATATAATCAATAACCTTTGAAACATGTGCAATACAATTATTTCTGCAATTTTTTTCTAAAAAGTATGGAATTAAAATTATTTCAGTGTACAAGCACTGGTAATCCTGGATAATAAAAAGACCTGTTGGATATTCCACTATATGGATGGAATTTGATTTAAGACTGGAACTTTCATCTTCTAAAGAACAACTGAAAGAGCAGGTCTGTGAAAGAAAGGTGATATGAAACAATCTTTTTAGTTTGAAGTGAAGTTTAGGAAAAAAAAATGAACAATGAGAAACTGTTACTTCAAAGGAAAATCAGTTCGAGATCAAATTTATGACCATTTCAGAAAATGGTAAGAAAAACTAAGTATGAATATGAGAAACAAAAAGAAACCAGTGAAGAAAATACTATTTAATATACAAGGAAAAAGGAAACAATAAAATAATAACTAATTTGGAAAATATAATGTTTCAGGTCAAGGGGCTTAGACTGGAAGGAGTTTTGAATACGTAAATAAACAGATCACCAGGAATCATTTAAAATAGTTTTGCTACAGCTTGTGTTGATGTCTGGACTGTGAACTCAGCTGTTATTTCATAAAGATACCTTAAAATAGTTGTGTATTTTGTCTCAGTAAAGACAAAGGTATATAAGTGGAATCACTGCAACAGTGTGCATCTGCAGCTTTCTCACAGCAAAATTTTACTATGACAACTCTGAGTACATTTATTGGTCATATAAATGCCAAATATATCTATAAACACTCTTTTTATAGTGCATATTGGAATGAATTGGTGCAAAAGAATTTTCCCAGAAAGAAATGGTCCTCAACAAAAATTCTTTTATCACAATCAACCTAAAATTTGCTGACACAAAGACATATTGCTTGATGTTACTATTGTTTGATTAGTTAAAAAAGAGCTGAAAGCCACGAAAGTTTGTTCTGGTGTTCTAAATTTTATATTGTGGTTCAATTAGCTCCTAAAAAATTGATTTTGGGTTACTTCGTGTAATTACAAAACATTAAGTTCTTTGTCTTTTTTTCCAGTCACCACAAGAGGACCTAAATTATTGAAGAAGCAAAATCTGAGGCAGCTATGAATAAAATATGCACAAATGCAGCATAAAATCAAAATTCAATAGCATTAGTTACTGGATACACACTCTTAAAAATTTTCAAATCAACTTTTCCTCTGTTTAGTTGTTCTTCAGATTCCTACTTTGCAGAAGAACTCCCATGGAGAATTATGCACCTGTTATTCAGCACATTTCCAATTATAACACATTGAAAACAAAAGAGCAGCAGATTGCACCATGTCAGAGTTAACAGGAGGGTAGAAATGAAACACCCAGTGACAGAGACTTAGAAGCAACAAAGTGAATTAAATCCATATAAGGGAATAATCCATTAAAAAGCTACATTACATTTTTAACGCATTTAGAAGAGTACAGTAGATGGCTCTAAATAAGGTACCTAAAAACAATTATGTAGTTAGTTCCCAGTGGAACCAAAATAAAACACAGAAATCTCAGTTGTAAAATAAATATATTTATATCAAAGGATATGTATAAAAGACCAGCCTTCAGTCAAATCCAAGCTATCAAATGACCAAAAATAAACATTTGCAATTGATTTTTTTAATATAACAAGAAAATAATTCGTATAATTTATCTGCAGAATTATTAATCACCTCTGTCATTTTAACTTGTAGTTAGTATGTAGTATAATTCAGTCATCAGTGCAACTGTTAATATAGATTTTATCTTCATTTAGGTATGGCATTCTGTAGGGCTCTTTCTTTGAACATAGAAGAACATGCCCAAAATTTGCTTATAATAACTGATTTTTGTTTATTTCCAGTTTGATATTTGTAATGCAGAGCTAGTTCTTTCAGTGCTAAAAGACAGTTATACTCATCTCTTCACAGGCCATTGAATATTTTACTGTGTTCCTCAATATCTTTTCCCAAAGATCAGCCATTACTCTATATGACAGGTGGGCTGATTGGGACTGAAATAATTTGGAAAGACTGTGCTGGGATGTCAACTGAATTAGTATATATCTACAAAGAGATCAATAAGAAGGTGATAATATTTGTCATCTTTCTCTGCACTTGCTGATGCTTCTGCTTTAGTATCACAGTTACTAGGGTCCGCTCACACATTTACCCTTTCCTGGGAAAATATCTACACTGTCATTTTAAATTAGTATTTAATGCTTCACTTGAGCTCAGACTACCTTATACAGCTTGAGCCTGCAAATAATCCCCAACCGGACCTTCACTGTCAGTAAGATCAACGTGTAGACTATTAGTTTCTGCAGGTCTTTGTATACAAACTCTTTGCTCCGTACAGGCCTAAATCCATTGATGCTGTGGTCCATTTTCACCTCCTTTTTTTTTTTCTTGGCCCAGAGCTTAAAATGAACTATTTTTTTTTTTTGACATAACATCTACCATAGTTTCCCAGAGTAGGGAAAGTGCGTAAGTCCATGCCCTCTCTAGCATAGATAACAGTCTGTTTAGGTTTTCCATATTACTTACTCTTCAGCATCAGCATCAAAAGCAAAAGAATTCCCATTTCATTCTGGTTGCCACCTACAGGTTGTTCACTACAATGGTAGTCTTCCCAAAAAAACCAATGGTTAATTTAGAAAAGTGCAAGAGAAGAAAGAATGGAAATAAAAGAGAAATTGTATTTCTCCATTTTCATTGCTTGCTGGTTGTATCTGAAAAATCATAAGGGTTGTACTTATTCCACTGTTTCTCTTTCTGTGAAGATCCTGTTAGATATCCAAAGATCTTAAAAATAAAACAAACTCCTCACACCCTTTGAATAGCAGGGCAGGAAGCAGGGACGAGAAGGAGGTTTGTAAAACTACTTATTGCCAATCAGAGCAAGAAGGGGTACGTGTCCCAGGCAGCAGCAACAGCAGGGCCGCTCTATGAGCAAAGACAAGCTGGGAGCTCAGGACAACCCTAGCACAGACAGGGCAGTACCCCCTGACCCAGGCACAGCCCCACAACACCTGAGCAGGATGGGCAGAGCAGGTCCCACAGCAGCAACAGGCTCTGTCAACAGTCTGTTAACCATCAGCCAAATACAAAGCCTCACATCAGGCACAAGGACAATACAGGAAAGCCAGCAAAGAGGACAGGAAAAGCAAGGAGCAATGCTAAACACAGGCTACCCACAACACAGCTCAGAGCAGGTCTGGGTATGTGAGTCCGAGCTGAGATGGTGTTCCTGGGCCATGATGAGAGGATGTGGGTGGATGTCCCAGGTGAGGCTAGCTAGAGTCATTGAAGTCTTCTGCTGCACTCAGGGTTCTGGCAGCATGCCTCCAGCTGTCAGTACTACTTAATTTATTTTTTTTTAAAGTTAATATTTGTCAAGGAAAAATACCTATTATACATTAGAATGACTGTTTAAAGTCTACCAAGGCTAGTGACAGCAGCTGTTGTCAAGAGAAGTGTGTATTAGCGCAAGCACAGGTGGTCCAGCTCTGAGGGAACCCAAGATTTCATAAACTGAATGTGGTTTGTATTTAGAGCAGTCAATGGGTTGCTCTTTCATTAATTTATTCAGCCTTCCTTTGCACTCCCTGTAAGCTTTGGTATCCATAACATCCTATGGTAATGAATTTCAAAGCTTGTCTATATTTTCCCAGGGAATTCAGCTATATTTGTTAAACTTGGCTCCTACTCCATAGAAAAAGTCAATGACTATTTCTCATTAGCAAGTATTGGGACTCTGGAGCAACATAATTGGTGCTAAGCACAACATTAAAATGTATCCTGAGGTTTTACTTCAGGCCATCTCTAGTCTGGGTCCACAGAATGAATGTTCATTAGAAACTGGAGCACATAGATCGGCTCCTGCAGCACATTGTTCAGTTTACTTTCACCTGACAGAAATGCAGTTTGCATGTGCTATGACTGAAAACAAAGCTTTAAGGGGAAAAAAAACTTCAAACAAGCACCCTCCTATTTCAATCAAAAACACTAATGTAGCCACACCCAGTGAGAAATGCATCCCAATTTATCTGCTGTAAGAATGTCATGATATTATAAACTTCTAAAATATCCCTCTATCCCACTCCCTTCCCCCAGACTTTTTTCCTGGACTGAAGACTCCTGGCTTATTTACTCATTGTAAAGCATATATTCCATACTTGTTCATCCTTCTTGCCCTTGCCTGAGCCTCCTCAGTTATATTATATCCAGGAAATAAAACTGCAAATAGCATTTAAGACATAATAAGCAAATCAGAGATTTCTGGTCAGGAAGATGGAAAGCATATGCTTACACTTTGAATACCCTCCCAGTATTCAGTACATCAGGGGTTTCTTGAACCAAAAGCACAAGGTATAATATTTCTTTACTACTTACTTTATACCAGGAAGAATGAAGCAAATATTTTTAGCACTAAATGACTATAATAACTGATCATATAATTTTTAAGATATCTGCTGCCCTAGAACCATTATTTCACTGTGATAACATCTGGAATATTTTGAATTCATTACCAAAGCACACATAGTCATTGTTGACCATGCCTACTAGCATATTACTTCTAGCATTCCTTTTATATCACTGCTGAAAAGTGCAATTTTTTTACAGAAGTTCAGTTTATATATTTTTCAGTTATTAACTTTAACATTTTTTGTTCTGAAAAATTATGTACAACGTCTTCTAGAAGAGGAGAATTTCTGTGGATTTCTTCTTTATCTTTTAGATTTTCCAGTTCTATTTACAGAAAACTGCGTATGTGTTGACGTAATGCCCAAGGGAACAAATGAACAATTTGTAGCAATATTATCTTTAAACCAAAAAAATAAGTTAAATTGAATTTGCATCAGAAATTTTGTTCAACCTGCATGTCAATGCTGTTTTAGTTTTGTCATCAGTGAACAGAATGAGTTAATTGCAGAAAGAGCTAATCAAACCAATAGAACAAATCACTGACTGCGTCAGAAGGCTTACTGTTTAAAATAGGATAGTTAAATAACAGCTTCTGATCTGTGGAGATTAAAATTTCTTTTGTTTGTTTGTTCATTGTTAAAGCACAGTCTGTAATCATCACAACAGTGCAGAAATACAATTTCTTTGGCATCTAGTCATTAGCACTGGTAAGAACTAATTGGATATTAAACCAATGTTCACAACAGTGGAACTGCTACAGATTTACAGAACATATAGGCACAATCATTTAAGAATTCAATGTGCTTCACTGTCTTACAGTAGTAATTTATTCCTCCTTTTCCAATTCTTGCCTAACAACAATGTTGTAAATTAAAATAAAACTCAAATAAAAAGAAAAATCCAGTAGGTAGTTCATCATCTTGATTTAATTTATACTCAAGTAGAGTTAAAACAATATAAACTAAACAAACCCTGTTTAATGAAATGTGATTTTTGGTAATGACCGGAAAGGAACTTGCAGAACTCTTATAGGAAAAACAATAGCAATCAAGAAAAATCATAGAATTATGTTTTTCAAACCTGTTTTCTAATTCCACAAGTAACTTTAAGGCCTAAACAAGGATTTTAGGTGTTCTTCTCTAACTCTTCTTGCTCTAACTCTTAGACTGACTGTAGATTTTTCCTGTTTCTCAATTTCTTTCAGTAGCTAGCTATGTATACAAAGGACGTCAGATGTGTTAACTACTCCACCTTAGGTAACTCAAGCCTCTAACAACGCAAAAAAGTTTTTACATGTCAATTTGCTAACTCTTCTGTTGTTGAGTTCTTGAGCCTCTTTTTGAGGCTGTGATAGTTTTTTTTTCCTTGTAATCAAGAAGATTTTCTTGCCTAAACTGTAATGTTGTCATGAGGTACTGCGGTTTCCGTTAACCTACTTTTCCAGTGGAAAAATGTTTTATCAAAAAGGGAGACAAAAAAGTTGGATCTTGATCTCATTATCATCCCAGTTTCAGAGACTGGAAAAATGAGGTGGAGACTGATAAGTGGTTCTGATTAGTATCATAGTAAAATATGACAGAACTAAGAGTATAATTTATTATGCAGTCATGCACAGTAATCACACACACACACAAAATATTGTTCTGATTGAGCTCCTTCCAGTTAGCCTTTTTATTAAAAAAAAAAAAAAATAAATAAATGAAAAGGCACCAAAACAACAAACCAGAAGAACCAAGAACAAAACATGTATGTGTATTGGAAAAGAATAATTGCGTTAAAAATTTTGATTCATAGACTTTTGAAATTGTTCTATAAGTTAGTAGTAGTTCTTTTATATTTTTTCTTTTATATTCTTCTTATAACATAAGTACCTGTCACAGCAGATGAAGTAGCCTTTATTTGTATGCAACTAGAGATTTTGCAGTACAATTTGTTTTATATAAAGCTCAATACAATATTTTCTATCTTCAACAGAAAGACCTATAGGGTTTTTTCATCTGAAAGCTCTCTACAGAGATCTAAGATTCAAATGAAACAAAATATATGAGGATTTTTCATTACGCTGTGTAAAATACTTCAGAGCACAATGTTAAAATTTAATAGGGGAATTTTGTAAATATTTCAGACCAGCTGTTGAAAAGCCAACTCATTTTACACATACTAAACACTGTAAAAGCCCATTTTTACAATGTTAAAATGTTACAATGGCCTATTTCAAATTGAATAAAACTATTCAAATAAACCTTTCATCCATGAGATTGTATATGGCAAGAATTCATATAATATAATGTACATTAAGCTTGGATTCAAATCTCTCTCCTGTCTGGATCATTTATTTTAAAGGTAAAAGTCTGAACATTTCCTTCTCAAGGGATTTTTTTGCCCTTTTATACTTCTTGGATTACATTTCTAAGTGACATTTTATTGCCAATCTACACAGATGAAGGTTAATTTTGAGAGATACAGTATTATTTTAAATAAACTTTTTCTATACGGTTTGAACATATTCTGCTGGGAGAGATTGGCCGTGCAGATAACAGCTATAATTTCATTTCCTAAAATCCTTGTATTATAATTAGGGATAAATAAATAAAGGTAGACTATTCCAATGAACCAGCAATTTGCCTGCTGTAGTTACAGCTGGCTGGGATTCATATTTGCCTGATATATTCCCACAGGTGGTTTGTCACTGCTTGAGCAGAGACTGGCTTGGAGTAATAAACATGTAGCTAGCACGTTTGTTGGAATTAGGCAAAATCTAATTCAAACCCTCTGGGCAAAAATTTGTAAAGTCAAAGCTTGGGGTAAAACAATTCATTGCAACTGGAGAAAACAGCAAAAGAAGTTTTAGAAGTAGAATGTCTAAGATTTTGCACAGGTATTCTTTTTGAATATTTTTGTTATTTTATGAAAATAAACTATCCAAAGAATGAACAGAAAGTTAGACAATCATTGGAAATGTATTATAAAAGCATCCCAGCAAACAGTTCCT
This sequence comes from Himantopus leucocephalus, assembly GCA_003993805.1. Taxonomy (NCBI): domain Eukaryota; kingdom Metazoa; phylum Chordata; class Aves; order Charadriiformes; family Recurvirostridae; genus Himantopus; species Himantopus leucocephalus. The sequence continues at coordinate 122,643,746 of RSEF01000001.1, read as the reverse complement.
GACCAAATTTTTAATTTCCCTTTCTTTTTCCTTTGTGTCTTGTAACAATAGACTTTGTATGTGTTCTATCCATATATATTTTTATATCCATTCATTCATCTTTGTTACCCATTCATAGACAATTGTATCTGCAATGGTACCTGAAGTTGACTTCAAAGGGTTACTGTAATGCTTAAAACCAAAGTAAAAAATATATTTACCTTTTGTACATGTTATCAGGTAATCTGATATAGTTATTTCCTGTACAGTTGAACACTTATATTCAGGGAGATGGTGCTGGACTCTCTCTCTCTCTTAGGATCTCTGAGACAGAGTCTGAAATAAAGAGGAACATTTAACACCCTACCATAGAATTAATTTTAATTTTTTCTATTCTTGCTTTTAGAAGTAGAGATTCCCACATAGGAGACAAATCAGAAACTCTGCAGGGTCCAATCAGACTTCCACAGTCTTCAACAGTGTCCAAGCTAGGAAATGCTTAAGAAACAAGAAGAATATAAAGGAATTATTCCCCTGGGATACTCTAATCCTTTCTACAACGGGTTATCTACCAACTGATACCTGTCCATACCTTTACGTTTAATAACTAGCAATAAAACTATTTTATTTGATTTTCCTTAAATCTTTACAATTCTCTTTTCAATAGGTTTATTTAACTGGACACAATTAACTGAGAAATATTTTACTGCAAAGAAGTTTTTATGCTACAAGAAGTAGAGAAAAATCCTTTCTCTGTTCATATGCTTCAAGACATTCAAATGGAGATGCCTTCAGCCAATATTTTAAATATTCTGTCCAGAATGGTGATAAATTCATCAGGATTAGAATAAGTAGGCTTCTCAGAAAAGCATTGTTGGAAGCAACTAGAACCAAGAGCATGTGATATTCACAAACTGTGGTTACCAGAGAAGGTACATATATGAGATTTGAAGAAGGAAGGAAGTATCAAATGAAGCATTTTTCCTGGGACTAGACAACTTTGAAAATATTAACATGCAGACAGAGAAATATTGCCAAACCAGTATCAGTTTTGTTTCAGGACAGGGCATTTCTTGCTCTAAGCCTGAGAGACATAGCTTGATGCCAGGTCATGAGTGGACAGCGTAGCTCTCAGGAGGCAAAAGACTTTGGTGAGAAGCAGCAGAGGCTCCTGGGATTTGGGAGGCTGTGCTGGTTTTGGCTGAAAGAGAGTTAATTTTCTTCATAGTAGCTAGCATGGGGTTATGTTTTGGATTTGTGCTAGAAACAGCATTGATAAGACAGAGATGTTTTAGCTGTCACTGAGCAGTGCTTACACAGTGTTAATTAAGGCCTTTTCTGCTTCTCACATTGCCCCACCAGCAAGTAGGCTGAGGGTGCACAAGTTGGGAGGTGATACAGCTGAGACAGCTGACCCCAACTGACCAAAGGAATATTCCATACCTTATGACGTCATGCTCAGCAATATAAAGATGAAGGAAGAAGAAGGAAGTGGGGGGGTGGGGGTGGGGGGGTGTTCAGAGTTACGGTGTTTGTCTTCCCAAGTAACCGTTAGACATGATGGACCCCTGCTTTCCTGGAGATGGCTGAACGCCTGCCTGCCCATGGGAAGCAGTGAACGAATTCCTTGTTTTGTTTTGCTTTGCTTCTGTGTGTGGCTTTTATTTTACCTATTAAACTGGTTTTATCTCAACCCATGAGTTTTCTCACTTTTGCCCTTCCGATTCTCTCCCCCATCCCACTGTGGGGGGGGTGAACGAGTGGCTGTGGGTGATTCTTAGTTTAAACCATGACAAAGGCTCAGGGAAGTAAAAAAATTCAGATTCATTTTCAGAAAGAAGGACATAAGGAGTAAGCTGTATCTCTGCTTTTCGTTTATTTCTACATAAGGAAATGAGTGTTCTCTATTTTTCTATAGTAAGGAATGAGCAAAAGGTAACAGTGAAACTTTTCAAGGAGAAGTGGAGGTATTGCTGCAAAATAAATTAAAATATTGATGTAGCATGGAAATGACAGAGACAGGAAAGAAAAACCCAAGACAGTAGTTACAGTTTTGCAATGATATACTGTATTTTGATAAGACTTCACTGAGCTATTGTAAGACAGATGTCAAGCATTAGATTGGGCTTTCCACTCCAATTTGCAGCAGTATAAACCCATGACAGGTTTATGTTCTCACTGAATATTTGAGCATATAGCAGGTGAATCTACAATATAGCTGGATTGCTTCTTATCCTGGGGAAAAAAAACATACACTTTGTATATGCTCAAATGTGGCATTTTCACCCCACAAGAACCAATACATTTTATGTAGTCTTTTCTGTCACCTTGAGTGCTCTTCCTATTATGTAAGCTGTTTCTTTTTTTTATACTCTGCCACATGCAGCTTTTCTTTTAAATTGTTCCTTTAGTCTTATTGTGAAAGATGTACATCAGAGCTAGAGTTGTAAAACTGACTAAGCAAGAACAATAGAAAAGCTTGTGTTCAATTAAGATGCAGATTCCAGATTGCTGCATTGCTTGAAAACTGATGTTTCTCTTTTATAGTAGTACTTCTTATTGAATGGAAAAAATACTATCTTAATTACATTTCTGGAACATCTAATTTTTAAAAGGAACAAGCATTTACTAAGGAAACAAATTCAAATGATTTAAAGTTGTTACTTGATAGAAAAAATAGATAGGATTTTCCCCTCTCACATCAAACCTCTTAGCAATATAAGGAGGACATTCTCTTTAGCACTTAAGGCAGAAACGCCTTACAAGGCTGAGAAATTTGAAATCATAAAACCCTGATATGATCAGTAGAGGTGTTTGGGCGTAGAAGTGTGACCAAATACATCAAGTACAGTTATTCAGTCACTGGCTGAGAGGAAGATTCAGGAGTATATCTTTATCCTTCCAAAGAACAAGAGACTTAAAGCCCTTCAAACTGAAGGAAACTTTTTATACTGAGGACAGGAAAAACACAGGTGAGCAGATATTTGCTTCTAAGTGATTGCATCAAGGTTATGCAATAGTTGAAGAGTCCAGTCATTGATTTTAACTGTGAAACAAAACTCACACTTCTTCCTTTTTATTCATGTCAATAAGTAAGATGAATTAGGAGACAGGAGATGAAAAGCCGATGACAGATTTTGTGAGCTTCTTCACTACCTCCAGGGATTACTTGTGATTTAACGTATTTGATCACATAAGATCTAGGAATGCAGCTGCCCCATAAAAAGACTGCATTTTCTGGGACAGCAATTTGTACTCAACATATTCCTTCCATAATCAGCTTAATGCAGTTTGAGCAAGATACCTTTTCCTCAATAACAGAATTCAACCCTTACAACCTTCATGCATCTGTGCACTAACGTGTAGGTGTTGGCATCATCTGCTGTTTCTTCCCCAAAGGCAGAATGAAGTTAAATTGGTTAAGGGGATTTTATTTTTTCCTGCAAAGATTATCCCTATAAAGAATAATTCAATCTCAATACATTATTAATTGGTGGACTAGAATGCTAAACAAACACAAACAGGATTGCTATATATATGCATGAATGTTATGTGTATATACAAACACTACAGGAAATTATTAATTTACAATAAGAATATTAATTTGGTAGTGAAGGTACAAGTGTTTTATTAGGCTTTTATACTAAATCTCTTCTGTACACATGAGCAAAGGGACATTAACATTGCAGACTCTTCTTTCCTTGCCACTTTATCAGGTTTTTAGCTTCACAGAGAACCGAACAAAAATGCAAATCAATTAGCTAGATCTGTCCTATGTGTTGAGTGCTGCATCCAGCTCTGGAGCCCTCAGCACAAAAAAGACATGGACCGGGTCAGAGGGGCGGAACACCTCTCCTGTGAGGACAGGCTGAGAGAGTTGGGTTATTCAGCCTGGAGAAGAGAAGGCTCTGGGGGACCTTATTGCAGCCTTTCAATATATAAAGGTAGCTTATAAGAAAGATGGGGACAGATTTTTTAGTAAGGCCTGTAACAACAAGACAAGGTGTAATGGTTCTAAACTAAAAGAGGGTAAATTCAGACTAGATATAAGGCAGAAATTTTTTACACTGAGGGTGGTGAAACACTGGAACAGATTGCCCAAAGATAGATGGGGTAGATGCCCCATCACTGGAAACATTCGAGGTCAGGTTGGACAGGGCTCTGAGCAACCTGATGTAGTTGAAAATGTCCCTGCTCATTGCAGGATGGTTAGACTAGATGACCTTTAAAGGCCCTTTCCAACCCAAACTATTGCATGATTCTATGATATAAAAGTTAGTGCTTTATTCATTAGCTAAATTTAACCGGAATACCTCCAACATCCTAAAGAAAGAGTAAGATTTTAATCCCTTTATGCAAAGGGAAGGTGGGAAACATACAAGGAAATGCCAGTCAAAAGATAAAGTGTGACAAAACTATGACTGCCTATATAAAGTATGGAAAATATGGGTGGCAGAAGCACTCTAGACTTTGGTCCTACTGCTGCTGCATTGGCAACTAGCTGTAATCGCATGCAAACTCTACTTAGTCTCTTCCATCGCTGGGAAGAGTTAGAGCTGTTATGCTTTGAGGATGATACACAAGCATCCCTACCTTCATGATACTGAGGATTTCTGACAGGGTGTAACAAATGTGGCACGTGCAGGAGTTTACCTGTTAAACAGCAAGTCTTTGAAAACATAATTAAGTAGGGATATTTTAAAAGTTTTAAACAAATGCACCTCCTTGCCTTGCGGCAAAGCCTCACCTCTTTCATCCTCCATCATATTAAATCGTTTGTTATGAAACAGGCAGTTTGCAACTTTGCCACAAAAAAGAGACTACTTTAATAAACATAAAAAGCTATTTATCCCAGGGCATTTCTCATAAACAGCAGAATTATCTTTAACCATAATTAAAGCAAATAAAAACAAATTTAAAAAATGAGCCAGATCTAACTTGGAAACAACAACAATTACATTATACAAAAAACTCCTAAAATATTCTTAATCTGGAGAAAACAGCTAGAAATCTTAACTAGAAGCGGAAATACCTTTTCTAATTACGCTATAAAGAGGGAGAATATCTACGTATTAAATCAATAGATTCACAGAAGGGGGAAGGGAACTCAAAATTCTGAATTAAATATTAATTTTGTTCAAGGTATCTTAAATGTATAAAATTGAGCCAAGAGAAATGAGCTTACAATTAAAACTGATGGCCGACAAAAGAATGAAATATTTGCATCTTGCTTTCCTTTCTATTTTCACTTTGAGACATGTCTAATATACAGCTCAATTAATTAATTAAATATATTTGGAAAACAACACAGTATTATTGACATTTTTCTATAAACAATGAATATTTGGTTATTCTAACACAATAACTTCTAATATAAAAATTGCTAGTGCAATTACATTATATAATCTATTATGTATAAAGTATAATCTTGCTCTGGTTAATGCAAACAAATGGTAATTGGGCATCTTTAACTGAAGTGTGCAGATGTTGAATTTTGTTTGATGATAAGTATCTGAATAGTAACCTCTTGTCTATACCTCATATAAATTGTGTCCATCTATTACTCAGTTTGAACGTTTCCCTGGCTGCAGGAGATGAATGTTTTGTAAGATAATTCTTTAAATAAAGGAATATAGCCAGCATTTCAGATTGCTCAGAAATGTAGATAAACTCAGGTACTATCTACCCTATTTTTAATCATAGAAGCGTAGAATATCTCAAGTTAGAAGGGACCCATAAGCATCATCGAGTCCAACTCCTTGCTTCTCTCATAAACTAAACCATATGACTCAGAGCGTCGTCCAGCCGCTCCTTGAACTGTGACAGACTTCACTCACTGGCCCGAAAATTGAGCCCTGGGGAACCCCACTAGTGACTGGCTGCCAGCCTGATGTAACTCTGTCAAAATATATATTTTGACTTCTAGAGTTTAAGGAAAACAGTAAAAAAAAAAAAATAAAAATAATAAAAAAGGTTTGGTTCCTAATAATACATACCATTAATTCTGTGCTGTCTTGTATGGTTGAATTCAATGAAGCTATTTCAGCCATGTTAGCATAAGCTCTTAGTGAGGCCCAAGGACCTTTCTTTTTAATTTCTTATTTGCCTTTTTTGTCCAGGGGATTCTTCTATGTAAATCAAATGCCAGATTCTTTTTCTCGTTCCTTTAATATTTTTCATGACTTTATATGATCATGAAACATCACTTTTCACTTGTTTAAAGAATTTTAGAAAAGAAGGAATAAAGGCCCATTTTAGAATAGCTAGGCTTTGGACATATATCTATGCTCACTTACAACCTATGAAATTTCCACATGTCAAAATGTCATCTTCTTTTGACTGTGCCTAACTCTGAGAAAAATAATATTACTTCTTCATCTTCTCTCTCTCTCTCAGTTAAAGAAAACTGTCCTTTGTCATCAGTTATGATATGATATAAATATCCTGATTAGTCAAGGGAACGAACACATGCCATGTTTGGATAAAGTGGTATTTAACTGTATTGATTAACACAAAGTATTGTCGTAGTGAACACTGAGCCCTGTAACATCATCCAACAGAAACGGTTTACCAAAATCAATCTGAGCTAAGCCCAGGAGCCAGAAGGTACCACAACACACAGTTTCCTCCCTGCTAGAATCTAAGTAACTGCACCCTGAGAGTAAACAGAAATTCTGGGATTTCACGTCTATCTTTCAATATAGCATGAAGAGGAGGAGAGAAGGGAGAAAAACATCCAGCCAATATTTCATGGGTATCTTCACCAACTGTAAATGTACTCACCATGTCAACTTATAATAAAGAATCATATTTAAGCATATGTGCATATATGCATATGGGGAGAGAGAGAGAACGTATGTTCATCATGGTATGTACTAGTGTCGCAATGAATACATATATGCCACTGGAGCTCCATGAATTTACATCTGCTTTGCCATACCAGCATGCATGTTAACTTACCTGTACTATCTGTGAATGGATGTGCAATCATTATGACTCATATACAAAATATCTAATGCCTTAGATAACTGGTTTTGGCTTGTGAACTGTATGATGTTTTAAAGAAAAGGTACGTTGCATCTAGAGGCCAAACCTGGGTGTTGAAATACTTTGATAAGTCAAAGGAATTACCAAGAACTTCTTTGAATGCACTGAAGCCTCAGTCATTTCAAGAGTTACAAAAATGGTGTTAACTGTTGTCTGTTTGTAAAAACTTTTGTCATCAGGTGTGCTTAAGGTGTACAGAATCAAAAGTTTATGCACCAACATCCCCTTCCCCCTGTAGAATTTTTTTTCTGCTGATGTCGCATTATGATGCTTTATATTAGCAGCATGAAAAATTATTTTAATAAGAAATGGGTTTACAGCTTACTAATGTCAACAAATGATTATAAGCCAATGTTAATTACATTTCTTCAGCCAAAATATAATATTTGGATTAGTAGAATGGCATGATGCATTATTTTCCTTGAAGCTCTAGGAATGGCAGAGATCTTATTTAAGGAAAATTAATTTTCCAAAAATCAACCAAATTTTGACTCAGCCTCTCTGAGACAGTAGAGTAACCTGTTTGTCATCCTCTCAGCTGTCTTCACAAAAAAATGACTTGCAGCTGTGTTGCAATGCACTGATGGCTGTGCGCAATACTCTACTGCACAGAAGAATGCTGAAGACTGTGTGCCTTGAGGTTTGACTTCAGGCAGTAAAAAGCCTAAGACCCTGCTGTCAGTTGTAGTTCATCTCTTGGGTTGTATAGGTTTTTTTTTGCCTTCTTCTTTCTTTTCTTTTACGTATGAGAAATTAACTTAAAAACAGATGCAGAGGAAGCAAAACTGTCTGCAAAATCAGGTTGAATTTGACAAGTTTTCATCCAGAAAAGGAGAAAGAAGGACAGATTTTGGGAAGATAATATTTTTTTTGTTTCATCTAAAGAGTTTTGTTTCGTTTCATCTCAATCAAATTGGCATTCTCTTTCCTCTCACCACTGTTTTCCTGTCTACTATTAAACTGAAAAAATGCATTGCTTTTCCACTTTTAATGCTAGAAATATCTGTACAGATAGCAGCTGAAAGAATGAGAGTCTTTTATTCCTGTGATATTCCTCTACAGCTGAAAGAATGAGATTATACTCCATTTTATGATCTGAGTGGGCTCCACAATACCTCAGCCAAACAATTCAAATTTTCTGGCATTCAAGCAATATTTTTTTGACACACAGTGTCGAGGGCACACTGATGTTATAGCTTTCTGGTGAACTTTATGGACATACTAAAGGCAAACACTCTACATTTAATAGCTTTAAGACTTTTGTGGAATACTAATGCTTTATTTTTTTCTTATGGTTCCATAGCAGACTAATGTTTTGCTTTACATAGATATGGTTATATCTGCATTTATTCAACGCCGCATCAACATTTCTATGTAAAATCTGCTACAAGTAAATGGAGCAGGATGTTAGTGAAGTCCTTTCTGTGTAACTGCCTCAATCAGTCCTACATTGAAGGATTACAGTCACTGCAGTAGTGCTCGCTCATCTTGGTTCTACAGAAAGGTGGTAACAGCTCATGCATCGACATCCATGGCTTCAATATCTTGTGACTTCAGTGGAACATGTATGAAAACTGCAGAACCCAACAAGCTCCAACTTCTGGAGTAGTTCTGCAAGCAAACTCAAGACATTGTAAACTCTCGACCTATTTGAGTCAAATAAGTTTCTTAAAGCAGAAGTTTAGTAGACAGACAAGACAAGAAACTGAAAGGGCCAGAGCATGTTATCAAATTGCAATGGTTCAGTGAAGAACAGAAATAATATGCAGTGAAGCAATTCTTATAGAAATTCTCCTTGCAGTGTAAAAATGAGGAAAATATCTAAAATGGCCTTAAGAAAGAGGTTGGGAATCTAAAGCCATTAGTACCTCATAGAAGTCAAGTCCCTTTTTCCAAATAATGGGAACCATTAAAACCTAAAAAGACATCCTAGTGTATAAGAGAAATTATTATAAACAGAACAGTGTTGAGGGATTATAAAGGAAGGTATAACTAAGTGTTCTTAGCATAGTAGCAAAAAGCCACACTGAAATAGACATTATTTGCTTAATTTTCACCCTGAGTCAGACATTCACAATGCACAAGGTTTCTAGTATAATACAATATTACAGGCTTTTCATAAAACTTTTCATGTACATTCTCGAAAAAATGTAAAGATAGAAGCAAGCTTCAAAAACAGATTACAAAAATGAAGGACAAGAGCATTGTATTTAGGTGTGGGGAAAAATAAAAGGAGAAACTCCAGTCAGCTATTAATATCAAATACTTCAGAACTGGGTCCATGAAAGGTAAAAATAAAAATTATGAATAGAATTCTTATATGTGGTGCCATACCACAGAAAATGCAAGAAATGTGTCATTTGAAAATACAGCAAAATATATTTACTCCTGTTGATAAGAGGAGTCTTTCATTTGACATGGCTATCGCCTTGAATTACATTATGTTACTTTCTGTTAAAGCTGTTTATTATTTCATATTCTACAAGATATGTTTTTAAAATTAAAATGTTAGTTAAGCCTACATTTTGGTCTACTTTTCAAACTCTGAAATATGAGAACCCACCAAAAGGCTTCCTTCACTGAAATTTTTTGCTAATAAATACCTTTGTGGTACACAACTTCAAAATGACGAAGATGAGATTGATTCCGTACCAACTTATATAACTACAGGTTTACAGCCTCAAAACCTTTTCTGAAACCTGTAATAAAAAATCATGTATTTACTAGTTGTATCTGAAAGTAAAATATAAAAGCTAAACTTCAATGGGAACACCCTGTATTATATGGTGCAATAGTCTTACTTCACATCTAATTCATATAACAATAAAAAATGGTGTATAAAGCTTTGGATGGAGAAATTTAACTTTTTCTTTTTTCTATTCCGTGATTGCAGTATTTTGTTGGGTTTTAAATTATGTGGATTTCATTCAGTCATGTCTAGAATTTCAGCATAATTTTTTTAAATATCTTCAATGAGTAAATTATCTACTGCAATTTCTGTCTTATAACAAAATGCAACTATACCTGGTTTTATCCTGTTTTATTGACTCTGTTCTTAAAGGGTGAACAGCTCTACTCAGGACATTGCCACTTAAAATTCATTCCTTAAATCAGAATCTTTAGTTTTGTTGAAGTCAACCACCACAATAGGTAGTTCCTGTTCAGAGCAAGGCATTTGAAATTATTCTACAGAATAAACTTACTGCTAGAGAAGACGTTCTTAAGCAAAAGGGAAGGGAGTGGTTCATAGTGATCTTTAGAATGTGAGGATTTTGGAAAGATGACAGGACTAGAATTATTTAAGTTTGAGACAAGTGGGGAAAATACCTGCATTACCCTGAGTAGACTAGGCAATGCAAGCTGACTTCTGAGAGCTAGAACCCTTTTACTGGGGTGACGTTTTGTTACACTCAGTGGGGTACTGGAAATGAACAGGTGAAAGCTTGCAGCAGACCAGAAAAGCTATTGTGCATGCATATATGTGTCTAGGAATGTGCGCACACAGACAAATCTGCATGTACCTGTCTCTGTGGTGAAGAGGCAAAAATGAGAGATCATAGACAATTATAACAAGCAAAAAGTGTAATCCCCCAATAAAAAATTAGAGGACTACTTCTCTGAAGGACTAGACCCACAGCAAACATTGAACAAATCATGACTAATTACTGTATTATTTTCTCCAGAGTGATATTTAAGTAATGTGACAAGAATGACAAATGGAATTACAATAGAGTATTAGAAAAGTAAGATTTTCCTTGGAGCAAAAAGTTCAAGGCAAGTTTTGCATGAGAAGTGGGTGTTAGTTGTCAAAAACAAGTAATGGGAATGGCAAGACGTATACAAGCCCAGAAGGGAATCTCCTGCACTCTCACTTACTGTTTGCTAGCATAAAAGTTTGCTAACATATTTCTCTGAAAAACTTTTATTGCATTTTTTTTGATGTGTTATTAATCAGAGAGTAGCTAAATGCATCAATAACTTCTTTTTTAATGAAAAAAATCTTCTATCTGATTATTTCTGAACTTAGTCTGCTAAGATTCTGTACTCTGGAAAACACTTGAAAATAAATTTCAGAATATGTCATGTGGTCTGGACTCAGCAATACTTTTATCCAGATTTTTGGGTTGGTCTATGCATTCAGTTCTTGATGTGAATGCTGGTTCCCTGATCAATACTCGATATAAACGAAGATTACATGAAAAAATGCAGACAAATAGTTAGGTGTTACTGCAACAGATTATACAAATCACTTTTGAAAACTAAAATTCAGGAGCTGTTACTATACTATATTGTGACAGGGCTTCTTACAAAGAACACTACTTCAAAGTGACTCCTAAAGATTGTAGTATGATGCATACCATCTGTTGGTTCTTGTTTGGCTCGGGTTTTTTGTCTGATTTAATTACAGCAGAATGTACCTTTGCTCTGTGAAATTGAACAGGTAGAATTTGCCTCTGAAAGAGATCTTTTCCTGAAGGTGCAGAGGAACACAAGGAACAGACCAAGCCTTACCATTGTTTTTAACAGTATGTGGAATATACTGAAGTGAAAACAAAAAAGAGTACCACATATGGACAAATATCTCCAGACAGTTGCTCTTTTTTTTTCCTTCTTTTTCTTCTTCTTCTTCCTATTATTGCTGCTGCTGAGAAATGATGAAAGGAAGTAGAAACTCAGCAGAATAAGAAATATCCAGCCTGAAATATCCCTGTGGCACCTGAATCTCTCTCAGTAGCCTGAGTAGACATTATTCTCTGTGTTAAGCTCACAAAAGGATGTCACACTGTGAAGGTCCCTCCTGTTTGCTCTATGGATAATCCCATCTCAGTGTTCTTTTTTCTGGTTTCAGTCTGGTGGCCAACCAACTCCATGTCATTCTGACAGTCTTCCCATTTGCAGCACCTGTTTGTAATGGCCAGAAGGTGTAAGTAGAAGGGGGTTACAGTGACACTCTGTGTGGGAGAAGGCCATGAACCACCATGTTCTGGTCACATGCTAGAGCAGGTACACCCCTGAGGGACTGTGGCTGTGGGTCACCTATATGAAGGCTGAGACAGCAGCGAAGGACTGCAGTCCATGGGTGACCCACACCAAAGTAGGGATGCCCACAAAGTACCATGACCTGTGAGGTGAACCATACCCAAGCAGGGACACCCCTGAAGAACTGCAGCCTATGGGCAACCCATGCCAGGGGGGGAAGAGACCTGAGGCACCACAGCCTGTGGCAATCTAGACCAGAGAGAGCAGAGACACAAAAGAACAGGATGGCAGAAAACCATTAAGTGTAGGGTGGCAGAAAGGAATCATTATGCCCAAAGTAGCCAAACACCGTCTCATGCAAAAAAAAAGCAAAACATGGTTATGCAGATCACCTCCCCTTCCTACTCCACCCAACACCTCCCTGAAAGAATTTTGGCGGAGAGAGTGTAACCCACAGTGAATATATGGAAAATACAGGCTATGAAGGGAGAAGGATAGATGTTATAAAAGTATTTTTTTAATTGTTTATTATTCTTTTTCTCACTGTCTGAATCAGGGGTTAGAAGTTTGTGTCCACTGGCAAGGAATTAAGGCAAATAAAAATACCCTGTTTGAGACTATTTTGCTGGCAACACCATACAATGCTGTAAGCATGCCATCCACACTTCACCACATATTCTTAGTTCTTTTGCCTTGCAAGCTCTGTCAAAGTCTCCTTTGGCCAAGCTAATTTATTTCCCCGGCCAACCTTAGACTTCAAAGCTACTGTAAGCCCATGTTCCAGTTCCCCGTTTTTGCTTGTCTTCCTGCACTCAGACCCAAATATCTCCTTTTAATGCCCCATTATGTCATCCATACCTTGGTGGACAAAACTTTTATTGAGGACAAAACTTTTATTCTGTCTCTTGATTCTTCCTTCAATGGGAAGTGTGGAAAAGAGACAACAGGGAGCACAGAGCAGACAAGTCACACAGACTTTTTTATACTGGCCAGCTCTGGTCCTCAGGCTAACACTGCTTCAACAGAAAAGATCAGTAATTGCAACAAAAATGTTCTTATAGTATGGCCAATGCAAAGAAAATCTTTGAAGAATTAAGCAACAAAAGCTCTAAAAAATTGGTACTGAGCATCTACAAGCTAATTAAAATGAAAATGTTAAGGGTCTACTCCCAATTACAATGATACAAGGTTGTTTCAAATGATTTCAAGATTTTGGGGTGGGCAGTTGGAGGGTGAGGACTGACTTTTTTAAAATAAAGATTAGATAACGATAGTAGTCTAAAACGTCTGACAGAAGAATCCAGCCCAGATGGTTAAAGTTCAGGATAGCTTGAAGTTAGTATAAAACCAGCATGTAACAGTTTGTATTGAGAAGCATTATAATCTCAGTAATAAGTTGTACACCTCTTCAACCTCAAATATTTGTTACAATAAAATATTGTATTATTTTTTTGCAGCAGCGGAAAACAATGTCCAACTGCCTTGCAGAAAGAAAAGTAAGCTCTGTGCCAACTGGTTGATCTATACATGTTTCCCATGCTATTTATTAGTGCAGTGTTGTGCCAGTATTGGCAGGTTTCACACCGCCTTCAAGCTTGCAGACAACCTTGCCAAGAGAGCCTAACAGTTTCTTCAAGTAAGTAATATTATATGCCCTGGTTATTCCAGACTTCAATGATGTTTTCAAGGTCATTAAATTACTTTTGAACAATTGTAATGATATATGTATATATTCCAATACATTCACTGTAAAGCTATCAATGACAAGTTTCATAAAACTTATGTTCTTATTTGTTATGATCTTTATGGGCAGAGCAGGAAATCCAGAGGTTAGGAATTCAATTCTGGTTAATATCCCTAACACATTTTTTTCTGCACCTACATTAAAATTGATTAAAAAAAAGTGTAAAAACACTGCTTTTGTTACTCAACTCCCAGTTTAAACATTTTCTGGGGTTACTAGACTTGTAATATTTCTGGAAGGTGTAGTAGTATTTCAAACATTATCATAGTTTAACGAGTAAAATATTGAAAAGGAAAAGCAGCAGCATGTTCAGACTATATATATATGTGTGTGTGTAGTATCAACAATTTCTGCATGTCTTATCTTTTGAAAATTTTACTGTAAAGAAACTGTTACTATTAAAATACTCCGCACTAAGACATTCAACATAATGACCAGAATTTTCCTCTATGGTCTTCTAAACAGTCTGCTTTCTCTGCTTTCTCTGTCTTTCTTCATTATAGAATTTCTGTTAGTACTCAAGAAGAATTTTCAACTTGAATGGTATCACCTACAACACATTTTACATGTCTCAGGAACTACAGAGTATTTCCTTCCAGGATAGTGGGAAAAAGCAACTGGCTTTCAGTCTGCAAGATTATCAAGTATATTTACAGGAATCTATCGGAATTTATGGTGCTTTTTTTCAAGCTCAGAAAAGATATCATGTTTGTGAAAGTAAAGTTCTTACCAAGAAAGAAAGAATTTCCATGTCAGAGTGCTGTTAAGAGACTGTTGAGATCTGAACCATAAGTGAAAATACCTCAGTGGCTGAAACAGTAGTTCAATACTAGAATTCAGACAGGTAGAAAGATACTATAGCAACCACCAGTCTACCATTCAGTTAATGCTTAGGTGGCAAGTCCTCTTAAATGGATTGAAAAGGAGGAAATCGATTCAAACTCCCAGGATATCAAACATTTGTGTGTGAACATTTGCAAGAATTGAAAGGATAGTGCCCGGTTTTCATGTCAATTCCACTTCAGTAAATGACTCAGCATATTTGCAAAACTGGAGTTTTATCCATTACAGCTGATAAAGATTTCCCCAGTAGTAATGCAAACTTTTTAATTATTGCATACACCCACTTGCAAAATTGCCTGTGGCTTGAGAGGAACATGCATTCCAAAATCATGACACAGCAAACAAAGCTTGACAGAGGAAGACCTTTTGCAATCCAAGGACCTATGTAGGAAACAAAACTTGCTGAAGCCACAATTTGATCAAAGGATTCATAATATGGCTCTTCATAGTTGGAAGACAAATGCACATTTGAAATGTGATGAATTTTAGTACAATACAAGCCATTTTTTAACCACTGCTCTGGCAAAATAATATGTGCATAGACAATGTATATTACGCATCTGCTGCAGCTGACAGAAAAACAGATACTTCATGAATATGTACTACTGGGAAATTTGATTTTTATTCTATTTTGAAATCACAGGCTTGCTGTTCCCTTGACTTCAAAGGATTATTTTTATTATGTGAATTCCCAGCAGTTTCTCAAATCTAGGTTTACTTTACTATTCTTAAGAAGCTTACCAAAACTGTGCTGCACTTTAAACCTATATTCAGTTATCTCATTTTGAAAATTGGTGAAGTTATCTTAAAAGAACCTGAACCACAGTTCCTTGCAATTTTGTATGAAATCAGAGACACACAGACCTGTTTTACAACTAGTGTTTAAGAGAATAGTATTAACGAGTTACACAGTCTTGTTTTCCCTTAACTATGAAGAAGCCCTGAAGTTACAAACTGGAAATATACAAAAAAAGATTAAATTTTAGTTTATGCTCACAAAAGGGCAATTCTGTCTTTTTTATCTAACTTGTATTGGTAAGATACCTGAATTGTTGTGATATCTAGAACACAGTGATATAGACTATATTTCTTGTGCAACATAAACTAGCCAGAAGCCATCAGCTCATCCACAAAAAATAAAAACTGTCCTTACTCATGCAGATAGTCTCTATTCAGTTAGGACATGCCAAAAGCAAGGTGACATAAAGGCAAAAGAAACCCAGAAAAAAACATTATATTTCACAGGGTTCAGGAAGTTTCCAATTATTTTAGTAGGGTTATGTTAGTAAGCAAAACTAGTCAACATATTTCTAACGCAATATATTTCCTCTTTTAAAATGTCAATTTGGTGGAATCAAAATGCATGATAAGGGTTTTTTTTAAATATATATTTATTAGATTAGAATTTTTCATTTTGACTTTAATGTGTTTGTAACGCTAATGGTATTATTATAGCAAAGATACTGGACCAGCGAAATGAAGTAAAACAACCCAGAATGTTAAGACCTTATGAAAAGTTAAAAGTTATAGTTTCAAAATATTTCATTTCTTGAGAAGATTGTTGGTCAAGAGGTTTCATCTACATTTGGGAAAAATAGAAGTCTTCTAAATTTTGGCTATCTGCTTTAGCAGGGATTCTCGTGTCTGAGTACTGACATAAAAACATATATATGTGTATATAGTTTATTTTCAAGATCCAATTTATTTTAGAGAAAGATTGAGTGTATATAACTGGAAAAAAGATGATGCCTGTATGGTGTTACTAAAAATCCAGCAGCCAACCAAACTTTAGAACTAAAGCATAACCTTGCTCATTCACTAAAGCAGATCCTATACCTACTGTAGTCTGTTTTAGGAAGAAAAGAGAAAAGCTGTTTAAAATGTAGGTGTGCATAGAGTATAATTGATCACAAAATTACATTACCTATTGCAAAGCATACCTTCAAAAACACAGCCTTTTCCCTTGGAAAGTGAGGTCTTCAGCAACAGGAATCCCCATGAGCAGAACTTGAAAGAGAGATAAGATTGTTAAGAATTGTTTTCTGAAGATCACGAGGCTCTCATCAATTAGCCTTGTGGACAATAAGATTATTATTGCTGTCTCCACTTCTTTACTGAAAAAAGTTGGTGCTGAAAGAAAACTCTTTACAGGAAATGAAAATATGTATGTGGGCTCACCTTCCAACAAATCTTCCAATTATCATAATTTGTAGTGTCAGTTCTGTAGTTCTCTGTTTTCTTTTAAAAGGCAATAATGAATTTTTCTCCTCTCCTGGATCAGAGGCATCTGATTAAAATTGTGTTTTAGCTACAATTAGATGTAGAAAAAAAAAGAATTATTTTCTACCAATGCGATAAAATAGAAATATTTTTCTTATGTTTGTGCCAGACACACATTACTGCCAGGACTTGAACTCCAGCTCCCATCCATCACCTCTAAGCGCATGTTAATCAAAATATAAAGTTTCAGAGATACTGTTATTCATAGAATCATAGAATGTTTTGAGTTGGAAGGACCTAAAAGTTCATGTAGTTCAAACCCCCTGCCATAGGCAGGGACATCTTTCACTAGACCAGGTTGCTCAAATCTCCAACCAATCTGAACGTGAACACTTCCAGGGATGGGGCATCTACAACTTCTCTGGGGAACCTGTTCCAGTGTCTTACCACCCTTATCACAAAAATATTTCTTCCTTGTATCCAGTCTAATTCTACTCCTTCTTTTTAAAACCATTGCCTATTGTCCCGTCACTATGTGCCTCGGTAAAATCTTCTCTCCGTCTTTCTTAGTAAGTCCTGCTTTATATATTGAAAGGCCGCAGGCAGTAAGGTCTCCTTGGAACCTTCTCTTCTCCAGGCTGGGCAACCCCAACTTTCTCAGCCTTTATTTATAGGAGAGGTGTTCCAGCCATCTGATCATTTTTTTGACCCTCTTTGGACCCACTCTGACTGGACCATGTCTTTCTGGGGATCCCGGGGCAGGACGCAGTACTCCTGGTGAGGTCTCATGAGTACAGAGTAGAGGGGGAGAATCACCTCCCTTGACCTGCTGGCCACACTTTTTTTATTGCAGCCCAGGATACAGTTGGCCTGGTTCATGTCCCATTTTTTAAACAACTCCTTCTCCTCAGGGAGGTAGGATAGGTGCAGGTGCAGGACCTTGTTGAACTTCCTGAGGTTTGCATGGACTCACTCCTCAAACCTGCCAAAGTCCCTCTGGGTGGCATCCCTTCCCTCAAGTGAATTAACTGCACCACACAGCTACTGTCATTGGCAAACTTGCTGAGGGTGTACCCAATCCCACTATGTCATTGATGACGATACTAGATAGTATTAGTCCCAGTACAGACCCTTGCGAGACACCACTTGTTATTGGTTTCTGCTTGGACACCAAGATATTGACTGTAGCTCTTTGCACTCAGTCACCCAGATAATTCCTTATACATCTAACAGCCCACTCATCAAACCCATATTTCTCCAATTTAGAGGTAAGAATGTTGTGGGGGACTGTATCAAAGGCCTTACAGAAGTCCAGACAGATGACATCTATAGATTTTCCCTTGTCCATTGATGCAGTCACTCTGTTAAAGAAGACCACTAGGTTAGTCAGGCACGATTTTCCCTTGGTGAAGTCATGTTGGCTGTCTCTAATCACGTCCCTGTCTTCCGTAGCCTCAACAATACCTTCCAGGAGGATCTGCTCCATGATCTTACCAGAAACAGAGATGAGTCTGACTGGTCAGTATTTCCCAGGGTCCTCCTTTCTACCCTTTTTTAAAATGGCTGTGATGTTTCCTTTTTTCCAGTCACTGGGGACTTCACTTGACTGCCATGATTTTTCAAATATGACAGAGTGTGGCAACTCGGCAACTACATCAATCAAATCCTTCAGGACCCTGGGATGCATCTTATTGTATCTCATGGACTTGTGTATGTTCAGGTTCCTCAGGTGGTCTTGAACTTGATCTTCTCCTACGATGGGAGGGACTTTGTTCCCCAGTCCCTGACTTGAGGTTCAGGGGCTTGAGAGATGTGGGAAGAGAGATTACCATTGAAAAATTAGCCAAAAAATTCATTAAGTACCTTAGTCTTATCCATGCTGGTTATCACCAGTTCTGTCAGGCTGGGTACATTTTCTTTAATCTTCCTTTTCTGGCCAACGTACCTGTAAAAGTTCATCTTATTCTTTGCACCCCTTGCCAAATTCAGCTCCAACTGTGTCTTAGCTTTCCTGATTCCATCCCTACATATCTGGGCAGCATCCCTATATTCTTCCCAGGACACAGGTTCCGGATTCCACTGACTGTGCATTTCCTTCTTAACTTTAGTTTGATCAGGAGGTCCTTACTGAGCCATGTTGGTCTCCTGCTATCCTTGTCTGATTTCTTACATGTAGGAATTGAGAACTCTTGTGCTGTTGGCTTTGTTCCGCTCCTTTGTTCCTTAGGGCAGTTTCCCAGGGTGTCCCATCCACTAATTCCTTAAATAACTGAAAGTTTGTTATCCTAAAATTCAGTGTCCTGACTCTGCTCCTCAGCTAGCCCATACCCCTCAGGATTGTGAATTCCGCCAAGACGTGATCACTGCAGCCCAGGCTGCCACCAATCTTTACATGTCTAAATAGTTCATCTGTTTTGATAAGCAACAGGTCTAGTAACACTTCTCCTCTGGTTGGGATGTCTGTCACCTGGATTGAGAAATTATCCTCAATACACTCCAAGAGTCTCCTGTACTGCTTACAGCTTGCTGTGCTGCTTTTCCAGCAGATGTCAGGGTGACTGAAGTCCCCCAGCAGGATCAGAGCCTGCAAGAGTGATCATCCTGTAGTTGAAGTAAAAGTGCTTCATCAACAGGCTCCCCTTGGTTGGGCTGCCTGTAGCAAATACCAACCATCAGTTTTCCTTTGTTGGCTTGGTCCCTAATTTTTACCCATAAGCTCTCAGCCTGTTCATCACTGTTTTTCAAAGACAGCTCTGTGCAGTTAATCCATTCTTTTACATAGAGGGCAATGCCCACTCTCTAATCCTCCTTCCTCACTGGCCCTTCAGAACAGTTTATTGCCATCAATTGCAGCACTCCAGTCTAGTGATTCACCTTTCCATGTTTCAGCAATAGTGATTAGATCACAGATTTCTAGCTGCGCAGTGGCTTTCAGCTCCTGCTTGTTACCTATGCTGTGTGTATTGATATAGAGGTACTTCAGCTGGGCTATTGATTGTGTTATTAAACATATAAAAAGAACATTTGGTCATGAAAAAGATGGTATGGTCAAAATAGGGGTGGAAGAAATGTTTTAGAACACAGAGCTGACCCTTAAAGCATGGTAAATGTTAATAAATTGATCTCATAGTGCTCTGACTATATTGTATAAATTCTTGAACATCTTCACCAGAAGAATATTAGTTTTCATGAACAAGCTGTGAGATCTTGGTAATTCTCTTAGCATTTTTACTGTTTATTCCACTTTTATGGAAGGAGGAAATGAAAAAAGAAAAAGTAACCAACAGGCTTCAGATGAATGTTTGAGTACTCTTTAGCAGGCATTCCTATAGTGCCCTCTTGTGATAACTGAGCTGTGGGTTCTTGAAAACATCTTTGACAGTAATACAAATAGAAATTGCCAGACTTGATCAGAGCTGCCAAAAATTTGTCAGGTGTTCAGACTCCCGTAATGACAAGGACCAGCTGCTTCAGACCACAAAAAGCACTCAGGTGGCTTCCACATCAGAAGTTTCCTCTTAAACTTTGTCAAGGATTAATTTCTGTTAAGAAAATGGATAAATGTTTACTTCAAGCTAAGTCGTCATCACATTTAGCTGTGAACTCTGTTACTGACCACAAAGATTTTAAATTGTTTTTTAAAAGCTGTTGATCTTTGACTTCAGGAGTATATTCTGTTCTTGAATCTACCTGTTCATTTCTAAATCGTTAATGTACTGTTTTTTCACTGATCATTTCACTGATGTCTCCATTGTTTTCCTTGTAAAAGAAGAAAGAAGGTACGTATATAGAAGAAAGAAGATATGCACAGTTTAACTTTTTATGCCATTAATCATTTTAATAAATTGATTCCCAGCCCTTTTTGGATCCATATTGGCTTCTATCCTCATGCAGCGTGTTGAGTTTTTAGAAATACGGTGATAGGAGGACCTGAAAGTATTCTGTATGAAGACAGTAGTTGGTACTGTCTTCACTACTAGGTGCTACTAGATATTTGAAATTTCATTTTTTCATGTTTCACAATATTGCGGGCTTTTCTAGTTGCTCTCTGATCACAGATAACGGATATTTCTATCAGGATGAGAAAATAACCTTGGTACCACCATGTTGAGTTGTAACTTGAAACTTGATAACTTTAGTCCAAACTCAGTTAAACGTATTTGCTGGAGCCAGTTGAAATTCTGAACAGAAAGTGTATTATCTGTTCTACAGATCTTGGTGGATCCCTGTAGAAAACAAACTAGAACATTTTCAGTAAAAAATGTTAATTTGCTCATATTCAGTAGATATCTATGTTTATTTCTGTTTGGCCAAAATATCTTTCATCAACCTCAGTATTCAAACTCTATGAACTCTAGATGATTTGGCATTGCTACAGGCATCCCAAGTTCATTGCATTTCCTGTATTCTTTAGCTTATCTTGTTTATTTAACCAAGAAGCACAACTTTTATAGAGATTCTTAATGAGGTTCAAGCAAAATGTTCTTCTCAATGGCTACAGCTCCACTCCACTTCCCACCCACCCATTCCTCCATTCCTTTATTCCACCCTGGATTAAGTAAGCATGAATAATCTCTGGTCAGCTGATTGATGTGGCTCTATTGCCAATATATTTTCAAATTTCTAAAACTGTACAATTGCACGTCATGCTCAACATATAAAGCTGGGGGAAGAAGGAAGGTGGGGGGCGGGGTTCAGAGTTACGGTGTTTGTCTTCCCAAGTAACCATTAGATGTGATGGAGCCCTGCTTTCCTGGAGATGGCTGAACACCTGCCTGCCCATGGGAAGTAGTGAATTAATTCCTTGTTTTGTTTGCTTGTGTGTGTGTGGCTTTTGCTTTACTTATTAAACTGCCTTTATCTCAATCCACGATTTTTTTTTCTCACTTTTACTCTTTCGATTCTCTCATCCATGCAAACTACGGGGAGTGAGTGAGTGGCTCTGTGGTTCAAGCTCCCGGCTGGAGTTAAACTACAACAAATATTTTTCCAGCTTTTCAATATGTGTGCCATACATGGCTTTCTTCTCAATGGCTGCATATTATAATTGCTCCTTCTGAGTGTGATACATGATGGTGGGTTTTTTTCTGAATTAATGTAAAACAAAGCAATACTCACTGCCTTGATAACAATATCACAGTATATAAGGAATTCTTTAGATTTTTTTCTTCATTCTACACATATGCTTCTGGTTAACTGAAAAGCATATTTCATTCTCATTAAATTGTGATATTGATGGGTCCTAATGTTACGCAGGAATTTAACAAATACCTTTCAGCATAACTACATGATGTGCTCCATTTATTTCAAAAGATAATACAGCATAAGATCATGAAGGACTTCATTATATATCTGTCACTGCACTATATACCTGTCAATAGTTGATTAGTAAGCAGTTTGATGGAATCACCAGAGTAATTATGGGATGCAGACATTACCTTCTGTGTTTTGTTTCAATCCCCTTGGAAACATTATGCATCTTATAGTTATTATATTTATTTCAGTTTAGCTGTATTTCTGGTGTATTCCTATGTGTTTTTTCTTGATATTTATAATGGCCAATCAGGATTTTTTAAAAAACTATTTTTCTTTTTATTTTCTCCTTTTTCTTTTTAAGCTAATGTTATCAATGTATAACAAAAAACACAGGAATGTTTCTGATATTATTTTTTATATATTTTGTAAACAATAGATGGTTGACATTTCAGACAGTCAACCTGCTGTTACTGGAGTTAAAAGATGAGATTTCAGGTTAAATGTGTTTTTCTGTTGAAAGAGAAATTTGAAGGAAATTCAGAAAAGCATGAGAAACCCTTCCTGCTTAGTCTAATAAATGACCATTGAAATTATAATGAAAAAGTCAAACACCATGAGCTTCCCTACCACCAGGCCATTATCTATTTTTCTACAGGTAATAATAATAACTCCTTACTCATAGATACTCTTATTTGATTGTCATACAAAGGCTGCTTGTTCATTTTGCATAAATACACATATTAGTATATGTAATGAAGTACAATAGTATGAGCTATTACTGAGCTAAATGTATTATGCAACGCTTTAATATATGGGTCTGCATAAAAATTGTTTAAACCAAAGAAATAACAAAAATAAGCTTTTAATAACACTCATTGCATATCTTCATTTTATCTCTTTTGTTAGTGAAACTGTACTGAGGAAAATAGGCCTGAAGACTTGACCAGCCTATGGTATCTTTCCCTTCAGTGACCTTCATACACTAGGGATGAAATGCGATAGCATTTGTCATTTGCTGCTATCAGCAACCTTTCAATCAGGACAGGGGACATGTTGACACCTGACAAGAGCAAATGAGGCAATCTACACTGTGAACTAAGTATCCTTGAGTTCATTTACTGCTTATGTCTCCTTTAAATCACAAATGCAAACATGATATTGCCTGTACCATGATCCCTGGTATGAAACGTCAATTTACCACACAATCTAATTTCTCTGAAAAAAAAGGAAACTTAGCTCTGAGTGTAACTACAAGTCGTACCAATGAACAGTGGTATTTCCTCATCAATACTCTTGTTATGTCCAAAACCAATATTTTCTTTGTGGCTGCATTTTATTACTGTTACTCATTATTTCTTGTGTTTCTTCATTTGATTCTACGTTGTGTGGCTAGTAGACTAGTTCTGAATTAATATCAAAAAGGCCTTCAATGTTCTTCACAATAAGGCAACTTCTCACTTGCAGCTGAACATACAATTACCAAAGTGGATTCAGAAGTATAGTTTCTAATATCCCAAGAACACCAAAGAATGCCTTTCTTTATTCTTCTGGCCAGGCTTGCAAAACATGTCAAAACGTGCCTTTTCTTGTGCCAAGTAATGTGGCTGACAATAAAAGTGGCCTGCATATTACATTAATATTGATTGATGAAAATCACCTGATGCTTTGAAATTTCCTTGCCTTGCCTTGCCTTGCCTTCCTTTCCCTTCCTTTCCCTTCCTTTCCCTTCCTTTCCCTATCATTCTATCATATGACCTCTTCCAGAAAAGGAAATCACAAAGAATTTTCTGTTAAATTTTTCCCTTTCAGTTCTTGGACTTAAAACTTTCCGTTGTCACTTAACTACACTAAGGAAGCTGAGGATGAATGCCTTGGGGACTTTTCTCTGCAAGAAAAGCGTTTGGAGAGGCAAAGCACCTTAACACTGAAATGATAACAAGTGGAAATGGCTATGAGCAATAATACAGCTTGTATTGCTGCAATAAGATCTCAATAGGCAGGACATCTTTGCAGCATGCCATTGTAAAATGGTTTTAATAGGGAAAGAGGTTTAGTGGTTGGCTAGATGCAGATATACACGAAAGGTGAAGAAATAGGACCCAAATCAGATGTATTAAAACTTGCTGTACTACGTCACAAGTGCAGTAAAATATCTTTGCATATGAATTCTGTGTGGATTACTTTATTTAGAATTTCAACCACCTGTACTGCAATAGACCTACTACAAAGAAATCAAAATATCTGGGTAAAGCAGGAATTGGATTAATTTATCAGGATTTTCATTTCAAAGTACCAGTGCAGTTCAGATAAAGAAAGCCACAAAATTTTAAATGGTATTGTGGTTATGAAAGTAGAATAATCTCATACATGAAATAGAGTGTCTGGTGACATAACAGGAAATCAAGTACTGCTGTATGCATTATGGACATGACACCACATTGGCACAAGTGTGCAATTGAGCAGCTTCCCTAGATTTACAAATAATTTTGCCAGTAGGTGAGGCCACTTAATAGCTGCTATGAACAGTGTACTTTGGGTTTTTTTAAACAGAATTGCTCACTATCTGTGAGTATTGGATTATGTTATATTAGCCTATGGAATAATGAGCAAGTAGGCCATTCAGGCTAAAACACTCCAGAGTATGAAGCTGGTTTATCATTGGTTTCCATGGACTTGTAAAGTGTAGTTATTGTAGAACGAGAAAAGGATGAAGTTCTGCATCTGAAAACCTGTGTCCTTATAGGGATGGAAAGGTCCTTAGTCCTGTGATATTTCTACTTTGGAGCAATTTTGTGTCTCAAAAACCTCAGGAAACGATTTTGCAATGATAATCATATGAACACGGAGACAACACTAGTAACTAAACTGGTTTTAATTGCTTCCTTTTTGCCACTGGAAGTCTCAAGGATTTTCTGAAAGGGAGTTGCATCCAATGTTCTGTCATGGTACTATCGTTATTCTTCACTTGCATTTCTTTTTCAATGATCGAAAATATATGTTGATCATCTTTCATGCTTTTGATCAGACTTTGATTTATTGTTTCCATTTGCCAGTATTGTATTTTTTAATCAATCACTTCCATTCATTCTCATTGTTTGTCACATTCACTTGACGAAAATTAAGTTATTGATTAGAACAGTAAGGCAAGGAAAGGTTTCCAATACATTGATATAGCACCTGAACATTACTGTTTTATTCTGATACTCAGAAAACTTATGCAATACTCTGGGAACTTTTGACAAATATCATAAATATACTATGTTGCCAATGCAATTTATTAAGGTGCAGTTAAACTACTGACAATTTAGATGAGATAGAAATTAAAATTTCTTCTTCCCCTTCTCCCTCCATTAATCACGAAACTAGCTGGCTGGAAATTTGAGGACAAAGTTACTTTTTTTAAATACCAATTTTCAGGTTGAAAACTGATGAAAGAAATGTGCTGAATTTTCAAAATAAGAGTCAGAAAGAATTAAACAAATCTGCGTCAGAAATCATGATGAAAGCAGAAAAGATTTTATCCAGAGTCAGTCTGGTGGTGATGGAATGTTTCCATCTTCCCAAAACATGATGACCTCTTTACAAAACAGTAAAAAAGCTGTTTCAAGATGTAGATAATAGAAGAGTTTTTATAGCCTGAGTAGGGAAACATCTATTTGGAGCCCAGGCAATTGGAAGATGCAAAGATGGACAAGACTCACAAAGTATTGAACAGGTGCTTTACAGAACACTGTAAGGTAGCCAGTGTTCTGTGCATTGAGGACCCCTGACAACAGGGGTCACAGACAGGAAAACTCCTGACTTCTCTTGGAAAGCCAGGTGTGAAAAAAAGAGAGGAGCAAGACTCAGACCTATCACTGACAAAATTGCTATAGGAAAGTTAGCTTACTAACTAATTCCAGTAATTAGTGCATTTTAGTTTGACGCAGTTCTTGGACACTTTATCATAATAATGGGTATAACATAAAAACCTCCCTGACAATCGCTGTAGTGAGTGTTGATCTAAAGTATTTCTTTAACAGTTCTGTTGTGTCATTTATCTTCACTAGCTCTTTTACATCTATAAAGAATAATTCATTTAAGACACACTGAAGAGAAAGGAGGTATCCTAAATCACAGCGACAAGACAGAAGATAAGTAGGGAATTATTGTTCATTTTTCATAACACCCCAAACACTTGGGGGCATAAAGAGTTTAGAAACAGAAAAGAAAGTCCTTTTTTGCATGCACAATTCAAACCTTTCAGACAACTTTCTGAACTAACAAGGATACATGAGTTAAAAATATGTTTAGAAAAAGAAACACAGAGTAAATGCAATGACCTAGAGAGTTCTTAATCTGATGGCGGTTGGAAATCCATAGGATAATGTGTATTCTCCCAGTTTTTATGCTGCTTTTCCCAAGCTCCAAGCCACTCCACAGTGTTAAAAATAGCGCCTGAAAGTTTGTATGTCAGTAAGGTCTAGGTTGCTGGAGAGGAAGTTGATCGGTTGCCACAGGACAAGCTACCCCCTTTCCATCCTGTCCTGTTTCAGCTGAAACAGAGTTAATTTTCTTTCTAGTAGTTGCAGTGTTTTCAGATTTAGTATGAAAGAAATGTCAATAATGCTTCTTGTTGTAGTTGTTGCTAAGTGATGTTTATACTAGTCAAGGATGTTTATCAGCTTCCCATAGAAGCTGAGAAGGAACATAGACAGAACAATAGAATGGCCAATGGAATATTCCGTACCAAAGATATCATGCTCGGTATATAAGTGGGGGTTGGCCAGGGGGCGGGGGGGAATCCATGATCTCTGCTCAGGTTGGGCTGGGCAAACAGGTCACCCGGTGGTGAGAATGACTTGTGTCTTGTATATTCTTTTACCATTATTATTATTATTATTCATACTATTACTATTATTATTACTATTATTATTATTATTACTACTACTACTACTGTTATTTTGCTTTTCTGTTAATTGTTCTATTAAACTGTATTTATTTCAACCCATGAGGTTTTTTTCCCTTTCCCCTCCATTTCTCTCTGTTACAGTTTGAGAGACCCATAACAATTTATTGTTGTTTAGGCAATAATTCTATCACCCGATGGCCCCTCCCCACATGGAAAAAGGGAATCGAGAAAAACAAGGAAACCCGGGAGTTGAAGTATAAACAGATTTAATAGAGTAAGATTAGATAATTAACATTAATAGCACTAAAGAACCAATATTAATCCCGATACCAATACAGAATATGCAAAGATTATACTCAGCCAATTCTATCAGTAGGAAGCCGTGCACTCCCAGCAGTGGACAGCAAATGTCGGACACTGCGAGCGCTATGGCTTTGGGAGGAAGGAAAGGCCTCAGGGGTCCAGCACCGGGGCATGAAGTTCTCAGGATGGCAGCCATCAAGGGAGAGAGAGAACTTCACAGCAAACTTTCTAATTTATAGTGAATGTGACGTTGATGGTATGAAAATCCTGTTGGCCAGCTTAGGTCAAGTGCCCGAGTCTTGCTCCTCCTCGTCCCTGCACCTGGCAAGCTCGAAAACACTGGGATGTTGAAACCCACACACCATAGCTGGCTACAAAGTAAATATTTTCACAAATTCAGACACTAGAGTCTTCTAAAAGTGCAATCTTCCCAAGTATTAGAAGAGAAATTATTCTTGTGTCACTCAAACCAGGACACTCTCTCTTCTACCTACCCTTCTGGGGCTGGAACCGGGGGGTGAGCGAGAGGCTGCATGGTCCTAGCTGCTGGCTGGGCTTAAACCACAACACATCCACACTTCTATCCATACTAATCCATCTGAACCAGATCAATTCAGAACAATAGAATAGTGAGTGAAAGAAAATTTCTTCACAATTTATCCATAGCACATCCCAATCTGTTAGAGGCTTTCTATTGACTTCAATAGATCTCAACATTTCAAACACAATGAAAAAGAAATATAGTAGAAACAATGATTTATACATTCAAAGCCACTTCAGGCCTCCTAGTCCTTTCTCCAGCATACCAAAGTTTTAGGGAATCCTTGGCAAAAGAGTTCAGACATTACTCAATATTTTAAGATATGTATTCTTAAACTTTAAAGAAAATAAAACACATGCGGAGAACACAGTTTTTGCCTTGTTTGCATGGCATCCTTTTATCATTGTACAGTAATTCCTGATGCCTTCAGTATGAAAGGTGCTCTCTGCAGGATCATTATATTTGATGGAGTAACTTCCACACCTTATCAAGGCAGAGATCATTGGAAGGACGTTCTAATAAGCATGAAGTGCAATCATGTCATCATTTTCCTGTTCATTCTCACCCTCCCCTCCCTAATTACCAAGTAGAATAGCATCCGTGTCCTCTATATATTAAGCCTTTAAATTGTCTGCACTTTAGTTCTGTGAGTTGGGCATAAATGCCATTGGGTACAAATCTGCATCCTCTCCCCAGATCCTTGCTGAAATCACTGTTGATGTAAACCTCCAGGTGGGCAAAATTCAGTTCTTCATCTGTCATAGTTTTCTTATAAAAATAATGACTTTGAAATCAACAAGGCCAAGTGCAAGGTCCTGCACATGGGCTGGGGCAATCTCATGCACAAATACAGGCTGGGCGGAGAATAGATTGATAGCAACCCTGAGGAGAAGGTCATGGGGGTGTTGGTTGATGAGAAGCTCAATGTGACCTGGCAATGTGAGCTTGCAGCCCAGAAGGCCAGCCGTACCCTGAGCTGCATCAAAGGAAGTGTGGCCAGCAGGTCGAGGGAGGTGATTCTGCCCCTCTACTCCACTCTCATGAGACCCCACCTGGAATACTGCGTTGAACTCTGCAGCCCTCAACATAAGAAAGACATGGACCTGTTGCAGCGGGTCCAGAGGAGGGCCACAAAGATGATCAGAGGGCTGGAGCATCTCTCCTGTGAAGACAGGCTGAGAGAGTTGGGGTTGTTCAGCCTGGAGAAGAGAAAGCTCCGGGAAGACCTTATAGCAGCTTTCCAGCATCTGAAGGGGGCCTACAAGAAAGCTGGAAAGTGACTTTTTACAAGTGCATGTAGCGATAGGATGAGGGGTAATGTCATCAAACCAGAAGAGGGTAGATTTAGAATAGATATTAGGAAGAAATTTTTCACTATGAGGGTGGTGAGACACTGTAACAAGTTGCCCAGGGAAGTTGTGGAGGCCCCCTCGCTGGAAGTGTTCATGGCCAGGCTGGACGGTGCTTTGAGCAACCTGATCTAGTGGGAGGTGTCCCTGCCCATGGCAGGGGGCTTGGAACAAGATGATCTTTAAGGTGCCTTCCAACCTAAACCATTCTATGATTCTATGATTGAATTCCTGTATTTCATTATGTCTTTAGAAATGAAACACCAGTAACCTGAGAAACTTCTGGTAAAGCACTTCTTTGACATTAAATATTTATTTTACAGTACTGCTATAACACCACTTTTCATGAACTGCCTTCTATTCCTACAGCATTCTCTGATCATAACAGACAAAATTTTCTCATTGCTATCAGAGAGTATGGGAAAAGTTTATCACACCCTTCACTTGGCCGTCTTTAACAAAATCATGTTCTTGTCACAATGACTACTTGTAGGGAAATAAAACCATGCAGTGAGCCTGACATCTAAGTATCAAGTAAGAACTCCAAAAATGAAGGTATTCGTAGGCCTAAATCACTGCATTGAAGACCCTAATCAACAGTTTCCTTCTCTGGCACAATAAACGTCTGTTACAGGGTACAAAGATAGGTTCTGGAACAGATGTTCAAAAGAGGTAAAAACTACTTCAAGTCCTAAATAGCATCTTTATCAACTCTTTATCAATTCTTTATTGGCTTTCTTATCAACTGTAACCCTAAAACTTGGGGGGAGGGGAATAGCATTGATGGTGCACATATATCTGAGAAAGGACAAAGAAATCTAAAGAGCAGCATACTTGAAATATACCACTGAAATAACTACAATAGAGTGTTTCCAATATCTGTGACTAACTTAACTGACTGAAAGGCTAAGGATGTGATTTAGAGAAGGAATTAAAAAAAAAAAAATCAGAGCAGCATTTCAGATGCATGTTTGTCTTCAGCGTCTCTCACTGGTTAGTTTAAATATCACCTGAGTTAATGTGCCTACCTGATGTGAAACATATTCGTCTGTATCAAAATTATATTATTTTCTGTGTGTGGGATGTTAAAGCAAATTATAGTTTGAATTCCATTTCCCCAAATGAGGACGTAGTTGGATGGAGTTTTAGTATTACTTTTGTTTTTTTTAAACAGTCCCATGAAATTTATTATCCTTGCTATGTGACCTAAAACATATTTCCTAATAACAAGACAAATACTACTTTACTACAAGTACTACAAGTAAATTTCAAATTAACTCAACTGTTTTCACTTTTTGTGATTCATCCTCTAGACTCTTAAAGACCAGGAAGGATCAATGGAATAGTGAACCAGCCTGGAAATGACAGGTGGCATTAATGGAAGTCTTGAGAAAAACAAAGTTAAGGATGTATCTGGAGTTGAAGGGAAGTTATTTGCTCTTTATTGAACAGAGATATCTGTTTATTGAACAGAGACAGAAGAGATATGTGGGAAAGAAATTAGGTGTCTTCCATGTGTGGGTACATGTAAACGTGTGGGTGATGGTGACTGGAGGAAGAGATTTAGTATGTGGAAGAAAAAGTAACTAAAATTGCCAAATACATAGAGAGTTTGGAAGGAAGGAAGAATAGTTTTGCTATATGTATAGTGCTCTGCTTATTCTGTGGATTCATTTAAACTAAAAAATTGTAGAATGTGAAGTATCTGGATAGAAATGAAGCATAATTGGATACCTCCGATGTTAGTGTTTACTGCTGTATAGGCACTATTTTAACATCTGTTAATTTATAATAAATACTTTAAGTAGCTGATCTTTTTTTTTTTTTTTTAAATCTATCCTACCATGGGTTCCATTAAAAAGATTCCTAGTCTACATTAAGTAGTATGTGGTTTAAAAAGAAAGGAAAAAAACCCCAACGAGCACAAAAACCAATACAGGAACCATTTTATAAATTGATTTTACTTCAAGTTCACCAGAAGACTTACTTGTAGATTGTGGTGGGTGGACCCTGGCTGGATGCCAGGTGTCCACCAGAGCGGCTCTATTACTCCCCTCCTCAGCTGGATGGAGGAGAGAAAATATAGTGAAAAGCTCATGAGTCAAGATAAGGACAGGGAGAAATCACTCACCAATTACCGTCACAGGCAAAACAGATTTGACTTGGGGAAATCAGTTTAATTTATTACTAATCAAATCAGAGTAGGATAATGAGAAATAAAACCTAAATCTTCAACCACCTTCCCCCCACACCTCCCTTCTTCCCAGGCTCAACTTAACTTCCAAATTCTCTACCTCCTCCCCCGAGGCCGTGCAGGTGGATGGGGAATGGGGGTTGGGGTCTGTTCATTGCACACTGTCTCTGCCACTCCTTCCTCCTCAGGGAGAGGACTCCACACTCTTCCCCTGCTCCGGTGTGGGGTCCCTTGCATAGAAGACAGTCCTCCAGGAACTTCTCCAACATGAATCCTTCCCTTGGGCTACAGTTCTTCCCAAACTGCTCCAGCATGGGTCCCTTCCACACAGTGCAGTCCTTCAGGAACAGACTGCTCTAGCGTGGGTCCCCCACAGGGTCACAAGTCCTGCCAGCAAACCTGCTCCAACGTGGGCTCCTCTATCCACGTGATCACAGGTCCCCTGACAAGAGCTTGCTCCAACACGGGGTCTCCAATGGAGTACCAGCCTCCTTCAGGCGCATCCACCTGCTCCGGCATGGGGTCCTCCACGGGCTGCAGGTAGATATCTGCTCCATCGTTAACCACCATGGGCTGCAGGGAAATCTCTGGTCCAGTGCCTGGAGCACCTCCTCCCCTGTCTTCTTCACTGACCTTGGTGTCTGCAGAGTTGTTGCTGTCACATATTCTCACTCCTCACTCTGGCTGCTGTTGTTCCATTAGAGGTTTTTTCCCCTTCTTAAAGATGTTATCACAGAGGCACTACCACCGTTGCTGATGGGCTCAGCTTTGGCCAGTGGTGGGTCCAACTTGGAGCCGGCTGGCATGGGCTCTGAGAGACATGGGGGAAGCTTCTAGAAGCTTCTCACAGAAGCCACCCCTGTAGACCCCCACTACCAAAACCTTGCCATGCAAAATAGATTCTTAGAAATACCAAATGTATCAAAAAATAGCAACAATTTATATGGTTGGAGTGCACAAACTTTATTATTCATAGCAATTTAACTTCTGCAATAAGTGAAAAATTCAGTTTAGCAATATCTATAAATGTGTGTTTGCAGGCCTAGCAGGAACAATTTCAAGAAAAAACCCAGAATTTATTAGTAACCTACAAGGGTTCTGTTTAAACATAATTGCTTCATGCTGGAATTAGTATTATAGATTACTTCAGAATCTTTTTAAACTTGCTTTGTCTTGAAATTTGTAGCTAAAATATTGTGCATCCAAAAGTGCATTTACAGGCTAACATATCATTATATCCTCTTAGTCTCAGGTTTGCAATTTTTACACAAAAATTTTACTTGCATAATTTTCTAATAGCTATTTTTGAGGTTTCTTTTTCATTCAAATTTATTAACTAGCAACATGGATTCCCTACATAAATAAAAAGTATTTTTTCAATTTTTGAAGTGTCTTCATAAATGAAGTGTCTTCAACACTCATGGCTTCGGGACTGGTGTTACCGACAGGACTTTGGGTTTTTTAATCATAGGTTGCCATACGAGACATCTGGC
>RSEF01000001.1:122580012-122610806 GCA_003993805.1 Himantopus leucocephalus | reverse complement strand
TGGATCCCATCTGGCCCCATAGACTTGTGTGTGTCTAAGTGCTCTAGCAGGTCGCTAACCATTCCTCCTTGGATTATGGGGCCTTCATTCTACTCCCCATCCCTGTCTTCCAGCTTGTTGTGGTTTGGGCTGGGTTGGCCACTAAACAAATGACAGATGCTCTCTTTAACCTCTGAAGAGAGTTAGTTAGAAGAGAGTTAACTGAAAAATAAAATTACTGAAAATAAAATTGGTTCTGTTTTACCTCAAACCAAGGCACAGCTCAGGGGGCTGGGTAGCTGGAGAAAAAAGAAGGCGTTAAGTATCTCAGTCTTTTCCTCATCCTTTGTCACTATGTTTCCCCCCACATGTAATAAAGGATGGAGATTCTCCCTAGCGCACCTGTTGTTGCTAATGTATTTCTAGAAACATTTTTATTGTCTTTTATGGCAGTGGCCAGATTAAGTTCTAGTGGAGCTTTGGCCCTTCTAATTTTCTCCCTGCGTAACCTCGCAACATCCTTGTAGTCCTCCTGAGCTGCCTGCCCCTACATCCAAAGGTCATAAACTTTTTTTCCTGAGTTCCAGCCAAAGCTCTCTGTTACACCAGGCTGGTTTTCTTCCCTGCTGGCTTGTCTTTCAGCACATGGGTATGGCATGCTCCTACACCTTTAAGATTTCCTTCTTGAAGAATGTCCAGCCTTCCTGGAGTCATTTGCTCTTCAGGACTGCCTCCCAAGGGACTTTGTCAACCAAGGTCCTAAACCCCCCTCCTTACTCCTCTGAGAATCGAAAACTCTATCATTTTGTGATCACTATTCCCAAGATGGCCTCCAACCATCACGTCACCCACAAGTCCTTCTCTGTTCACAAACAACAGGTCCAGTGGGGCACGTTCCCTAGCTGGGTCCCTCACCAGCTGTGCCACCAGCTGTTATCTCCCACACACTCCAGGAACCTCCTAGACTGTTCTCTCTCTGCTATATCTTATTTCCAGCAGATATTTGGTAGTTTGAAGTCCCCCACAAGGACAAGGGCTCATGATCTTGAGACTTCTCCCAGCCATTTATAGAATATTTCATTCACATCTTCATCCTGGTTGGGTGGTCTATAACAGACTCCCAACATGATATCTGCCTTGTTCGCCTTCCCCCTGATTCTTACCCATAAACACTCAACCCTATCATCACCGTGATCAAGCTCTAGATAGCCAAAACACTGCCTAACACATGGGGTTACCCCACCTCCTCTCCTTCCTTGCCTATCCCTTCTGAAGCGTTTATAACCATCCACTGCAGCACTCCAGTTGTGCGAGTCATCCCACCATGTTTTCGTAATGGTGACTATATGATAGTTTTCCAGCTGCACAATGGCTTCCAGGTCCTCCTGTTTGTTGTCTATGCTGCGTGCGTTGGTGTAGGTGCACTTCAGTTGGGCTGTTGATCCCACTACATTTTTGGGGGTAAAAGCCCTAATTCCTACTTGACCATTCCCAGGTGCTTCAGTGGTTTCTAACACATCAATATCCCTTGTATCTTTGCTGCAGCTTGGATCTCCATTCCCTACCTCCACTGAGACAGTAGACAGAAACACCTTGCTATCACACCAACCCTCAAACTTTGGTGTGCTGCCCCCAGGCTTGTCTCTAGCAAGCCTGGTTTTATCCCTTTCCCCCTTCAAATCTAGTCTAAAGCTCTTTCAATGAGCCCTGCTAACTCCTGTGCAAAGATCTTTTTCCTGCTCAGAGACAGATGTACTGTGTCTGTTGCCAGCAGGCCTGGTGTCGTGTAAATGGACCCATGATCAAAAAACCCAAAACGCTGCCGACGACATCAGGCTTGGAGCCAGGTATTGATCTGCTGGCTCTTCTCGTTTCTCCTGTCATCATTGCCTGCAACTGGAAGGGTAGAGAACACTACTTGTGCTCCTGATCCTTTAATCAGTCATCTCAAGGCCCTGAAATCTCTCTGGATTGCCCTCAGACTTCTTCTTGAAACTTCATCACTGCCTACCAGACACATCCATAATGGGTAATAATCTGAGGGCTGTACCAGAGTAGGAAGCTTTCTCTTCACATCTTTAACCCAAGCTAAAATAACTGTCAATAAATAAAATTAAAATAATGAACAGAGTTTCTTGGGGAAGTGGAATTAGGAACATGTTAATACTGAATAAGATAGAAATTTAATAATTTTAAAACAGTTTTCATATTCAGATCATTCAGAAGGCACATGTTTACAGGGTAAGTTTATATTTTTGGCAAAACAATGCTTTAAAAATTTCCATATGCCACTGGAAATTTTCTAGCCAGCTGCATATTTCATATATATATACTGGTATTAGCTTATATTCATATGTTCGTAATCCAGGGCTTCATTCTTTCTCTGTCATGTACACTGGCCAAATTTGGCCTGTCTGTTTTCTGACTACTTTTGGGGTGTTTCCTACCTTCTTTTTTTGACAATATTCAAATTTCTATGTCTGCTAGAAAGACAATGTTTATCTACTTTTAATTGTCCAAAATTTAAAAATTAATCTAGATAGAATGCATTTTAAAATGCTCCTTACTACAGCTTCAAGAGTTCAAGTGCTCCCATAAAGACTGGTTGTGTAGTTTCTCATCTTCCAGTTAAACATAAATATCTGCTTTGATATATTTTTCATATTTTATTAGTTTAATGGCTTGTAAATACACATAAGAAATATTTTTAAAAAAATAAAAAAACCCTACTTGATACTATATGTTACAAATTCAGCAGCTGCCTATTGAATTTGTCAACTTCATTTCAAAATGCTGTTTTCTGGGATCATTAAGAGTGAAAGATGTATGATTCTGCTATAAAATTCACCTTCCATGAAGAATAGATGCACACAGACCAAAACCTATTCATAATTGGAATCATTGTCAGGTGTCTGTTTTCTCTCTCTTTTCTTCACAGTTCTATCTCTGTTATTCTTAACAGTGATTTTAAACAAAAGTTTGATATTTTCTTCTCCCACCCATTTTACTGGAAACTTGTGAAAGAACACAAATACATAAATTTCCCTTTGATCTGTGATATATCAATTAGAATTGTTTTTTCTTTAATTGAATAGCTTTGCTATCAAGAGTAGCTTTTTATAAAGTGGCCCACAGTAAAATTGGATTATTTTTCTTTTTAAACCTTCCAAATGCTTCTCTAATCCTGCTCATTGTTAACATTTTCCTATAGGTTTCTAATATTCATTTTAAATTGCAGTTGACACTGAGCCCTTTTAAAAATTGTACATTATAAGCACATAAGGAAATGCAATTTGCTAAAAATACAGTGATTTAAGGTGATAATTTCCTAAAAGTGATTCATAATATATAAAGTAATGACAAAAGCTAGAATGAGGTATTCCTCTGCTTTTCTGGTCTCATTGCCTAGCCAGAACAGGACTAGTCATTTAAGTTCCCAAGTACCTCAAAGTGTTTTGCATATTTAAATATGTAGACTAAGGCCAAATACTTACTCTTGTAAGGTTTAACCTTAGAAATCACAGAAAATGACTCATATGATAGGAAAAGATTAGGAGAATTTATTAAAAAAAAAAAAAGGAAAAGATTGCTCAGAAGTGAATTGATTCTGACAAATAAAAAGAGATCTGGAAAGTCTAATTCAATGAAAAAAAAAGGCTTTGCAAAAATTGCCAGGGTTCTTATAGTGAATAGCAATACTAGTCTATTGATTAATTTTCCATCATATTTTTTTTCAGAATAGGAAATATAGAACATTGCATTGATAAAAGACTTTCAGTAACATTAATTCTTTCCTGTTTCTCCTGTATGACAGCAATAAGTAACTGAAAATTGGACTTCAAACTCAGTAGTTTACTATTTTTTTATCTGAATATCTCACTTATGATAACTAAAATGAAAAACGAATACGAAAATTATTTTTTCTAACTTCACAATTCATACTGCATTTTTAAATTATATTACTACAGTAATGCAATGATTTCATGGAATATATATGTTAAGTAGTTTTTCACTGCAGTTAAAAAAAAAATGGGAATTTTGTGTGATGTTTTTTCATCCTTTTTCCTCTACCCAAACCAAGAGAATAAGGGACAGTTAATAAGCTCCTTTCCATGTTTCAGTCTTCTTTAAACATGCTAGTTTTGGCTGTTTTCTCACAGATTTGGAGAAGTTAGAATACTGAAAAAAACCTGTTCATGTTAAAAAATGGAAAAAGTGTATTTTCATTTCTATTTTGTGAAAGTGAAAATTTATAATGCTGAATGACTAGGGTAAAATAATTTTAACAGGACTGTTGTGGAAAAATAAATATACAGAGTTACCTAGTCCAAACCCAAATATTTTAAATTAAAATAAATGCAATGATAAAAGGAACAGACTGGTCTAATGACTGTTACAATTTTTAAATTGTGTATGTATTTTATAGCTAAAATAACTAAGAAATTTATTTGTTTGTGAATTTTGTGTTAAAAGATTAAAAAAAAAGTCATTGAAGTACTAGGTTTCTTACAGGAAATTTTGTTGTCATAAAAGTACCATGTGAAAAATCTAATTTAATAGATCAATAGATTAATAGATTAATAGATTAATAACCTCATCGAGTTTCTTCATCAAGCCTATAACAATTGTTCCAAGTGAAGCATTTTAAAAAAATATATTAAGTTTCAAATTAAAGGCTTCAATATGCAGACCATATTTAGGAACAAAGAATATACAGAGCACCTAGGAGAGAAAAGTCTGTACTCTCAAATGAAATGATCCTGAAAAGGATCTAAAGACCAAGCTGAATGCAAACTCTGAATGCTGCTATAAGTGCCTCATAATAAAGAATATTCCTTTTACTAATGTTGGTAAAGAGGAATAACTCAATCTTTGGAAGAATATGAAATAGAATATCAAATAGAAATGGGAATAAATTCCTCATATGCTTTAAGATACCTCATTGCTAGAACCACTGTCTGGTTCAGCAGTCACAGAAAAAAATATTAAGGTTTGATCCTACCTATTTGATACTTTTAAAAGTATATTAGCATAGAATTCTACTGAAAATGGACGTGCAGCACATTCACTCTCAATGTAGTGCTGTGATGTTTTTTAAAAATATTATGAGGCATGTAAATTAGAGAAGATATTCTTACACTATTTTTGAGACATGCTTTAAATACCTGAATTAAGAGTCTGAATCAACAGGAGCTCTACTTAGAAATGAGAACACCTTGGCCCCAAGTATCTCTCTAGGCTCCCTTGATGACAAAGCAATTCACGTCCAAATTCAGAAAGAATTGCAGACTATATCTGTATTAGTAAATTAAGCAGTGCTCAAGCATTTTTCTGGAAATTTGAAGAAAAACACAGAGAACATATAAATTATACCTGCGAATTCCCAGGCCCTGGTATTTTCTACAAGTTTAATTTTTTAACAAAACAGAAGTGGCACACCTTTGTTCTGTGTCAATGAGCAGACTTTCAGACAATACACGGGCAGAATTTAGGACTTAGCTCATTTCAAAGAAAGTTCCTAAATATTAATGAAAATTAATGCTAATTATTAATATGAAGTCATTCAGAATAGTCCTGCAGCAGTATCATAACAGTCATCATATCTGTACACACTTATGCCCTTTTGCCACGTTACACATGGTCTAACATCATGCCACAAAACCCCAGGTCTAGGAAGCTACATAAGTTGTGTTTGGTCCCTTGACACACAAAATGTGCATAAGTGTTTTTGATGAGTGTCTTCAGAAGAGGATGTCTGTCATTGCCATCTGAGAGAAATGAAGTGAGAAACAAAGTGGATCCAGCTCTGCCTGGATCTCCCTCATTCCAAATCCCTAACTTAACTTATGACTTGGAGGTATGTGGAGTGAAGAAAGCAACCGTGTTTTGCAACTCAGAGAAGATAAAGCTGAAAACAGCATGACTAAGAGGGAAGGACATGTATCATCCTTCCAAGGTGTTGCAGCACAACTACAGCTGTGTGTCAGCCTACACAGATCTTCAGATGCTATTGAACCCCTTGTTGCCCAGATCTTGAAGATGGTATTCCGACACCTACCTCCCACCCTCTCTGCTGCTGCAGCAATAGCCTTTCTCCTAGGCATGCTGGTCACTAGGCTCTCCTCTCCCACCCCGCAGACTGCGATCTTCACCACTCCTTGTCATGTTCACCAGAATTTGGAACGCTGTCTGGTTCAGAGCTCTTTTCCAATTTCCAATAAAGCCTCTTTTCCTTATGGGAACGACCAGCTGACCCAGGACCACAGTGCTCCACCTTTTTTCTTGGCCTGTGTCAGGGAATTTGTAAAAGTTGTTGGCTAGTGGAGTAGAGGACCTATATATGTTTGTATATCCTAGGAATATTTCTGCTACAGAGGTTGTGGTGG
This sequence comes from Himantopus leucocephalus, assembly GCA_003993805.1. Classification (NCBI taxonomy): domain Eukaryota; kingdom Metazoa; phylum Chordata; class Aves; order Charadriiformes; family Recurvirostridae; genus Himantopus; species Himantopus leucocephalus. The sequence goes on along the minus strand of RSEF01000001.1, from coordinate 122,604,441 downwards.
GTAGCAGGGAAGGCGGTCAGGAACCACGGTCTTTTGGGAAGAATGGATTTGACTAAGGGGAATGGCAAACAAAGCATTACACAAGACATTAGGCATTTTCTGACATTTCCTGTTTAAATTACAAGATGAAGAAAGGAGATGGCAGAGAAACAGGAGAAGGAATAGAGACCTCGAAGCATCTTGAGAGTTTCAACTGAGAGACTTGTTACTAAAAAAAGACAAAAGGCTACAATCCATGCCTAAAAAAGGAAGCTGTCTGTGGGAAGGTCTTAAGAGAGTGCAGACAGAAACAGGGGTAGCTGGGGAATTGGCAAAGACTCTGTCTCTGTTTAGAGGGAGTTTGGGGTTTTGTTTGTGGCTTTTTTTTTCAATCATTACTGGAACTCTGAAAAGCCTTTTTAGGTTTCTGCTACTATATCCATAAGGACTGGGTTGCAACAAACCCCAAGCCAGCTAAGAACAGACATCCCCATGTCTGCATCCTCATAGCTGCAAGGGCAGTCTGGTAAAAAGGAATGAAAGGACCCATTCTGCTGTGATGCGTAACTTAGAAAATTCTCACCAGTGTCCTTGCGCAAGTAATTGGTGGCACTGCAGGAAATCATACATGAACACTGAATCTTGAGGAGGAGTGACATGGTTACTGACACACAACCGAATCCAATTTTCAGTGAGATCTTGAAGGGACCAACAGAAATGAGCACGATGCTTCTGGTTGTGGCCAAAGTCAGGATTGTAACTGGGAAGTGGCACCTTTCACAAGGCCCTGTGAACCCCCTGCAAACTGACACCCATGGTCAGGAAGAGGATGCTCTTCTGGATTGCTCATGAAGGACCGACATACTCAAAGAGTACAATTAGTTGGTGTCCCATGTCCATGGCGGTTCACAAAAAGGAATGACAGCTGCTACTGTTGATCAACTCCCAGAAGACGCTGAAAGAAGAATTCAAATTACAGCAAAAGGACTAGAGGCCTAATAAATATTGCTGACATTAATCACGGGTCAACCATCTTGCTATCACATCTCTGTCTGCCACCATTGTCCTTCTATCATGGACTTGAAGACCCCAAACCCACAGACTAGTGAGAGTCAGAGCCAGCAAAGCTCAAGGGAACAATGGCAACTGCGTTCTCCATAGGTAAGTGTTCATGGAAGTGGTGCCCAGGGAGAAGGGCTTTCTTGCACCTGATGTTCAGCACCAGCTCCCATAGGATGCCACGTTTATAGTGCAATGTCTTCCCACCAGAAACATACAGTTTCCATTATGGTGCTGAGTATCAATTTGGTAGCCTCGAGTTGGGGAAATGGAATGGACCTCACATTGCCTGAGAAATGTCACAGCATGGACATGAGAAGAAACAGCAAGAACACCAGAAGCCTGAGCATCCTAAGATGCAGTGTGGGAGGGCAAATGTGATAGGCATGGTGGCTGGAAAGTGGCTAGTACCACACTCTGAAGTTGTGTGGAGCTGAACCCCTTTATAAAGCAGCTGAGGCCACAATGACATGTCCTGCATAGGACTGGTGAGCGAGGAACATGATGTGTCTGTAGTGCCTGAAGTGCATAGCTGAGAGGACGAAAAACCTTGTGGGATGTTTTGGTTTTTTTTTTTGTGACAAGGCCAGGGACAACAGCTTGCAGCTGGGACACTCTCAACTTATTCTGGGCAACAGCAACTATAGTAGCACAGACTAGACGGAGTTCAGTAACCCTTAGCATCAAAAAATGATCCCATGTGCAATTACATTACTGTTGTAGAAGTGACCTACTGTCCCTCATTGCAATTTCTAAGTTAGTTCTCTTTGTAAGAGGTTTTATTAAGTAATCAAATACTTCTTCAGATTAAATTAATGAAGATTCAAACTAGGTGTTTACAAGATCCTTTCTGGTATAATGTTCATTTTTTCCCATTTTAGACAATGGCAAATACTTTTCTTAATCAAAAATGCAAATACAAATTTTACAGCCACAACTGACTGGAATTTTTTCAGCTTCCAGTACCTATTTATCACTGTATTGCAAATGACATTACACACACTTAGTTCAGTACTTGACCTAGTCTAGCCAAATTTGAATGTTTTCCCCTTAATCTTTTGCAATGCACGAATACAGGTTGACTTGAATTTCAATCCATAATTTTGGAACTTGTTCATGCTGCTAAGAAACATGCAAATAAATGCCAGTTTCTTGCTGAAATACTTTATCAGTAGCAATAAATAAAGTAATGCTTCAACCTTTATTTGAAGTTACTGTTTGAATGCATATGATATACATTCACTTTCTTTTTTCCAAATTTATAGTGGCATAAATTCTATATAAAATATAAAGCTTTCTTCAGGGCTCGAAGTCCAACAAATATTTAAGTTAATGGGAAAGTGTCTCTTGACTTAATTAATATCTAATTAGACAATTTTTTTTTTTTTTTTTGAGGTCAGGTTCTCCATTGTATGCCAATGTAAATTAAAGTGACTCACCATTTCTACAACAGAATTAAGAACAAGCAACGTCATTTGCATGGAAGGGGAACCAAGATCACACGTTGCTCACCATCCTGCTATACATACAGAAGCCCATCTCAGCATGAGAGTAACATGCAGCTATTCAAGGTTGTGTGTCTATATATGGATATAAATATATATACATAAGACACTTAAACCCATCCAAGAAATAGATTTAATTCAGAGGTTTTTCTGAAGTAATTTAAAACTTTAACCCAAAACATTTTTCAGCTCAACTTTTAACATTAACAAAGTAAAAAAAAAAAAAATCTGTCTTAATTTTTTTTCTTTTGCTTTAAAAATAGGAGTCCTTTGTAGGTTGTTCCTCCTTAGCCCATGCCATGGTTCTCTTTGTAGTTATAAAGGTATTTTTCATTTGCTCAAGCCAACCACCTGAGAGTTCCTACAGAAAAATCTTTTGAGCCTAAGGACGAACAAGTGTTCAAGAACAGGTAAACTTGAAAAACACAGGTCATTAATTTAAATTAAATCATTTTTTAATGCTTCTAAACTAACTCTCCCAGATAAGCAGGACAATTTTGTGACAACTCCTTCCAGCCGCTGAAATAAAATAGAATATTTGAATCCAGAGAAATAAAAATTGAGGTCCCTTAAATTTAGTAGTAAGTTTAGATGTACTTGTTCTGCCTATAACGCTAGAGTGTATGACAACTCATACCCTCTCAGGACTGAAAAAAAGGGGAGCTTCTGATGCTGATTCATAAATAATACAAAAGCACATGCCTTTTCTCTACTATTTGGGGGTCTTGTTTAAGTTTGCTGTTCCGTTTAATTTCTGCTTCTATTTTTCACGTTGGGAAAAATAACTTCTTTTATACAACATGACTTTATGTTCCTTCATAATTTTAAAATCTGCTGTGACATGAGGAAAATAGTTCAATATATGGTGATGAATTTGTCATTAGTTTTGCTGAACAGAGTTTTTTCTCATTTTAATGTAACGTAGGAGATTATCTCTGGTTTGTAAAAGTCAACAGCAAATAAAGATCTCATTTTCTAATTCCTGGAGGTAGTAGAGGAGCCAAAGACCAAATTATCTTGAAAGTCTTATTAAGAAATTGGGTAAGACCTTTTCACTTAGACAATTTTCTTTCAGCCTAGTTTTTCTTTCCAATTGAAATTAACAATTATAGTTAAAACTGCTTGTTTTTATTCTGATGTTATCAGCTTTAGAAGCTGTTCTTTTGCTTTTTTGTGTTTGTTTCTGCTTAAAATTAAACTGTTACAATAAGAAATCAAATGCAACATATAAAGTTTAATCAAGGTAAAAGCCACGTGAAAAATTAATTTCAAACATTACAGAAAAATGACATGAAGAGATATTCTGTCCTTTTATAATCTCACCAAAATCAAGCCTAATTTGGATTAATTCCATTTTAAATGAAGAAAAGGTCAGTAGAGGGATCCTGTTAATTTTCATAGATATTTGACCAATTATGCAGATATTTGTGTGAATACATTTTCAAACAACACAAGATTACTTTATTTTTATTTTTATTTACTTTACAGTGTTCCTTTCTTCAACGTTGGAACAGATTTGTCTTTAAATAAACTGAATTTATGGACTAGTAAGTGTAATATTATCAGTTAGTTGTAAGGAAAATTCAAGTTTAAGTATGTACATGTTGCAAAAGTTTAAGCTTTAAAGCACAATCTAAATCCTGATTTTGAATTTTCATTGGCCATTTAAGAGCAGCACATACAACAAACTGTTCTTGCTAAACTGCTAAGTGTTAATTAGTGTGGCCTCCAAAATGAAGATTCTTAACCAAATGAAGATTCTTAATGCCAAAGAAAAGTCCTGACTGGGTATAACAAAGGATTAAAGAGTAAATGTCTGAGGACTATTGCATGTAAGAGATGGCATGTATGAATACCATATTTGAGTAACATCTACAGAAATTTAGAATAACATCTACAGAAAAAGGCATTTTAGCATTTGTGAAGTAAAGTACAGTTTCCTATCTTTTAATGTTATAGTAGCAAGTATTACAATAAAGTAAATAAGCCATCCCTCAGCTCCCTACCAAGTAGTAAGGCTTTTTGATGTCAGCAGAGTGACAAGTACAGACATTAAGTTTGACATTAAGAATTTTTGGTGTGTAATCTATTTCATATTATTAATGATGCTAAGATAGAGGAAAAAAGTTTTTATATTTTACTGGATTCTATCTTCTAGAATGCTACAATTACAGATTAATGGGCCTAAAGGTGTTAAAGGGGCCTAAATAATGGGTCTAAAGGGGCCTTCCAGAGTTTATCTAGTCCAATAACCAGTCAAATTTTGAAAATCTTGAAGAACATAGATCTGATATTCTCTCTGGACAACCCGTTGCAGACACCCTCCTGAGGACCAAGTTTTTACTTCTATGTAATTGAAATTTCTAGTGAAAGTCTGAATTAATCTTCTACCTTCCCATTAGGCAACCTGAACACAGCAATTAGGGCCTCCTCACCCTTTGTCTTCACTTGAGAATGAACAAACTAAACTATTTTAGCCTTTCCATATATGCTACTTGCTCCAGGCCTCTGGTAATGTTAGTGGTCCTCCAAATGACTTGTTCCAGTATGTCCCTGTCTTTCTTGTAATGACAATCTCCAAACTGGACACAGTGCTGTGTTGCCACCCTACTTGTACAGTTACACGAGCTTAGTCCATCCCAGCTGCAAGACTTTGTCTTTGCTTTGTTCAGCTTCGTGTGGTTTTCATCAGCTCTTTTCTCCGGCCTCTTGAACAACCTCTGAACAGAAGTCCTTCCCCTCTATTTGGCATAGTTCACAGACTTGCTGAGTGGGCACTCTGTCCCATTGTCGAGATCTTTAATAAAGACATCAAACAGCACTGCCTCCTATATTAAAAACTGAGGGACACCACTTGTCACAAATTGCCAGTTGGACTTTGTGCCAGTGATCTACTCCTTTAAACATGATGGTCCATTTACTTTTCCATCCACCTTATTGTCCACTCATCCCGTATCTCCAATTTGGCTCTAAGAATATTGTGGGAGACCTTGCTGATGGTCTTGCTAAAGTCAAGACATATAACATCCACCGCTCTGTCCCTGTCCACAAAACTAGTCATCTCACTAAAACAGGCAACTGGCCAGAGACAGTTTGCTTTTGATAAATCCAGCTAGCTGTACTCTGTCACCTGTGCCTGGAGATACACTGAAAAAAAATGTAGCTAGTTAGGAGATGGTAAGTAGTAGCAATAATGAGCAAAGATACACATTTCTTTTACACTAATGGTGACATAATTTTAAAATAATATTTTTTCACCTTTATGCGGTAAAAAGGTGCAAATGATGTATCATATGTTTAACATTCAGCATGCAGAATTCATAACACATATTGAATCTCAGAAAGTCACACAATCCAATCAGAACGACATTCTCAATGTACAATTAAACACTACTTAATTAATCATTCTTAATTAGGATTTGGTCACAAGTCCTCATCTATTTTTGACAATAAAAAATTGACAAATTGTAATAGAGTTTTCAATATCTCTCTAGAAAGTGAAATACTGTGGGTTTTTTTCATACTTTAAAGAAGCATAAATCATTTTAGTGGGTTGTTCTGAGATTTTTTTAGAAAACCCAAAACCTTGCCAGTCTTTGATGAATAATCTCTCCGATATATAATTTTTAATGGAGACGTACCACATATTAATCAGTATCTGTATGTGTCCACTTATTTTATCCTATGATAGAACATATAGGTACTGGCAATGGAGCATGGACAGCCTTTGGATAAGATCCAAGAGGCACAGATGGATTGCAACAGCACAAGCTTATTCATAAAAATAGGAAAGGGAAGAAAAGCATATGATAATATTTTGGCTGCAAAGATTTTGCAAGCATCATGGAATCAACTGTGCATCTTATACATATCATTAAGCATTGGCTATTACATTAATCAGACTTTTCTCAAACAATTAAAATGTATTTTGACTGTATTACTCAACATTATTACACCAAACATAGGCTTCCCAAAACACGTAAACAAGCATGCTCTATATTATTAGGAAATCAGATTCCATCTAGAATAATCTTCTTGCGTGGTGCGCTGTCCGCAGCTATAGTGTTTTAGACTGAATCCTTTCAAATTATGAACCAAACAGAGCCTGACTCAGTCACCACACAGAATGCTTTGAAAGAAAACGCTGCAGTATGCGGGGGGCTGCTTTGCAGGTGCTGCTTTTCCTCCTGGGCTTCATTATCTTTATTTGAGGATTTAAAAATCAGCAGCCTAAAGCTACTTGAAAGAATATTTAAAAGATCACTCCACATATATCCAGGAAACTGTCATTCTCTGCTAGCTGTTACAGAGCAGGTTGAGGACCCTGGATCATCCTGCTTCCAGCACACTGAACATCTGTCTTCTGAGGATAACTCAGGCCTCCTTCAGCCCTTCCTCCCATCTCTGCTGAGTCTTCAGTCTTGACATGGGAACATCATCAACTTTACCTGACATCTTCTAAAAGAATATTTCTGTTTACTGAGTATGATGGAATCACAGTTCAGTTATTTACATTAGGTAAGTGTTAAGCATAGGATTTACTATATTAACATTAAAACGATACACATTCTATAACCTGTTTTGGCCGTTCTTCTTATACATAGTCACATGGTAGGAAACTTGGCCTCCAGGAAAACTGTTTTCTTCATGACTTCATGAGAACAGGCTTTCTGCCCTAGGGCTTTTGTCTTAATGGATTTATTTTGCATTATTATGCCCTGCATTATTTATAATGTCTCCTAGTAATTGTCAAAATAATTGCCTTAGAAATAAATATGACACATAGTGACTGTACTATTAAATCTGAGATACTGATGCAAATAGATGGTCTAAATGTAACTTCAAGTGTACATTTACCTAATTACTAGAGAGCTAACACCAGGACTTTGCCCTTGTGGCAGTCTGTTCCTGAGCATGGCACTGTTCGCGTTTGTTTCAGAATACTCTGGGGAAGTGTCAGAGCAGCTGCATCTGTTACAGCTGATTTACAAATGCCAACTTTCGGTGATCAAAATGAGAAAAAATATTGAAAATGTGTTGTTCCCTTGCACCAACAGTAACTAATAACTGTCAAAACAGCTACATTTTTTGAGTGTGAGAGGAAGGAATAAATTGAAGAAATAATCATTAAATTATGAAGACACATACTACAGAAGGGTTTTGGCACAATAAATCTTTTTATTAAACTTCTCGTTTATTTCTTTTCCTCTTTAGAATATTTTTAAACAGATTGATAAGAAGAATTAATAGTACCAACTAAAGAATACTACTGGGAGTTTGTTTGTTTTTTTTTGGCAAGAAAAGCAGATATTTTAAGAATTTGTTGTCTATTGATGAAAACTAAACCTGCTAATCTCTCCTGTACCCTGCTTTATCACCTCATCTATCACCTGCATTCTCATCTTCTACTCACAAGTTATTTCCATTCTTGCAACTGAATCTTCCCTTTCCAAAGAAAAGCTGAGGTCCTGATCTATGGCTTCCCTGATTTTTTTCCAGTAATCAGAAAGGCCTGAATTGATTTCCTCCTGCTGCCCTTTTCGTGTGTCACACATAGGCTGTTTTCACCTACAACTATAAGAAAGCAAAGAAAAGCTTTTGGGGATGTACAAAGAGTTGCAACGAGCTAGGAAGGAGAAAGTAGTAATGTAAGGATCAGTTAAAGATGGCACTGTCTAGGAAAGACTTGTTTCAGACAAACAATTTGTATTGGAGAGATAGAAAAGAAGTATTGTGTGCTCTATTGCCAAGGGATTGTGTTTCTGAAAATAAGAAGACTAGGGGGGGAGGATTTTAAAAACAAAGTCAAGAAGATGAAAGAGTGAATGACTAATCTCAGTTCACTAAAAGGAAAGTCTTGTGTGAATTACCCTAAACCATCAAAGAAGTTAGTTGTTAAAGGTATCTATCAACACTGTCAGGTTAAAGATAGGTAGAACAAGGATGAAAAAACATTCCATTGCTAGAAGTGTGATTTCTTCCACACCATGCTTTCCCCAAAAGAAGATATTTCCATTTTGGTAGTTTATGTTTGCCTTACTGCAATACAGGGGATATTATGAAAGCACCTGTTATTTTGGATATCCTTACTGACATTGTTACTTGTCCATTTTAAAGTAAATAAATAAATAAAAAAAACCTTCTGCAAACTCTACTATAATCACACTTTAAAACATACAAAGTAAGTGTAGAAGAAAGAGAAACAGTTAGTCCTCTACTCATGAGACAGGAAAAGAGAAATTATCTTCAAAGATGACTCAGGACTCTGCGTTATAGTCTTTAACTGCAGCATGAAGTAAAATTCACTGAGTATTTTAAGTGATAAAATGATCTCCTAAAGTGATCTCCTAAAGTATTTCAGCACGTGGATACCTTCTCCGGGTTATATATTGTTTCCTTTTGGTACTGTTAGAATAAAATCAAGGCAAAATGTTGAATATTTTTTTTAGGTTGGTCTCTATTGCTCCAGAATGTTAGAAGACTTAGTTTATCTTAAGAAAATCCAAACTTCTAAGTTTGAAAAGAAAGAAAGAAACTAATAGAAGTATGAAGGAGAAAGCAGAGTGAATTAATAAATTATATGAATTAAAATGAATTTATTTTTAAAGAAATAGTACTGTAAGTGGTACAGTTGAAAAGCAATTGGAATACAATGATATTACTTTGTTAAGGATTTTAAAAAAAAAACCTCAAAGACAAAAGACTGGCTCAGATTACAGTAAGTTTTCTATGCAGCAAATAAGAAAATATAAAAGGTACTGAAAAGAAGATCTAAGATAATCCTCTGGCTATCTGAGATTGTATAGGTGCCTTACTTCTCAGATGAAAAGTGCTATTTTTGTATTCAGAATCTAATCCTGATTTGAGGTGAAATTTGGTATCTTCAAAAGAAAAAACAGAACAAAACAAAACAACAAATATTTATCAAACATGCAATTTGGTAGTTTAAATACATCTGCATAAATAGGGAATGGTTTTTTTAGCACCTCTTTGTTACCTGAAAGGAAAGAGACAACCTTGCTGAAAGACCTCTTTTTTTTCTTCATAGCTTAATCCAAAATATACCAGAACTATAACACCAATCTCATGTTTTAGAACAGTTAGAGGCAGAAATCAGTAGACTACTCCACTAACACCAGGGCATAAAATATAAAAGGAAGATAATTAAACATATAGCATAAAAGAATCCACCTTAATGTATCATAAACTCATGTAATTTTATTCTAGTGATCTGAATATTCTAATATACCATTAGTGAGTTTTTCCAGGGAAGAATGGAGACAGGCACAACTTCTCAGCCTAGAAGGAACAACAGCAAAATTTGAACCAATTGGAAAAAGAGGTAGACACTTGGACTTCTCAGAAAAAAAACCATGTTTTTACCACATTCTTTTGAAAAAAATAGTTTAGGGACAGTTGTCAGAACAGCATTTTAAAGCTTAATAACACAGAGGGAATCGAAAACAGAGTAGAGCACCAAAGGCAAAACCAAAACCAACCAGAAATAATTTCAGTACATGTCTAAAACAGCTTCTCTGCAGAGAGAATCACAAATGCCATGAAGAACTGTAAGGAATTGTTCCTAATGAATTAGGTCCCAGTGCAAGGATCAGGGGACACTCAGTTAAGTAGTCAGACAGTAACTCAAAACTAACAGCAAGAAGAATGCTTTTCCCCAGGCACTACATAGGTAAACTGGAGAGCTTATTATTATAGGATGTGAAAGCTAGAAGCGTAAATAGGTTCAAAAAGGACAAGATAAATTTATTAAGGACTGTTCCATAAGTTTCCCTAAACCCTTTTGAACATCTTTGCCCTTTTCTATATGCTTTCTATTAAAACCAGAAAATACCGAGTTCTACTATTTCTGATTTTTTTTGAGATTTATGTTGATGATAGAGTTTTGACACTGAGTTTTGTAAGGCATTGGAATGTTTTCCAAAGAAAAAAAAAAAAGAAAAACAAAATATACTGGCTCCTTTTCCTAAGCATCCACTACAATACATACCCAGAAACAGATAACGAGTTAGCTCGTTCTTTACATTCATGTGATATGACTTTCCATCTGTTATGTTTTAACCAGTTATCTAAGATATTTTAAACTTCTGATCTGAAGAATGTAACTCTTTGTTACTATAACCTCTGAACAAAAGAATTTGATTGAATGGGGCCTACAATAGCAGACCAAAGCCTTGCTTGGGCCAAATAAAGCATAATTTTCCTGCTTTCCATAGAAATATGCCAATATAAACCTGGGGATACGTAGTCTCTTGGAGAATTAAGAGTCCTAATAGTTTTGGGCATCCTAAAATCATGACTCAAGAGAAGAAGACTGACACTTTCAAATTCTTAACTGCCAGGGAGCAGCAAGAGCAGGACTTCTGACGAGACCAGAGGTGAAATATGGCTCCTGGATAGGGGGGTGTCCCAGGTGGAGTTGCTCAGTGCAATGATGCAGGTCTGACAGTGCTGTCATGGCCCTGACATTAAATATCTACGTTTCCTACTGTTTCTTGTGAGACCAAGACCTGCTGCCATGCTGAATGAGCAGTTCTAAACCTGTAGTAACTTGGAAAATTGTTATACAAATTCCTTCAGCCTAATGTTTCAGGACATTCAGCTGTAGTTAGAAAGAGCATATGTCCAAGAACGCATTCTGCATTATGTAGCACATGGGATCCTTTGGGATCTCTAACTGGAGGCAGAGGGAGGGCTGTTTTTGAACAGGATAAGAGGCACCAGATGGTGGGACTCCCCCTCCCCACTCCAGAGGACAAGATATCACAGCCCAGAATTGGGGCTTCCGATTTTAAACCCCATAGTGCTAAATTTCTTGTGAGAAGTTTGGGAAGTTGTTTTGACTCTCCTGTTTCAGAAGAAGCAATCAGCATTTTGGCAAATTTCTTCAGCTGTATAACCTCTGATGTATGGCTTCCTGGAGCTAAATGAATTAGCACCATCCACAGAGCTCTCCTACATCACTGCTGGTCCCCTGGAACACACCATGCGCACCCTGCCAGGCTTCTCTTCATAGTAGAAACAAAACTAGTTCAGAAACCCATTCAACCGCTCACTTTATTTCATTATATTTTAATTAATTCCTTTGAAAACTCCTGTGAGAAAAAGATCTGAACATTTTCAGCATTGAGTTTAAAGCTAAAATTAAGGCAATGAATCAGGCTGTGGGAAGCTGGAAGCTAATATTCTAAAAGTATGTGCCACACAGCACAACACATTGGAAGCTGTGAACATTCATTTTGAAAGCTGACATATAATACATGTTTTTTCCCCCCAAATTATGGCTTGCTTCTGTTTAGGATAAGAATCTTGTCCTGTTTTCTACTACAAGCAGAACATGACCCTACCCTTCAGTGTTACTGTAATAAACTACCAAAATTACTCATCAGTATTAAAAAAAAAAAAAGCAACACCTATGTTTAGGATTGAAAAAAAAATTTATATATATAATGAATGTGTTTGGTTAATGATAAGAACATAATTTGCTCTGTCCTTTTGTCATGCAATATACAAAACTATCATAGGAATAAAATCTCAGTGTGACCAGATATTTCTTTGATTTAATTACTTCCTACTAGTTTTCAACAGACACATTATGGTAATGTCACCCATTATAATGCACATCAGTGATGTGAACCACCACAGGTTTGAATCACCTTAGACACCAGTAATCAAACATGTGATTTGTTCCACAGCTTTTCATGGACAACATATTTTGGGGAAGTTTTTCCTATTCTCATGCCAGTATTCCAATATGAACCAACAGTATGGCCAGGGGTTACAGCACAATAAGTAGCTTAAGCCCTGATGTCAAAGTCAATAAGAATAGTCATCTTTTAGTGAGGGCCAGGTTGAGTTCTATACTGAAATGCAAAATAAACAAGCATAAGGCCACACTACTAAAAATGACTGTGACTGCAATCCACGGGGCGGTTCTCTGACAATGTTTAACCTGGCATCTCTGTGGAAATTTAGCACCCAGCTTGTTTGACAGAAAAGGACAACCTAAGCCATACTTTGTGTTTCAACACAAAATGAAAATCTGGCTTGCCACACATTTCAAAATGTTCTCCTATAAATGTTTTTGACACTAACTGTGTTGTTTATTCTTTGTTATTTGGAAGTTGGAGAAGGAGTGTTTTAATTAAAATAACAAGCCTCATATCTCAAATTATTAGCTGACACCAAAACCATTTGAGCCTCTTGTGTGTGCCCCAGACAGAGAGGCAGAGACTCTGAGACAACTCTCCGACAACTGACAAAAAGCGCCAAAAATAAATACATAATTGGGTATAGGTCTGTGCTACTCAAAAGAGGGTAATATAGTATGTCCTGTAGAATAAACCAATCTATAAAAGCAGCCAAACGGCTTTGGATGTGATGACGGGACGCAGTTTGCTAAAGAGTACTCTCATCACTTGCAGAAATAGCTGAAAAAGAGGGATGAATTGTGGAATACCATCCAGAGACCCAGAGACAGACACAGGGGTTGCCATTAGGAAAGTAATTAACATGGGCAAAGGATCCATGGCTGCTAAAAAAGCTCAACTTGAAGCTTAAAATTTTTGCAAGTCCTTTGTGTTCATTTTTTTTCAAGAAGGTATACTGTGGTTTATTTATTTTTCAAATAGAGAATCAGAGATTATTATACTTATTGTTTAATTTTTCCATGGGTTTATAGTGATTTTTCAGTGTTTATTATTGTTGTTCATTCTTATTCATTTTAATATTTAAAGAGGAATATAAAATGTTTCAAAATTAAATTCATAAAAATAAGAATAACAATACAAAATTAAAAATGAATTATTAACTTACAATTTCTTTAGAGCACTCATTTATTTAGAAACGTATAAATTAATGGCAGACTAGAATTTTTGACATTTTTTAGACATATAAACTAGTTCAAAGAGACTGTCAATATCAGAAACAGTACTTGAGTAAACAGCAGTAACTGGGGTATAGCTATTTACTCTTACTTTTAAGGTTTTGGTTTGGTTTGGTTTTAACAATGATTGGTGGGAAGGTAAGAGAAAGTAGCATTTGACAATGCTTGTACAGACGTAGAATTCAAACTCCTCAGAACTGGAAAAAATGCTAATCTAATAGAAAATGAACCTCACACACATGACTGAGGGAATTAAACACTGGCTTAGACTTCTTTTACTTACATGGCAGTTTTGAGAAAGAGTAGAAAGCATAGACACCTCAGAAAATTGTAGAAGCTTCAGGAAATTTGCATGGCCTTTGGCAGACTCCATGAGTCAGCTGGAGAGATATTACCCAACATCTTTCCCCTGAGAGGGGCCAAGGGAGGGTGGAAGATGAGACCCTAAAAACCAAAACACTGCCACTATGTTGGTGTTTGTGTTCCAAACAGAAGAAAGTAAGACTAGAAAGTTCAAAGCATGCTTCATAACTTACCCACTTTCTGTTCACATTTCTTCCCAGGCAACTGTCTGCTGGCAGCGTGCTGACTTGCCAATCCTTATCAGTCACATGGAGGTCAGTGACCACTGGAGGCATATCCTGGCCTTCCTGCCAATCACCCTTGCAAAAATTAGACAAGATCAGAGAATGCCTTTCACAAACAATGTAGACACCGCACAAATAAAAATTGGGAAATGCTTTTTGTGGAAAGATGGCATTTAAAAGAGTAATCAGATGAAATGTCATATTTGATAGACAGGGCTTCCCTTTTTCACCTGCCACAGCTCTGTCAGCAAAATAACTTCTGGAAATCTGTTCAGATAGCCAAGACTGGTGCCATAAATGTCTGGATGCCTAAATAAATGATTATTCTAAAGAAATTGTAAATTACTATTTTTTTTCATTTGATGTTTTTATTATTTTTATGATTTTATGCATTTTACCCTTCTAAATATCATACAGCTATATCATTGGGAAAGATTCCAGATTTTCTGGTTTCCTGATAAGGAAAGATAAATTTCATGGTATGCCCGTTTCTCCTAACTTATCATTAAATCAGTGGAAGAAACTAATGAAATGAAAAGGAAAACTCTCTGTAAAAAAATAAGCTGAAAGAAGGAGGAAGAGGAAGAGGTGCTCCAGATGTCAGAGCAGAGATTCAGAGCAGAGATTCCTCTGCAGCCCCTGGAGAGACCAAGGAGGAGCAAGCATTGCCTTGCAGCCCATGGGGAGGATGATGCTGGAGCTGATACTTACACTTCAGCCCATGGAGGACACCGCACAAGAGCAGGTGGATATTTCCTGAGGGAAACTGCATCCCATGGGAAGGATGCATGCTAGAGCAGGGGAAAAGTGTGAAGAGGAAGGAATAGCAGAGAAAAAATATTATGACCTGACCACAACCCCCGCATTCCCCATCCCCCTGCACTGCTCAAGGTACGGAGGTAGAGGAGTTGGGACTGACGGTCTGAAGTTGAGCCTGGGAAAAAGAAGAGAGTAAGAGAAAGGTGGTTTAGGTTTTGTTGTTTCTCACCATCCAAATTTATTGTAATTGGCAACAAAGTAAGTTAATTTTCCCCAAGTTCAATCTGGTTTGGCCATGATGGTAACTGGTAAGTGGTCTCCCTCTCTTTACAGCAGCCCACAAGCTTTTCCTTATTATTTTCTCTTCCTCTTCTGCTGAAGACTGGGAATGAGAGAGCAGCTGGGTGGGCATCTGGCAGCTGGCCAAGGTCAATCTACCACACTTTGTAGTCAGAACACAGTTCCTACATCTGTCTTTTCTCACCTCTGCTCCCTGTATTGGTACTGCCTTCTGCTACTGCCCTTTCTTTCTGTCTTTTACCCCTCTTAAAGGATCATAAGGACACTACCCTCTTCCCTTTTAAGTCCTTTTAAAAATACCTTCAATAAATCAGATAACTGTGGCTACTAGTAAACAGGTAGCAAATAGTATCTGTACTAAAAAATAAAAACAAACACATAGAATACTTCTATTCATT
The DNA here is from genome assembly GCA_003993805.1 of Himantopus leucocephalus. Classification (NCBI taxonomy): domain Eukaryota; kingdom Metazoa; phylum Chordata; class Aves; order Charadriiformes; family Recurvirostridae; genus Himantopus; species Himantopus leucocephalus. Next base: position 122,588,951 of record RSEF01000001.1, on the reverse strand, counting down.
TATAGACTCCTGTCCAGTGCAATCAGTGTAGAAGAAACTGACACCATATAGCTGATAAAAGTAAGACAGATTATTTTAAAATTTGACTTTTGTGAAAAAGATTAATCTTACCTAGTTTAGAAGTTGAATCACTTACTTGTTTAAATGGATCTCTTAGAAGTCCAGTGATTTTTCAGTCTGTTGCAGTGTGCAAATATGCAGTATAAATCTCACAGATCATAGTTAATACCTTTCTTTTTCATTAGAAATAGGCAGAAAAAACAAAGCAGTTTCAGTTAATCTAATTACAATACATTTCTAATTTAAGACAGGATTAAGATAGTTGATATCAACAGCATACAAGAATCTGAAATCTTTAAACTGGAGGCTCAAAATTCTTCCTTCAGCTTTCTTTCTGTTCCCTGAAATCATTAATGTTTGATTGAAATCATTAATGGTATCTAAAATCCAAAAGATTAAACAGTTATGTAAGTCTAGTATTTTTTGAGAATTTATAAATATAATTTTTCCACTAATAGTTAGATAAATTTGTGCCAGACTTAAAAACAAATAAACAAACCCAGTTCTCTTAATACCTGTGTAGATACTGAAAAAGGAGGATCCTCAGCTACATTTCAAAGGAGTCTTAAACCTACAGGAGCTAAGGGACTTGGCAGCTTTACTCTGAGCAGGTGTTCAGGTTTTTTGGGGGTATCACCAGTGATGCTCAGGCCCAAAAAAGTGCCACGCCTGAAGTCAAATAACAAATCCTCAAAGCTAAGTGTAATCCAAACAAGTCTTTCATCAGTAAACATCAACAAAAGAAGACTGAACTGGGTACAGATTTTATGTGCGCAACTGCCTCCTTTTCCACTCCCCCTCCCCTATACTTTGTGTCTGCTTTAATATGGTGTGTTCATTTTATCACAGTGTTCTAAAAAGTACCAAAGTCTATGCTATCAAATATAGAATTTGTTGAGAATCAGCATTTCATCAAGGCCAGATTCTATATTTTAAAGATTAATATGAAATTATTAATCTTTTACCAAAGATGGGCTATAAAATGTGAACATATTTTGCCTAATTATATAGAAAATTATTTCAATAATTTCTACCCAATTCATACAAGTTTTTCCTCCACCTATTGCCTCCTCTGCTCCATGTTCAGTAGAACATTTTTGCAAAGAATCCTAACTCTCTCAGAAAAGTTAAACTCTTTATCCACACCTATTTACAGGATTTAGAAAACCATTCTATTAAAACCAGTCAGATTTCAGGAAAAGAAAGGAATAACATTAAGGTTACAAACTACTCTACTGCAGGTCTAAATCTCAAATAATTTGCAACTCCATTGGAATATTATTGAAGTAAGTACTGACAGTACCTTTGTTCAAAAGAAGGATTAATTGGAGAAAAACAGAAGGAAAGGAAGCTGAAACAGCCTTACTCAGTAGCATCTGAGTTTTCTTGGGGAGCCTCTTATTTAAATACTAACAAGACCATATGGCTTCAAGATCTTACCAGAAAGGCTTCAGGCTAATTTTAACAAAACACAGGAGACAAGCTGGCTAGTATTTTAGTCAGATCACATTAAAAATGTAAGAATATCGTCTAAAAAAAACCATATTGGAAGCCTGCAGGCGATTCTTTGTATCTTCACCTACTTGTTGCCTCTCTATTACATTCCCTGAGTATGTTTCCTAAAAGAAAAAAAAAAAAAGTTGTGAGAATTCAGAGCTAACGTGTAATTGCTTTTTTCCTTAATCTGTCATTCATGTTACATAAAAATCAAGATGGATTTGGGCTTTTATGCTTAATTGTTAAATAGATGGTAAGAATAGTAGAAAAAAAAATTGTTTGAGAGTATTTGGGATCACTTAATTTCATTGAAAATACTTCACAAAATTATTCTGTTTGGGCTTTCTGAAGAACATTCTAAATATAACTCGATAACTCTTCCTGTTTTTAAAAAACAAGCAGTATTGCTAGTAATTGTGGCTACTTGCACCTTTTGGAAAAAACTATCCTTTTAAAAAATTATTTTATCAAATTTGAGGGGGTTTAGTGTTTATTTTTAATAGATATAATGTAGAAACTTTTCAAGAAATGATGTATTTTCCCACTTCAAATACTGTACAAACTTTTAATAAGTGACGCTTTCAAATCTTTTGACTTTCAAAGTGCAAGCACGTTCCAAATTTACAAAGAAAAATCTGTTGATTGATCTATGAATAGATTACTTAACTTAGAGACAGGGTTGGTTTTGGTTTGGTTTTTTTCTGTAATGAAATTTAAAAAAAAAAGACAGGACTAAACACTCATGCTTTTATAATGACAGTCTAGGTACTGACAGAGTTAAAACTGTTCAGGTGTAGAATATGACCCTATATCTCATATATAAGTGTGGTCACATATATATGACTGTCTCTTAGGAAGAGTTTTCTACTTTAGAGAGGCAGAAACCAACATTTTTTCTTCTGAATTCAGAGGAGTATATAAAATGACTTTCAAAACAATTTCATGACACAGTTGGTGTAATTGATAGTTTTGTATTTATCTTCATTTAATTATTTTTTGTAAACTTGCAGAGAAAAGCTAATATTCCATGTATTAAAATGGCAAATACTTTGAACTTCTAAACAGCAGATATTATGCTGCACTTTTTTTGCAAAGACACTAACAGCAGCTTCAAGCAAAACCACGATAACCAGCTAATGCAACTGTTGATTCCAAAGAGGTGATGAAGCTTAATATTCTGATGTATTTGTCTTTGAATAGGATAAATTAACCTGCCAGACTTAATAAAAGGATTGTAACCCTCTGAACATCAGGTATTTTCAGAGATTAGAGACTCCAAACTGTATAGTTTCAAAGCATATTTTAGTGCCAGTTACAGGGTCACTATCTAGTCACTGAAATAAGTTACATAAGAGCGGTTATTTGCCTAGCATATCATGATAATCCCTTAAATCTAGAATATTTCCTTTGTAATCAGCAAACTACAGAGTAATACCTTCCACATAAGTTATCAAACTTTAAATTTAAGACTAGTTTGCTTTAATGAGCTACAATGTCTGTCTCTTGCCATGGACATACTGTAAAGGTTAAGCCAGAATTCCTTATTTTCCAAGTATGTTATGTTTGCACCCATAACCATACAACTTAATTTGTGAAGCTCACCCACAGAGCACACATTTTTCTAATGTTTGCACATTTTGTATTAGTTGGGCAATATTTTTCTGAGTTCAGCTAATTTGATTGGAGGCAACAAGGTTTTGAGGTCTTTATGAGCAACTTGCTGTACTCCTTGCCTTTGTATACTATTCTCTTTCCATGTAAAAAGTTCCGTACTATAACATTGTTCTTGAATCTGATCTTTTAATAAAAGAAATTAAGAGAAGAAAAATGTCTTTTTCTTGATATTAATTGCTAAACTTGGTTATGACAACAAACAAACATCTTATCAAAACCTTGTTTGCTTTTCACACTAAATCTGAGCTTAAGTTGAGCTGCTGTTTCCACAGTAGAGTTAGCAATTTGTTTCTCAGTTCTCCGCAATCCACGCAGGCACCTTTCCTGAAAGAATCCTGCTGTCACAGGGCTGTCCTCTTAAAAACATTTTTCATTGTCGCTTCCCGGTTTGGGTGTTTTGGGTTTTTTTTAAATCAATGCTGAATATCTAGAAGATGACATAAGTTGCTAGAAGACATACAGCTACTGAAGGCTCATTTTTGCACCCAAAGTGCAATTCTGAAAGTACGTGCACTCTCTCAGCTTCACTGACATAACCAGGAGTAAGCACTTATGTTTTACTAGAACAGCAGTGGAGGTCATCTAAGTATTGTCTTCTGGCTTTCCTCTTGTAGTTTCAAATTGCAAAAAAACCAAAGGGACTAGGTGCCAAAAGGTCTTTCAAAGAGAATTAACAAATGAAGTTCTTAATAATGAATTTTAATATACTATCAAAAATTGTATCAATGTAGAGGAAAAGATTCTTTGGTAAGTACACTTTCACATAGAAAAAACACATCTTTACATTTTCAGTGAGTACTGTCCTTTTTTTGAAGAAGACTTTACATAGGAAGAGTGAAAAAAACAAACAAACAAACAAGGGGAAAGATTTCCAACAGAATTGAGCTTCTATTCTTAAAGAAATCCCTTTACTATAGCCCCTGATACATGCACTTGCCATGTGTAACCATGCCAAATAAGCATATTCAGGGAAAAGCAAAGTAAATGCTAATGAGTATTTAATGAGATAAATTTATTGGAAACAATTCTTCTCTGTGCTAGCCTGTAAAGCCTACATATTGTACCTATCTGAGATTCTGCAAGCGGTCTGAATAACACTGCCAAAGTGAAGCAGGGACATATGAAATGTGACCTACTATGGGGTTGTGACATCATCACCAGTTTCAGACAGGTATGCATTTAGGTACCATCATCACATTTGATATCACAGTGTCTGAATGACGGTAAGAGTATGTATTAGAAACAGGACCACTTGTTGTAAGCCTTCTCATCAGCTCATACTCATTCTATAGGTCTTTCCCAAAGAAAAAATGAAGTCCATGTGACTTACAGGTACAAAGACAGTTGGTCCCAGGTACATTTTCAAGATCAGGGCTTGCATTTTCTAGGTGACTTAAATTTGGAAGAACGTATGAAACATGCTGTTCAAGAAAAACTCAAGAATACTTCCTTAAAATTGGGGAGCAGTACATATAAATAAGTCCAGTATTTCAGTGGTAAAAATGTAATTCAAACCCAGACCTTCTAGACAGTGTAGAATTCTAACTGCAAACCATCTCACTAGTGAAAAATTATGTGAAAATTCGTAAGTTTACGAATAGGTGAACAAATACAACAACATGCTGATGCTTCCAAACACAAATGGTTTTGTTCTTCAACAGTTATCAGAGGAAAAGATCTTCTTCTGAGAAGGGAAGAGAGAGGGGAAAGGGAGGGGGAAGAAAGCTATATAGAGGGCTATTTTCTTCCTACATTGCTGCCCCCCTGCTATTGTTTTCTGAAGAGCTGAGAAAATATGGACAATACTTCAACATACTTATTTGGTTTAGTGTTAGTTTAATTTAGTATTTATCAATTTGTTTGGCTTTTTGTCTCATTATTATCTACTGACCACTGTATTTCTTGAAGGCATCTTGACTTTAGGGCATTCAAAAAAACTCCATGCAATGGTGATCCTGAAAAGGACATCTTAATAGAAGGCAAATGTACATCTAACTCTGTAACTGCCACAGGAAAACATCAACTCAATTAATCATAACAAATTGGTGATTTCTAAATTAAACATTATGTTTATCTGTTTAATATTTTCTGACCTTAGTAGACAGAGAAATTTTAGAAGTTACAGATGTAAAAGGACAGGAACAGCTTTTTCTTAAAGAAATCAACCACAGTGTTTTTTACTTATTATTAATAAATCAAAAAGGTCAAGGCATTTTAAAAGCACATTTCTCACTGTAGCTGAGATGTTCTAAAACATTTTTTCTAATGTTTCTTTCAGAAAAAGAAATGGATCACCTTTTGATGTAAAACTAGAACATCAAAACAAAGGTCTAGAATTAATTGTGTGATATCCACAAAATCCAGGGCAAGATAACAGATGGGACAGAAAATACTAAAAGGTAGTATTACCACATTAATTCTATAGACATACATAAAAATTAACACCCTATGTGTGAAAATTTTCGCCTAATCATCAAGGACAGTTTGTTTTCTTAGAAAGGACTAAAATCCTGCTAAGAGTTCCCTTTTCTTAATTCCAGGAATTTTATCTGTAATAGAAGAGGTTTATAACCAGGTCCTTGTAAATTATTGTGATTTAGTTAAATTAATTAGAAGAATGACACATTAACAAGGAGATCCATCAACCTCATTGCCTTCAGACATTATTCTCTTCGGAATATCTTCTAAGAAAACATACAATTGAGAATATTCTTACCTTCAACACAAGCAGCTATTTTAATTCTCTAAGAAGTGCTGTAATATGGCAGAAAAACTAAAGTATAAGTAGAAGAAATGCTACTAGAACATGGAGATAAGAATTCATTCTGACCTATGTCCTTCAAAAATCTGGGACATGGCATTAAAGTTAGTAGCTAATAGTGTCTTTACTGTCTTACAGCCGTTCTTGTTTAAAATACAGTTTTAGATATTTGCATTAAACGGTTACTGCTTCTTCTGGCCTCAACACCTCTTAAGGGAGCTGGAGGCAATGGACACCATCAAATGCTATACACAACCCATATGACTGAATAATTCCTTATCATAAACTCTTCCAGTTCAGGAGCAAAAGACAAATTCATCAGATGCCAACTATCCTTACTTACAATGCCCTCAGTGTTTGTTACTCACATACTTAGGCATATTGAAGAAACACTTCTTTAGCCATATAAATAGGCCTAAAAATTTATGATCTACTAACAGAAATGAGGTTTTGTACACTTAAGGGAGCTAGTGCCTAACAGGCGGGTTTTAATTGGTTTGTGCCCAGATAACTTTGCCTGCTGCTCATCTTATAGATGAATTATTTAAAAAAAAATAATCAAGTTTTGCTCTCATTTTCTATGTCAATCAGTGAATATTTTTTTGGCATTGATACCAGGAACACTATACAAGAAGAAACATAACAAAATGCAGTTTTGGTTTGAATTTTCCCCATCCCTAACTACATTTATTTCTCGAATTTTAAGATGTTAGACTCCATTAGGGCCTCAAACTTTACTATGAAGACAACTCCTGTTGTGCATTGCTTAATATGGATCCCTATTAGTTCTTTCTACGGCAAAGATTCTTTATTTGTTCTATGTGTCCCACGACCCTTTTTTACACAAGTTAACCAGTTTTCACAGTTCTGAAGTGTCTAAGATATTGCAGTCTAACAGGTAATTCTAAACATTATAGCTTAGTGTAAAAGTAGTTTTTCTTGTGCTCTGTGCTTTTCATGAAATATATTTTTATTTTTCTTAAAACTTCACATATATAAGCTATTTACAGATGAGATATAAGCTCTGCTTCCTTGGCTGACACATCAAGATATGACATGCCACAAATCATTGCATCAATCTTTTCAGGTTATCATTATATGACTTAATACAGTATGACATGACTATTAAGAACCAGATGTAGTGCTCCATAATACCGCAGGTCAGCCTAAGATACAAGAAAAAACAGTTCACCTTCAATATGATCAGAGAACCATTCCTTAAGAATTAATTAGCCTCCAGCCTGTTGAAAAGGTCATGAAAGTAGCAACCTTTGAAAATATGTTTGCGTGTGCATGTGTGCAACCAAGCTGCTGCCAGGAAGTAATAGAAGGTTCCACAACATATTTCTTTTCCTCTCCAATTGCTTTGAATGATGAATTAAAAATTCTCATGTATAAATAACAATTTATTTCTTACACAGATTTGCACAGTGGCATTCACCTAATGAAACTCCTTTAATGAAATAGGTAAGTTTAAAATAAGTACATCAAGTTAGCATCAGTTCCACTGTCATTGTCCATGTTGTTTGGGTTCATAGCCTTAATACTATCTCAGCTGACCAGTGAGCTGCTCAGAGAACAGCCTGAAGAGGTCTTGCCAAAAAATTTGCCCTGTTTAGTGACAAAGTGAATGTTCTGATTTCTAACACTGACCTCAAAAAGAGAAGAAGGAGAAGGAGAAGGAGAAGGAGAAGGAGAAGGAGAAGGAGAAGGAGAAGGAGAAGGAGAAGGAGAAGGAGAAAAAAAGACTGATTAGCCCAGTTTACTTGAGCGATGGCTGATCAGCTGGTTGGAAGAGCTGCACAAATGATGGTGAAGAAACAAAAGGGCTTATTTCAGATGACCATGAAAATGCTGGAAGATTTCCCTGAAAAAGTTCTGTGTAGAGGTAGCCAGATTGAAGCCCAAAACAATCCTGTCCTGAGTTCAACAGCAATGTACACGCACATAAAAGCAAGTAAGTACAAAAATGTGTGCCTTGCACAGGAGCAAGCTACCACTGCTGACACATCTATGTCTGCTCCACAGTGTTTCCTTTAGTGATTTCTCCAGAATTTCAAGCATTTCCAGGACCTTGCTCTGTACAAAACTTGTTTCTGTCATTAGTGATATACAGCATAAGACACAGGTCAGGAGGATGAGCAAAATAGGAAAAAAAGGAGTTGGGAGAAATATGTTCAGATAACAGAACGGCAAATACAGGTTCAGAAAATTTATACAATATTGCAGTTCTAACACTGTTAAGGAAACTGCACAAAGAGCTGATCTTTGGGATTTTAACTCCAAATAACTGCAATGTTGGAAAAGGGAAGTAGATACTCTATAGACACTTGGATACTTGCAGGCTAATTAAAATCCTTTTTCCATGTCCCTAACCTCTGGATATCCCCAATAAAGAAATAAATTAATAAATATCAGGTTCCAGAAATTACTACAATCCAAAGCAAACTAAACCAGCAAACAAACAATTTCTTACCCCAACGCACCCTGGGTGGGAAGGGATGGGGGAGAAGAGAAAGAAAAAAAAAAGGAGAATAATTTAAAATAAAAATTGTGGAGGGGAGGGTAAAAAAAAGAAGAAGAAGAAAAAAAGCCACACAGTTAGAAAACAGTTAATCTCAGTCTTGCCTTGATTCCTTTTAGAGTGACAGCCTCATTGCCACTGCAGAAAGGAGGTTGTCCTTCATCGGATAAGCTGCTGTCACTGTTCTCTTCTCCTACCTCCCCTCCCTGTCCAGTCCCACAACAAACCCAAAGGCAGCAGACTGAAAATAGAGCAGTGCTTCAGCAAAGTTAAGATTCAATACCTACTAATATTTCCGTTAGAGAAGAGAATGGTGTATAGCCTACTTACAGCTTCCTTATGCTCCACTGAGCCCCACAACCCTACCTGCCCTGCTCAGATATGAATCATAGAATCATAGAATCGTTAAGGTTGGAAGGGACC
>RSEF01000001.1:122557467-122572664 GCA_003993805.1 Himantopus leucocephalus | reverse complement strand
CCTCTGCCTCTCTCTTTGAAGAGGGGTAGCGGGGAGCATCTGTCAGTCCCATCTGGAGTGCCCCCCACGTCCCCAGTAGCCAATTTGGCCTAAACCATGACAGCACTTCACATAACTTTTCATCTAATTCTTATTTCCCTAGCTTTCATTACAAGTATCCCCAAAATTGCATTTCCATTCTTCAAACTGAGAATGTGAAAAAGGTTTGTCACCTCTTTCCCAACTCTCACATCTTCCTTGTACATACAGAAATACAGATGTTTTTTGTTTGTTTTTTTTAATTTATGACTTACTATCTCCTCCATTCTTCAGAAAATTCTCTCTTCCCCCTCCAAATCTTTGCCATGAATGCCTGCTCTTGATTTTTATTTTTCTGAAGGCACTTTTTATAGAGGAATGGTAAAGATATGGTACAAATTCAATTGAAGTGCTCCTGGAAAATACTGTTCTGTTTGTGGAGGACAAAAGGTCTTCTTTCTGCATCTTGCACTAGGAAGTTAAACACATGGTTTCAGAATAACAAATGTGGCAAAATAGTTGTGAAGTTGCCCTTTTGAATTGAAATCATTACAATTATTATTAGCCACCCAGAATTGCTTTTCAGGACTGAAATGAACTTCCATTGGATTTGTCTTATTTTTCATACACCTATAACAGGTTGTCTAGGTAATATTACTTGGATGTAAACATAAAAAACCTCCCCAACATTTAATATTAAAAGTATGTGAAATGTAAATTATGACAGCACATTAACCTATTTAGAACTCTATTATTAAAAAGTGGAATTACTGATCATCACTTTATATACACATAATCAAATGTAATTCAAATTCCTTGGGAAATGGGATAAAATGACCTTAATGGGATCACTTGAATGAGTGTGCAAATATTCCGTCATGTAAAGTCTTTTTCCAATGCTAGCCATCAAAAAATCTTTGAAGATTTTATTGTTTTATAGAGTAATCTTTGAATATAAAGTGTTACTGGTAACAGATTGAGGGGCAAGCAAAATTTTCTTTACAAACTTCATCATTTGTAGGGCTTGCCACTGACCACATCAATATAATTCAAATTTAACCTTTTCAAAATACCTGGAACTAAACTAATCTAACTAGGAGCCTAGTCTAGCAAATAGACCTCTTTGAATGATTAATTTCATGATCCAATTAATTCAGTCACATGCAGCAGACATAGTTTCTAGATATACCAGATGCTGAACGCTGAAAAGGCCAAACATAATAGATATACAAAATAACACTAGTTTATGACTGAACTCATAAAAACTGGAAGCTATGCTGTTGCTGAAACATTTTGCTCCTTTCTACAGCAAGTGTGTGAAAGTAGAAGTGTGTATCAAGTGAAATATTTTATTCACCGCAAAACAATTTTTGGTGTTTTATCAAGATTTTTTTGTGTGTGTTGCTAAAATCTAAAGAAAAAACTGAACAATTAACAAGAACAATTCTGAACAATTACATACATTAATGAAAAGACTTAATCCTAGAAGAGGACCTTGACCAATACTATATTTCTATGTTTATGCTAAAGAACAGAAAATTCATAAAATCATAGAATAGTTTGGCTTGGAAGGGACCTTTAAAGATCATCTAGTCTAACCACCCCTGCAATGAGCAGGGACATTTTCAACTAGATCAGGTTCCTCACAGCCCCGTCCAACCTGATCTTGAATGTTTCCGGGGATGGGGCATCTACCATTTACCATCTGGGCAACCTGTTCCAGTGTTTCACCACCCTCACAGTAAAAAATGTCTTCCTTATATCTAATCCAAATTTTCCCTTTTTTAGTTTAAAACCATTACCCCGTGTCCTATTGCAACAGGCCCTGCTAAAATGTTTGTCCCCATCTTTTTTATAACCCCCCTTAAAGTATTGAAAGGCTGCAATAAGGTCTCCCTGGAGCCTTCTCTTCTCCAGGCTGAACAACCCCAACTCTCTCAGCCTGTCCTTATAGGAGACATGTTCCATCCCTCTGATTACTTTTGTGACCCTCCTCTGGACCCTCTCGACCAGATCCATGTGTTTCCTGCGCTGAGGGCTCCAGACCTGGATGCAGTACTCTGGGTCGGGTCTCACCGGAGTGGAGTAGAGGGGAAGAATCATAAAATCATAGAATAGTAGAATCATAGAATCATAGAATACCAGGTTGGAAAGGACCTTAAGGATCATCTGATCCAACCTTCTTGGCAAAAGCATGGTCTAGACAAGGTGGCCCAGCACCCTGTCCAACCGAATCTTAAAAGTGTGCAATGATGGGGAATCCACCACTTCCTTGGGGAGATTATTCCAATGGCTGACTGTTCTCACTGTGAAAAATTGTTTTCTTTTGTCCAATTGGAATCTCTACAAAAGTATTTTGTACCCATCACCCCTTGTCTTTTCCATGTGACTCCTTGTAAAAAGGGAGTCTCTATCTTCTTTGTAGCCACCCTTTAAATACTGGAACATGGTCAGTCTTCTTTTCTCAAGGCTGAACAAACCCAGTTCTCTCAGCCTTTCCTCACCTGGCAGGCTTCCCAGTCCTTTGATCATCTTTGTGGTCCTTCTTTGGACCCTCTCCAGCCTGTCTGCATCTCTTTTTGTACAGCAGGGACCAAAACTGAACACAGTATTCCTGGTGTGGTCTGACAAGGACTGAGTGGGACAATTACTTCTTTGTCTCTGCTGGTGATGCCCTTGATGCAACCCAGCATCCTGTTGGCTTGCTTTGCCACTGCAGCACACTGTTTGCTCATATTGAGCGTGTTGTCCACCAGGACCACCAAGTCCCTTTCCACAAAGCTGCTCCCCATCTGGGTAGATCATAGTCTGTGCTGCACTCCTGGTTTATGTTTTCCCAGGTGCAAGACCTTACATTTGTCCATGTTGAACTTTATAAGGTCCTTGTTAACCCACTCTTCCAGCCTATCCAGGTTTTCCTGCAGAGTGTTTCTCCACCTTCTGGCCTTGCTTCTTTTGATGCAGCCCATGGTACGGTTGGCCTTCTGGCCTATGAGCGCACATTCATGGCTCATGTCCAGCTTTTCATCCACCGGTACCCCCAAGCTCTTCTCGGCAGGGCTGCTCTCAATCTCTCCATTCCCCAGCCTGTATTGATACTGGGGCCAGCACCTGGCTTTGTTGAATCTCATGAGGTTCACACGGGCCCACTTCCTGAGCTTGTTCAGGTCATAAAATAAAGATCAAACCTCTGATGTTTTATTAGCTATTTCCTAAGTATACAACACAGAATGTTGTTTACAGGAACGCATATGCTGCTCCCAGCACAGTGGTCATTACAAGTTGCTATAAACGGTGTTTCATAAAACAAAATTATTTTGTTTCTAAGTTCTAAGTGAAGAACTGAAAAATGACATGTTAGAATTCCTTGATGGGTACAGCTTGTAGCTGAGAAAATAGAAAAAACATAATTTCATTTTCTTATTAAATAAGCAATTAAAAATCTTACAATGTTTAAATTTATCAGAAAAGGATTTTTTTTCTCTGTAATAGATAGTAATGATATAAGCTATAAGAAATATTTTATTATTTTATAAAAATAATAGGCAATGAACAAACACTTGATGATGTCTCTTGCATGAAATATTAATCTTACATACATAACCATCTATGATTATCCAAAATTTTGTTAAACATAGAAAAAATTTTAAATGCTATAACCTTTTTCACTATATTTAAAAAACAGATATTTGAAATTAGGCCCGTTCTGTACAATAAAAGCAGTTGAAATCTGTACATAATGTTTATTTTAACAGTTTCAAAATCTGACAAACTACTGGAAACATTACATAAAAAAGACTTTTTTTTCAATAAGCTTAAATATTTTTAAGCTTAAACTTGAAACTTCTGTGATATGTTGGGTACATCTAGGCGCATACCTGTTTCAGGAGATAAATTATGTGCCTTTTTAAACCTCTGCCTCTTCAGAAATTAACAGCTGAATGTCTTGCAAAGGTCATTTAAAAATCCAAGGATGCATCTGCCTGGCATGTTCAATTATTTGAGAGAACCAGCACTTAAAAATTAATTATTCTAAATCATAAGATGATTGCATCTTTTTTCATCACAGGAGAGAAATAACTGAAATAGATTATGAAGGATTATTTCTTGCTGCTGATTTTATTAGTGGTTTTGTAATCCTTCAAATTTTGCTGTCCTGGAAATAGAATTTGGTTCATCATTTTGCATTTTTTCTTTGACGTTTCACATATTGGCCTTTGTCAGAAATAGACCAGACAAGATGTAGGAACTATTTTTCATATTCTCAGTGTCACTTCTAGACAGTGTATTTGTTAAAGGCTGGATGAAGCATACAAAAAAAAAAAAAAGGGGGGGAAAAGAGAGGATTGCAATTGCATTACATATCAGAAACCAATAAACAAACAAAAGAACCATATATCAGGATATTCAAGGGTAAGATAATTGAGAAGCACATCTTGCAGTTAAGTAAAACCTTAAGTGGGAAGATCAGACAACAAGAAGGTCACCTGAGTATTCCAAAATCCAAGGCTAAATTATTGGCTGTGAAATTAAACCAGATGTGAACAAAGCACAACTTAGATTATAAACAAGCAATTAAAAGCCTTCCACAAAGGTTAACTTTGATCAAGACTTGTTTATGTTATACCTGATGAATGTGAACAGGGAGGGAACCACAGAAACCAAGCTGCAGAGTATGGAATAAATTTCTGAGCATTTAGCACTAATAAGTTGCAATCTCAAAACATAAAAATGTGAAAGAGAAAGTGATGTTAGTACCTAATATCACTCACACAACGTTATTTGTCAATGAATGGAGCTGGTATTTGGAAAAGAGTGGAATCAGTCACAAAATAGAATCATAAATGTCTTCACAGAGACCAAATTTTCCAAGCCATCTTGATCACTTTTCTGGTGCTGATAAAATTGCAGAACTATGAGACAGGCATGTAGGAAGGAGATCTAGCTGAATTTCTCAAAATGTATTTGATGCTGAGTTACAGCATATCCTATGGGGAAATTAAATCAAATTGGTTTGGAGACAAATACAATTAAATGAATCAAAAACTGTCTGTCTAACTCAGGAGAGGGTAATTATAAATAGTACTTCCATCTAGATAAGGAAATAATGTCCAGCACTGTTCCCCACAGATGCCCTGTGGCCTTACCTTATTCTGAAATATCTTTATTCTGAAAATTTATAAAAGCAGGTATAAATAATTGCATCCACAACTACTGAGTGCTTATCCCCATGTTGGAGAAACCCCATACTATTATTCAAACCTTGACAATCCCATCTGTATCCACACTGCAGGTCCTTGAGCAATAATCCTTAAGTGCCTCTTTGAAGATGCAGCGTCCACATGGCAAGAATGTGTTACCTCATATGCCTTGCTAAAGGCCAAGCAAGTTCTTGTGTGCCCTGCACCACATTAACTCTGTGGTACAAATGACTTTACCTGTGCTGTGACAGCCTTGAAAAAACCAAGGCACTTTTCTTCCTGAACTGGAAAAATGAGAGGATTCATGGCAGAGTCCAACAGGCAACCAACGTTATTATCCCTACATACCTCGCTGTCTTGCAGGCCAGCATACATGGATACTTTTGCCATTACTGAGCACAGGTGGCAGGCTGTGTCGGGTCCCAGGCCGTTGCTGGGCTGCCCTTGGCCTGTGGGGCTGAGCTGGGTTGACCAGTTGCCCCATGGCCAAGTGCCCATTGCTCAGACTGTCTGAGCTCCAGCTCTGCCGCTGGGCACATGGAGGCTCTGAAGAACCTTTCACCCCTTCCCTGGGGACAGAGGAAAAGGAGCAGGCAGGAACTGGAAAACGCATAAAAAAGAAAGCCAAATGGGCCCCAAAATCGTAACAGTATAAAACACCAGTATCATGCTTCCTGTGGCAAAGAATAGAAAGTAATTCCCACCATGAACCTCTGGCTTCTTCTGGCAAAGACCTCAGGATGCTGCCAACACATCTTATTTCCTCATCTCCTCTTTCTTTTTGAGGAAGTCTGAATCTGATAGCTTTGGGATTTTGATGAACTGTTATATTCACTGTAAGGGTGAATATAACACCAGAGACAAGGGAGCAGGAATTACTAAATTATTTTTTATAACATTTTCAAAGGTACTATTAGTGAGGTTTTCCTGTGTTAACTTAGACTGTGAGTGCTAGTATTACTCTAATTGGACCAACAATTTGCCCCGTCAGACTGTTAAAACATTAATTTGGCTAAAAATAAAATTGCTAGCTCCATATAGACAGTGTGCTCCCACTTGCCCACAGCAAGATTTGAGTACAACAGCCTCGTACACTTATTGTAAACAATCTCTGAAATTGATGTTAATGCCTGGGCTGGCCTTTGCTAGTTGGTGGAAGTGGGTATGGATACAGTGCCTAGCTAGTCCTTCTGCTCAAATTTATAATGTTCTAAGGCTGAAAACAGTTGTAAGGTATGCAAACATGCACTTCAGTTGGCAGAAACTGACATACTCACATTGGTCAAGGTCATCCAAGCTTCAACATTTCTAGGACCATATGCTAATATTCCTAGAAAGTCTTGTACCTGAGAGGTACTCTGTTGCAACTGTTTGTGGAGTGAGACCATCACATTATTCCTCATGTATTCCTTTTTTCAGTACCATACACTGGCATGCACCTCAGCCTGAGTGACACTCATAACTGGAGATATGCAACAAGGAGATATCCCATGCTTTTCCATAGTAGCTATGATCAGTGGATTCATGTACAGATGTGTGATTATTTTTTTTTTACCAGCGGCAGACAGAGATTCAAGTCAATTTCTTAACAGCTCTTAACAAAAAAACATTTGTTTGAACACTCTGTGCCACTCATATCCTTTTTAAAATTTAGAACGATCCATGGAGGGAAAGCAGAAGGAAGGATTTACCTAACTGTGATTCCATGGGCTCCCCCTACGCACTAGTCATTTGCCTGCTGACTAATCCAAGACAGGCTGTTCAGTCCTCCCACTGCCCCTTTCCATTTTTTCACTGACAAAAACATAACCAAATACTGCTTTTCATCAGTTCTTCCTGGCTCTCAACTTGCTGTTGCCAAATGGTGATGTCACTCTGCTCTCCCTTCGAGTTCAGGTTCTCCAGGAGGAGATGGTCACTAAATTAACATTATACAACAAAATTCAGCTTCCTGCAATCCAGCTTCAAGCATCACTTCTCCACCCTGCCCCCAAAATGGGTTTTCCTACTGGTGTGAGACTTCTTAAGGAACCTTATATAATCCTGTAAGGACATTTTATTACATCCCTTACAATTTCCTTCAGGCAGCTTCTACTGATATATATTTTCAGTTGTTTCAGTGCTTTCCAGTTCTCTCTCTCTCCCCTGCTCTCTGCTCCTAATCTTTTGGTCTAACCCCTTACCCTAAAGAAGTGTAAATGGGCTGTATCTCATTTGTCTGAACGGGCACTGCGCTTATTTTTCTTAAAATGGAAGGTACATTTGTGGAAACAGTGAACACGTAACCTTTAGATATATTTAGATGTAACCTTTAGAAATATTTAGCAGAGTACTTTACTCTAGTTGGAGTGTGTCATTTCAAGCATAATTTATAAATATTCTCTTTTTTTTTTTTCTTCAGAATAGTGCCTTCTAAGTTCTATAAATAGGGCCCAGGAGTAGAAGAAAACTTTTAAGAAAATATTAAAGGTATGTTATCCTGAGGGTACACATGCTAGAATCTAGGAACCCTTTTTATGGCCTCCACCCTGCTGTTTCACGTAGATTCCTCTACGTGAAAAATTTCACAGATGTTAAGCAAGTGGAAACACTTAAATCTTCAGTAATAAGACAAATGTTACTCTTTGCAGATAATGTATCATCATGACTATCACAAGCCAGGCAAGTAAAATAAAATATGCATAGGAAGGACAGCAAATTCTGGTAGTCCATCCTGATCCTAAGATTTTAAAACTTAGTATGGAATTTTTAAACAAGTTTCATACAGTGTTATGCAAAATCTAACATTTTTGCAAGATTATTAAAAAGTCATTCTATTTTTTCTACATGTCCTGGTTTGTATTTTTTTTTTAAATTTATTTTTTTAAGAAACTAGGCTATTCATTAAATTCTCACCCTAAATGCAAAACATGATTACAACAGAATATTGCTTCATGGTGAATTTGCAGATTTATAAGCACTTGAGGGGTCCAGATTTCTAGCTGTAAACTTGTTTGGAACTGAAAAAAAACTATGTTCTTTGCAAAACAGTTCCTATCTATTTTCTAAACTCTGTTTCAAGTTCTGCATTATTTCTTAGTTCCAACTAACTTCTTACATTCAAATTTTAGTCATTTTGAGTTGCTGGAAAATGTATAAACTAGAAGAAATATTTTTGGTTGTTCCCCCNTCCCCCCCCCCCCCAAATACAAAAAGCCTTTGTGAATGTAAAAAAATAAATTTTGGATTCTCCAGTGGTAAGTTTATGTTTTCCCCTTCTCTGCCTTGCTACTTGATTTCATAAAAACCCCACAAATACTATAAAAAACCTTCAAGGACCAATCTGTAGTTTCTTCCAAAGGAAACTGTCAAACCCAACCCCAAAACACTGAACCAAGCATACAAATGCATTCACAGAACAATATATAACAATATAACATTCTTTTAAGAGTGCCATGGAGAACACAGATTTGTCTTAGTTGCACACAGTTGATGCAACACCTGGACATGTAGTATTTATAAAAAAAAATGATTCATCTCCCTCAAACGTTTCTGTCTGACCCTTGAGTTTAAATTGTCCACATCATAACACAGCCACTTTAGGCCCCTTGTGGTGTATACTAAATTGCAAGCGCAGACAACACCAAATACCAAATTCCTATTAAGTCAGTGGGTCCCCAAAGAGAGTGTTTGCTTTCAGATTATTTCTTCCCCTAATAGAGCACCCTACAAAATCCCAGTTAACACAAGTATCTAGATTTTCATTTGTGAAAAACTGAAACACAAATGCTGTCAACACTTGAAGTGAGCACTGCTTTTCTCCCTTTGCTATTCATGAGTCTTATTTTTCTCAAACTATTGTTAGCTGAGTTCCTTTCAGCATCCTCTTCCAGTTAAATATTTACTCAGTTAGTTTAGTGTTTCATTTCATATGTTTTTGAGAGGAAGCAAACTTTGTGTCCATTGCAAACTCCTGCAAATTAGCAAACTAGCTGAAAACAAGACTGTTGATGATATCTGATTTGTATTAATTAGAAGTCATAAATTTTTGATCACATCTATAGACTCAGTTGAAAAGCTTAGTTCCACAAATAGTATGCACTATATACAATTGCTAGAAGGTAAAATAAACCTTTATTTTAACATATACTGTACTGTAACTGTGTGACAGCTGTACTGCTTCTTCACTCTGTCTCATCATCAACACACATTTATCACAAGGAATTAATCCAAGTTCCTTTGAACAAGTACAGTTTATTGGATCTAATAGAAAGTTTTGTCTAAGCTGAGATCAACTTTGGTTTGTCCACAATGAGGATCCAAAGGATTATTGCTGGGGTCTCACAACAGGGTACAGGAGAAGGAAAAGGACTGTCTTACTAAAATTTTGTGTAGTGTGGCTATACTTACTCTCTATATTAGCAATGTTCACTGATGTTTTTGTACTTAGGTACCAAATTATGTAAATTCATGTGCTCTGAGCATTATATAATGGATTACTATACCTTCTAAAATATATATCTAATACCTTAAATGTCTTACAGTACAATCTCTCCGTTACAGATCTGTATAATATTGTATTTACATTCTATCATTACTTCTCATTTTAATTATATATAGTCAGCTTTAGAGAAGCTCGATTTCTTTTTTCTTCTTTCCTTTAGGATATATTTAATTAGTTTAATTCAAACTCGTGCCCTTCTGGCATCATCATTAACACAGACTTAGTATAATTAGCATTTTAATGTACAATAAATAATCCTGTACAAGTTAGTTTTTTTACATTCCTCCTTCCCTTTTAACAACAAACCTATAAACCTATTTTCCATTTACGTGCTTTTTTTTTGCCTTTTTTTTCCCCAAGGATAACTGAGTAGAGATCAGAAGACAGAAATATTAATTGAATATTCTTTCACTTATCAACTCATTTTGACCCTACTGACCTTATTACTTCACAGTGTTTTACACTGTGTTCGATAGCAGCTATTGAAGTGGTTGACTGAAGCATGTCTTTGTAGCTGAGCCAGGTCTCCTAAAGGACTTTTAGGGATTTGAGCTCTTGGATTCTAAATTGCTAGCTTACTTTGTAAATTTACCCAGCTTCAAAGTATGGATTGTAAAAGACTGGATGAACAAATACAAGCAGAGATAATGAAATTGATCTGAAATTAATAAAAATAACAATATTACCAACCTTATTTTTGAATTTTATTTTTTTAAAAATAATGATTTGAAGTTCATGGAAATGTGGAAAAGGCTCAAAACTAAGATTTTTTGAAAGTGTAAATATAGTTTTACCTCTGTCGCTCCACTTCCAAATCCACATACTGCAAATATTCAAACTGAAAGTAATACTGCATTTTTCAGCAGCATTATGCCCTAATCCATCGGTCTCACTAAAAATCAATCCAACAAAATTAAAAACAAATCCTTTGAAATAAAATGAGAAGTCAGAGCAAGTATAATTTCATCAAGTGTCTCTAAGAATAACCTTTCCAATAAGAAAAATCTGTGGAAGAGAAAAGAAGACAGTGAATTCAAATAGAATTTCTACATTTAAAAAGTGGTCTCAATGCCAAGAAACTTTGGAAGGATTAAGTAAAGATCGAATTTTACACTGAAGCTCAAATCCCTTAAATCAACATTAAATTTCACAGAGAAATTACTACCAAAATTATGCCACTTATTTAAATAGGACAAACTAATTTTTCCATCGGAATGAGCTGTGACCTTTCAGAGATCAGTTAAGTGGGAAGTCCTGTTCCCAGCGGTTAACCAAGAAAGAAAGAAAGACAGACAGTCAGGCTAGGCAGGCAAGCAAGCAAGCAAAAAAAAAGAATAGCAGTGCTATAAATACACTACACATCTTTTGTTGAGTGAACACATTAAAATATAGACAGTATCTGGGAGAGACTGTGACTATTTATACTTTAAAAACTTAAAGCACCATTAAATATTTCTAGATGATTCTATGTTACTTTTATTTTTATCTGTGTAATCTTTCATGGAGGGATGAGTTGGAGGAGTTCCTTTCAGTCCAGGTTAATTTCTAGCTCTGCTATACTTTTCCTCCTCCTTCATCTTCTTTATGGTGTTTTTGTGTTTTCTGCAAATTTGTCTTTGACATGCATAATTCTGTGAATGCATGCATAATTCGATAACATTTATGTTTCTTGAACTTTAGAATGCAAAGCTATGCCATTATGGCTGGTAATTCACTTTGAGAAATTGTTAGCATGTAATTCTGTCATTTCATCCTTTTCTGTTAATTCTATCTGTTGATAATGTCAGTTATGTTATATCACTAATACATCACTGATGTTTATAACAGAGACTTTGTTATATATGTTAGCTATGCAGAAAAATTAGCTTATGCACAGTATCCATTTGAAAGTTGAAAACCATCCAATATATGAAAATCTTTATTTAAACAAGAAATAGTTTGGCATAGCTCCTTCATCTGTAAGTTGGAGACACCATTACTACTTTAAAGATATTACTGCTTTTTTAGATACATCTACCTCGTCTGATATGCTTTTACACTTTAGCAATTAAATAAATGAAAAAGAGGAAACTTTAATAATTTTTTTTACTAGACTGATGATTTGTGAAATTATCTCTAATTCATTTCAAAATATATATCAGGAGGTTTTTATGACTTAGAAAGTTTCAGCGACTGACCTACAGGAGCTGAGCTGGGTCTAGTTTAACTCTCTGTCTATTTTCCAGGTTATCCTTGATTAAGCTTCATGTAATATATCAGACTTATTGATGTTTTACATATGTGATGAGGATCCAATTTTCTAGTAACTTGTACTACCTTACGCACATTCTGTAACTTTAAAGAAGGAAAAAAAAAAAAGATTTTACTGTTTTCTTTTAGTCAGCAGGATGAATTATTTGAAAATGAAGCTAGGCAGGAAGGAGATGTACTGAAAGAAAAAGGTGTATATTGTTCCATACTTTATATAAACAGAGAGAGAGACCTTCAATTTATAAAGAAATACACTTACATTGTGAACACACTTTGATCAGTCTGATTGAAAAATATGTCTGATAACACCCAGAGCAGATGCAGTGGAATGAAAAGTATAATAAAAAGCTTGCCATACATGCATATAGATTGGAGGCACAATAAAAACCCTAAAGTGCTGGAAATACTTCAATGTGTAGGACAATAAAAAAAGGTTTCCAAATCAATATATTAAATTTATTTTATTTTTTGTTGGACAGAGAAGAAGATAATGGTCATGAAAAAACAATACTTACACAGTAAAATATGTGATGATAGCATTAAATGTATGAAAAAATTGTTCTAATTAATTTTTGTTTACTTGGTCTAATATAAACTGACAAAGTCTCTCATGCAATAGAATTGCACTCACCCAAAAAAATACATGCTAGCATATTTAAGCTTTGAGTTTTTTCAAAATATATTCATCACTTTCCAGAGATGACCTTTTCAAATAATTTCAGTGGATTGTGTCCACAAGAGATTTTATTTTCTTTGGGATTATGCATTTCTACAGGAAGAAAAAAAATAAGAAAGGATGATAGAAAAGGAAAAAAGGCTGTGATTATTTTGAGCTAAAAATATATGTCTGGTACCTGTGATAAAACATGATTTGGGACAAAATAAACAAAAAGGGAATGCAGACGATATAAAACAAGAGTTATGTTTGTTCTCATCAATGTACAATTTTAGAATTTCTTAACTCTCAGCTGACTGGTTGTTACAATGATTTTATTTTCATTTCACTGTCATTTTGTACCAAACTTTCTGAACTTATAAAAAACCAAACCAAGAGAGTGTGTTAGGAGTTTAGGGGTAAGAAATACATTTAAGATCTTTACTGCAAAGCTATTTCTTGTTAAATGTTTTGACGATTGTCTTAAAGATCATATCAATAACTAAACTAAACAAGTTTGGAAGAATGATAGGTAAGAGTCTATATTTTGAAAGTGGACTTATTATTTATTTGTGTATTAAATAATAAATATGTTATCTGAAAAGTCCAAAGTACAGGTCTGAATCAAAAATTTGAATATTTTGTTAAAATGTTTCTTCCATGGTTAATAAAAATAATCTCCTTTTATTAAAAAAAAATATTATTTTGTTTAAGGGGAAAAAATAGCTCTCAGAATGGTATAAAATACGATGGTCCTAATTCCCTTGCTAGTCTATTCAGTAATTCTTAAAAGCAAAATAAATAACATACCCTGAAGAAGGAATCAGAGCTGGTATTCCTTCACCATTGTACCTCAACTTCCTGAGTCAAGTTTCCTTTGCTTATTTTCTTTTCTGAGCTCCACTTTTGGCTACACTATTGTCCAATCCCAGTGGAAGGAAGTGGTCCCCAGCAGAGCTCCACAGAGGTTTAAGTAGGTCTAATATTCAAGTTTCCCACTTTTGGAATATAAGCTATAAATCAGAAGCTATCATTCAAAAGCAATGGCATAGTTTTTACTTTTACTTGACTGTCCTCTTGCTCGGATGATATTAGATCTGAATATGCCTAAATTGCATAGGTTATTCAGAGTTTATGAAGATGAAGGAGGTTTAGCACTGATTTTGAATTTCAGCAGATGGAATTATCTTTCTTACATAAGAAATAAGTGAAGTGAATGCAAATAATATGTTAAAGCAAATCAAATGCTTACTTATATTGTAAGCATTTGTTTTGTTTAATTCTGACGGGTTGGCGTCTTGAACCATAGTTTAACATACAATTTGCAATGGCACAAACCAATACTCTTATTAAAAAGAAAGAAAGAAACAAAAAGCCTCCATCTGTTCTCTACACACTACTAGATGATTTTTTTCTTTTCTGTCTTGCCCCTCTTTTGCCACCACAAGTTTCTGTAAACTTACCTGGGTTAAAGTAGCCCATGGAAAAAAAAAAACCTTTATGTTAAGATGGACCATCTTTTCCAATTCTTTATGCAGCTGCACCTAGCAGCAGCCCAGGACAGCACAGTGATGGGACAAACGTGGACACTTTCTGCAGCAACACTGGTTTAAAGCATCTGTGAACCTCAACTCAAGTACTGAGACTATCAGAAAGAATGGAAAGAAGGTGTCCTGGTTTAAGGTAAAACAGAACCAATTTCCTTTTCAGTAATTTTACTTTTCAGTTAAGCCTCTTGTAACTCTCTGAAATTAACGGCATATTCTTGGACGGTTCCCGTCCATCACTGAGTCCAGTCTGGGACTGCCGCAGTGACAGCTGGTGTCGTGATTGTTGTCCTGGGATCTTGATATGGTTTTGTGTGTATTTCACTACTTTCTTATTAATATTATTATCTTTTATTTTTATTATTTTATTATTAATATTTCATTGAAGTAGTTTAGTTTCTTTTCAACTCATAAGTCTCTGTCTCTCTTATTCTTTCTCCCTCTGCTGAAGGGAGATGCTCTCCCTTCTCTGAAGGTGAAAGAGGTTAAAGAGAGCATCTGTCATTCATTTTAGTGGCCAGCGCAGCTCAAACCATGATAGAAGGTAATGGTATTTCTGAATGTTTTAAAATTAAATTATTTCAGTAATTAAGACTACTTCTACAAAGGCTGAGACAATTCCCTTTTTTATTAATACTTTAAAATCCTGTTTTCAAAAAATACAATGGTGTAGCAATGTAATATGCAATAGCACCACTGTTAGATAAGAACCACATTGACACTGTGGTCTGACTGCATTGTCATGATATGGACCTTCTTAGTGAGATGGAAAAGACAGAACTGCATTCAGTACATTATTGTAAATGTAAAACTACAGTTGTAATAGCAGTTGGGATAGGTGCCAGATTGTCGGCCTTGAATAATCTTCAGTAAGGGTGGCTGAGGCTCACATCTGCAAAAGAAACTACTGACTGCCACAGTGAACGCATGGCAACTCCTATAATGTGAAAAACCTGATCTCTAGAAAAATTCACAATTGTGAAGTAAGCACTTTACTATGTGTAAGAGATGACTTGTAAATTCCCTGAAAACCCTCTGAGCCT
>RSEF01000001.1:122530547-122550032 GCA_003993805.1 Himantopus leucocephalus | reverse complement strand
GGGTCAGGAAGGCCAAGGTGTGGCTGGAGCTGAACTTGGCAAGAGATGCAAAGAATAATAATAAGGGCTTCTACAGTTATGTCAGCCCAAAAAAGAGGTCAAAGAAAGTGCACCTTCCCCTTGATGAGCAGGACTGTCAAACTGGTAACAACAGACAAGAAGAAGGCTGAGGTACTCAACAACATTCTTTACTCAGTCTTCACTTCACACTCTCTCTTCCCACACCTCTTGAGTGGATGGACCGCAAGGCAGGGGCTGGAGGAACAAAGTCCCTCTCACTGTAAGAGAAGATCAGGTTCGTGACCACCTGAGGAACCTGAACATACAGAACTTCATGGAACCTGACGGGATGCCCACCGGAGTCCTGAGGGAATTGGCTGTTATCGCCAAGACACTCTTCATGACATTTGAAAAGTTATGGCAGTCAGGTGAAGTCCCCAGTGACTGGAAAAAGGGAAACATTGCACCCATTTTCAAAAAGGGTAGAAAGGAGGACCCTGGGAACTACTAACCTGTCAGCCTCCCCTCTGTGCCTGGGAAGATCATGGAACAGATCCTCCTAGAAGTTATGCTAAGGCCTGTGGAAGACAGGGAGGTGATTTGAGACAGCCAGCATGGTTTCACCAAGAGCAAGTCCTACCTGCCTTCTATGATGGAGTGACTACATCAGTGGACAAGGGAAGAGCTATGGATGTCGACTATCTGGACTTCTGTAAGGCCTTTAACATGGTCCCCCACCATGTCCTTCTCTCTAAATTGGAGAGGTACTGATCTGATGGGTGTGGTATTCAGTGGATGGGGAATTGGTTGGATGGTCACATCCAGAAGGTAGTGGTCAACAGCTCAATGTCCAGATGGAGATTGGTGACAAGTGGTTTCCATCAGGGGTCCGTATTGGGACCAGTACCGTTTAATATCTTCACCAATGACATAGACAGTGAGATCGAGTGCAGCCTCAGCGAGTTTGCAGATGACATCAAGCTGAATGGTGTGGTTGACACGCCTGAGAGTTGGGATGCCATCCAGAGGGACCTGGGCAGGCTTGAGAGGTAGGCCTGTGTGAACCTCATGAGGTTCAACAAGGCCAAGTGCAAGGTCCTGCACCTGGGTCAGGGCAATCCCTGGTATTGAGAGCATCCCTGCCAAGAAGGACTTGGGTGTGTTGGTTGACAAGAAGCTCAACATGAGCCAGCTATGCACATTTGCAGCCCAGAAGGCGAACTGTGTCCATGGCTGCATCAAAAGAATTGTGGCCAGCAGGTCAAGGGAGGTGATTCTGCCCCTCTACTCTGCTCTAGTGAGACCCCACCTGGAGTACTGCGTCCAGCTCTGGAACCCTCAGCACAGGAAAGACATGGACCTGTTGGAACAAGTCCAGAGGAGGGCCACAAAAATGATCAGAGGGATGGAACGCCTCTCCTGTGAAGACAGGCTGAGAGTGTTGGGGTTGTTCAGCCTGGAGAAGAGAAGGCTCTGGGGAGACCTTATTGCAGTCCTTCAGTGCTTGAAGGGGGCTTATAAGAATGGGGACAAACTTTTTAGCAGGGCCTGTTGCAATAGGACAAAATGTAATGACTTTAAACTAAAAAAGGGTAGATTTAGACTAGATCTAAGGAAGAAATTTTGTACAACGAGAGTGGTGAAACACTGGAACAGGTTGTCCAGGGAGGTTGTAGGTGCACCATCCCTGGAAACATTCAAGGTCAGGTTGGACGGGGCTCTAAGAAACCTGATCTTGCTGAAGATCTCCCTGCTTATTGCAGGGGGGTTGTTCTAGATGACCTTTAAAGGTCCCTTCCAACCCAAACTATTCTATGATTCTACGATAATTAGCATGTGTATGCATTCTTAAAATCCTTACTTTTCTTTGTCCTTCAATATATTTTTATTTGCCAGAAACATTCACTTTAAGAAATAGATTGTAAGACGCTAAGTTGCAATGGCCCCAATAACCTGGTCAACCTATACAGAGGCCCACTGAGGAGGCTTGAAGAGGTGATGGAGAGGGGAAAGACTAGCACACAAATAAGGCTCCGGTTAATTTATGAGCTACAGCTTGGGCAAATATGGTGACTGAAATGGGGGATTTATAGTGCTAAATGTATTTTTATGTAGCAGAGTAATCCAAAATGCAATAGGGAAAGCACATAGCCCAGAAAGGCACCAAGATTTTTAAGGGTTTCTCCCACACAGCTTTATAAGTTCTTCCTATAGAGTCTTTGCTGCCAATATATTTTGAACTATTCAAGCTATTCACCTTGTTAGTCAGCACCTGCGTTTTCAGACATAGATACTGTGAACTGTGCAAGTTTGATGCCTATTACAGGAAACAGCGATGGCTGCATCAGCAAGTGCTCTTGGGATCTGAGAGGCCAGGCTTGGCTGGGCTGGACATCAACACTGCTGCAGGGACTCAGGAGCCTGCAGTGCATTTACATCTGTATTCAGCATCGAGTAGCAGGTTGAGATATTGCTGTTAGCAGCAGCAATGCATTGGGCATACACGACTGTATTACATGAGGTAAAGAAAGGGGTGTGAAGCTCCACTTGGTAACACGTTGAGTAATATGTTGGAATTTCTACTGAGATTTTTTTGCCTTGTTTTCCTAAAGTGTAGGAAATCTGTTATTACATGGCCTGCACTCGATATTTAAAATAAATTCTTGCTTGCCCTTTTCTGTAGGTCTAACCTCCTCTGTCGTGTTAGAAGGACCTGTTAATAACTTTGTGATTGAAGTTGCTGACCTATTGAGCATGAGCCCAGGAGATTAAATGCAGCACCATGGGAGCACTCAGTGAAGGACATGCTACAGAAGCTTGTTCAGGGCTGGCAAACCCCTTTCCATTGGTTCTAAAGAAACTCTTGCCAAAGTGGAAAAATGTTTTGCGTATCCTCTCTCTTTCTTTTTCTTCCCCCCCTCCCCCTTTAATGCTTTGAAAGGAGCAGCAGGCTCAACAGAGGAGGAGGGGACAGAGCTGTCACTCAAATGTCTCTTTTAATTTTTCAGCACAACCCCATCAGGGAACAACGCATTATAGGCAGCCTGTGGAGAGGGCCACAGGACCCCGGGAGAGTTTGGATATACAGTTCTGGTCCAGATAACTAAGCTCATGTAAATGGGGCATGTGTACATTAGGAGTAGAATACACATAGAAGAACAATACATGAACCACAGGATTTGCAGATTATTATAATTTAATTTCAATTTGTGTCTAAAGAAGTGATTAATTAGTGATTGTCCAATTAAATATGAGTGAGTGAATGAACACAGCTTCCAGGATTTTGAAAATATGTCTAACAATATGATTATTCCTCCTTTTGTTTTAGTTTTTTTTTATCTTTCCATAGCGCTTGAACTAAACTCTTCAGTTCTTTGTTTGAAATAGCATATCATGGTTATAATTTAGAATAAATATTAATATGTCTATCTGTATGGTAGATCTTTTTATCCTGAAGAACCTAAAGAACATGTCAAATAAGACTTATCCATAAATCACTTCTCCTTTCAAATACAGCTATCTCTAGAAAGGAGGGAAGCAATAAGATGCATAAAAAGCGCCCAGCAAAATAATGGATGAAAGGAAATTCAGCTGAGCTAACCATTTACTCTGACAAAATTAAAAAAGACATGGGAACTGTTTGATAAAAAATAAGGAATAAAAGAAAGATTCAGACCAACTGTCATGTTGCAGGTGATTGACTGGACGAAACTATGGGTTTTTAACTACAGCTTTTACACAGCTCAGAAAGCACACTATCCACTGATATACTCATAAACTTTATTCCTATTATATTCACAGATTTATGCAAGCATTCAGTTCACACTTTGTTAACTGGCTCCTATGAAACACTCTGCATTGTTCAGAAGACAAAGTTCTTAGGAAAGTTCTTAACCATTACTCAAAGTGATTTTGTAATATTTATTTAATTAATTTTGAGACTTCTGAATGTTAATTGGCTCACCATATTCTATTTATGTCCTTTTTCCCCCCCTTTTCCATGCTATAAATCCTGTAGAAATTTCAACCAATTAAATATTGATTGGTTAAGATTTATAATGGGAAAGATTTATAATGATTATTTTAAAATTAATATCTTCATTCTACTTTGTGTGTTTTTCAACAAGTTTTATATCCTATTGTGTATTCTTACCTTTATCTTTTAAAGCTGTAGGATTCTTTCCTTCCTTTTCTTTAACATGTTCTGTAAAAAATGATTTATTAATCTTCAAGCTAGAGTGAGAAAAGGTTAACATCTATTACCTCTGGGATAATGATTGATTGAATAATTGGCAGTTTCTAACTGAGCCATGATACCAATTAAATGTGTAGTACAAAACTGGTTTTCATCAGTTTTAGCATGCTCAAAAAGTGAAATCATGAACTTTTCTTAGGAGTGATGAAAGAACAAAAATCACTCAAACTTATTTCACTCTGCAGCTTGTAATAGCAAATGTTAACAAGTGTTCCTAAATTCTGAGTTTGGAATTCTAAGTTTTTATACAGATGCTTCATATTACAAAGACTCTATTGGCACTTCTGATCCAGGTCATGCCAATTAAGTTTTATCATAAATTTACTGAAATAGTGTCATGCTTATAAATTCCTAACTAAACTACACCATAAAAAAAAAAGGCCAATGCATTGCAAGATGTTTTTCTTGTTGCACATAGATCTTAGGNGGTCATGCCAATTAAGTTTTATCATAAATTTACTGAAATAGTGTTATGCTTATAAATTCCTAACTAAACTACACCATAAAAAAAAAGGCCAATGCCTTGCAAGGTGTTTTTCTTGTTGCACATAGATCTTAGCNCTACACCATAAAAAAAAAAGGCCAATGCATTGCAAGATGTTTTTCTTGTTGCACATAGATCTTAGGATTTTATACAATTTTGTCCTGCTGTGTTACCTTTATCTTTTGTAGCAGCTGGAGATTTCAATGCTTTCTCTTTTCCAGGATCTGTAAAAAAATTATTCACACTGATAAAGTGACAGTCAGAAGCCATACCTGAGTGAAACTATGAGATTTAATCATAAGGGAGAATGAAACATCTAAATCATATGAGAGACTATTACTGCATATTAGAAGAAACAGTGAAAAACTGAGTGATTGGAACAGTTGTATGAAATTCACCTGTTTCCATTCAGAGTTCAGTCCACAAAATGCGTTTTGTCGATTTAGCTATGAAACCTATAAAATTTGAAAGCTTCAACTTAATATGGGATAAGGATAGTTTTTCAACTTTATTAACAAGAAAAGACAAAACTGACCCTGTGCCAATTTTGACTCATCAGAGCTGGCTGTGGTCTACTTCCCTCATCTGGGATTGTCCATTCTTGCCAAGCAAGTCCAAGCGTCTCCTTATTGAAACTATTCTTTTCTAAGGGTCAGATGCGTATCAGATTGAGAGAGCAACACAATAGTGACAAACAGAAAGATGAAGAGTTCTTTTTATTCTGCCTACAGACAAGTAGTGAAGATGGCTGGGCCACAGCATCCTTGATGGATACTGTACAAGGAAGGGCAGTCCCCTGTAAAAGGCATAAGAAAAAATTTGAACCATACAGAAAACAAGAATTCTGTTTCAGACAGAATGTGAAATCATGAATGATGGCTGATGAAACCAAGGTTTCCAAGGCTTTTCCAACCAAAACTAATAGGCAGATGAGACTGTCGCAAAACAAACTAGTCAGAAAAAACAGACACTTGGATTTTGAATTCTTGCATGCTAAGTCAGTGTTTTAACCATCTGATTACTGGTTACACTGATTTATATACCTTATCTGAGAAACACTAATTAACAGGTATTTTCTGGAAAAAGAATAAAGTACAATGTTCTCCATCAAATGTGAAGCAAAAAATTCTTTCTGTTGAGAAACTTGCCAGCAATTCAGTGCTGGATCTTAAAGAACTCTGTTAGCACACACAATTAAAGAACTCTGCCTTAAGCACACACAATTCACGAATTGTCAATTTTGTGTCCAACAGTAACTTATCACGGTATCAGTAAAGCTCGTTGTTCACAATTTAGTACTCAGCTTTGTCTAAGACAAACTAAGTTCATGGGGAATCTGAATTGAAGGAATCCAGAAACAATAAAATTTTATTTATGAGAGAATAACCATCAAGCGGAAAAACTTAATTTATGGTTGACATTGAAACTCCTGTTCTGTTGGGGATCACCTCAAGGGATAAATGTTTCATTATTTTTCTCCTTCTACATTGTGCTTCTAAAAAGGCAATACTTCCAGATGACATAATTTTTAAAGGAGAAGACTTGGGAAAGGAATTTGTTGAACAAGGTCAAAAGTGTAATTTTATTGTAATAAAGCTTCCTCTTTCCATCCTCACTATGTTCCAGACATCTGCTTTAGAATGTACCCCTGCTTGCCTGCTTCTGCCTTCAGGTTTTGTACTCACCAGTTTATGATTCAGTCACTGATTTTCAAAGTGAGAAAACAATTTACTGCAGATGTCTGTGAAGCATATGCAGTGGAACTAAGTATCTCTAATAGTCTCAATAAAAAGTCAACACCAATTTTTAAATATTAAGTTAATGACAGAAATCTGTGCTAACAGAAATAGCACTCAGTGAGAAGACTGAAAAACTTGTCCATCTGTGCTCATGAGTTATGAAAAATTCCCAAGAGAATTTTCATGTTCAGTGCAATGGTGTCTACAAACAAAAAAAAGAGTGGAAGACACAGACCTTTCTCCTTTTTTCCTCTTTTTTTTTGTGATTCATGATTCAAATAATAGCTAAATATTACAATATTGTGCCTTTATCAAAATAAATAATTTAATGCACAATACAAACCCTTTATTTTCAGGAGTCTGCCTGTAAGAACTTAAAGTTGTGTACTTCCATTATTAAGAATACAGTTACCCAAACTGCTGCAAAGATGTTAACTCAATGATGCATTTTTTNCCCAAACTGTTGCAAAGATGTTACCTCAATGATGCATTTTTTAAAAAAAAGAACATTAAACAATTCTGAACTGAAAGCTTAAGTCATTACTTTACAAAACTGACTTCAAAAAAATTTCCTTTGTTTTATCCCCAAACAAGGAAACCTTTGGGAAGGTGCTTCAGAGCCAGTTGTCACCTCCAGGAGAAAAAATGGCTTTTAGGATGGTGTGGCATGTGACACAGCTGCTGCTGAAGAATTTAGAAAATGACCCAGGACTGGCCTGGAAATGGCAAATTAAAGTGTAAATAAACACTGACCATATTCTGTAGGACTGAACTTACTGAGGTNAAGTGTAAATAAACACTGACCTTATTCTGTAGGACTGAACTTACTGTTAGACAGTTTGCCATAACTTGGCAAAATGACAACCTGCAGCACAAATCCCATGACAAGAGCCTTGTGTTACTTGCTCTGTATTGATTTGCAGTGTTAAGCTCTTATTGACATCAGAATACATAACTGAGACCTGTAGTGAGCCTAGCAGCTGTGGAGAGAAGATTTTTTTTATGTAAAATAACAAACATAAACTTTATAAATAATTTTTTGTTCAGGTGTTACACAAGGATGAAACTTTGGCTCAAATAGACTAGAATTTCTTAACATATCCACTATTATTGTTACCAGCATTGTTGTATTAGATCTAGTCTGTCTAATCAACCATAATCTGCAATTCTGATGAGCTGCAGGAGCTTTTATACTTTTTTTTTCATTTCTAAATCTGACATTTCTTTATCTGTTATAGGGAGAATCAATATGTAAAATTATAGCTTACTTCCTTGCTTCGTCTTTGGTTTATCTGAGGAAAAAGAAGAGAAGGGAAGCAAAAGTGAAAAGAAAAAGGAAATATTAGAATACATGTTAACATAGGAAATAATTTTTAATACAATCAGCTAATGAAAAAGTATTTAAATATATGTTGTCCCTAAGTGCTTAATTATATCTTAAAAGTTATTTCCACTCCATTGTTGCTTGACAGTGGATGTGAGAAAAAAGTTCATGTTTCCCACCTAGTACCTTGCAGACGGGCAACAAGAGCATAAAAAATCCCAGCTTCTTGTGACCTGCTTTAACTCATGGCAATTAACTCATTTCCTATTACTATTGGATATCACAATAAAAAATCTTTGCCTTTTCCTCGTTTCTCTTAAGTATTAATTCTCAGTGGCCTTAATAACAGGTAGTAACTCCCTGGCAACCGTCTGACACTGGCTCATGACATTTTTCAAACAAATAGGGAAAGCGTTAAAACACTCTTTTTCTAGACACTTCTGGCAGTTCTCTGCCTTCTTTCTTTCCTTTTAACAGTTGAAAATGTTGCATGCAACTTTTCTTTACTACTAATAAAAGATCAATTAACTGAAATGTTGTTACAACTTTTTAGCCCATTTCCAGACCATAGGGATTTGAGGTCAAAGCTGCAATAGCACGTTTGATCACTAAAACCTTCAAGTTAGAAACAACGAAGCTATGTCCTGCTTGCTGAACAAATAGAGCAGCCAACATCCCAGATTTTCATGCAAGTCTTCTTATATTTAGTGTTTTTCTTAAATTGCAAATCCTAATTTTGACGAGGTCTGAATTCCTCTACTTTTTGATGTGTATCCTGGCATACAGTAGCTAGCAGAGCAAATTATTTCATTTCTCAGTCTAAAAGCCTCAAAAATCCCTTTCAGTTTAAAAACTATTTCCTGGTGCATTCATACTTTCCTGATAAAGAAAAAAAGTCCTCACTTTTGCTCAGAACTTACAGATATCTTGAATCAGTGAATCAGGTACAGTTTTCTTTTAGCTCAAAACATAACTCAGAGCTACTTCCATCACCTTATATTTTACTCTCCGATGAGAAATATAAGTACATGCTAATATTAAAAAAAATTCCTGGAGGTTTTTTTGGCTCATTTGTCTTTGAGCGATCAATCTGTTGGCAGCAGCTCCATACATATAGGGTGCAGAAATAAGAAGGAGAGACAAATGCTGCCTGAAAGTGTTTATGTTCACTTCTGTGCAGCAGAGGAACTGAGCTGCTGCCAGCAGTTGGAAGTAGCTGCAGAAATAGTTGCGATAGACATTACACGTTGCTCTTATTCCTTTGACTTGCAGAAACGAGTTGGCTGCTGGCATGGGGAGCTAGTGCTGCTGGTGCTGACTCCTGTCGTGGGAAATAGTTTGTCCCCCTTTTGAGCTCTGTGGGTGTCATCACAGCCGATGGTTTAGAAATCCCTGCTCGATGCCAACCGTGTGAAACTATGGTTTGTACTGCTCGGTCTGTGCTCTTTATGGCACAATTAAAATATTCTGCAGATGAAGTCGCACCTAATGGTGGCACATTGTAGAAGGGACAAATCTTACAGCAAATACCACTTCATTGCTGCATGAAATAGCCAGAGGGGAAGCAGTGCAGATGGCTAGGGAAGCACTTGTACAGCAATGGAAAATAGTGTGGAGATACCCAGACTAACAATGGCTGAAACCTAGGCCAAAGCCCACCTAGTTATAACATTTTCCATGACAACTAACAAGCAGCTGACAGCTGCTGCAGGGCGCCTGCTCTGACTTGAGTAATGCTGGGTAAGGCTGAAGCTGAGAAACCAGAGAAAATAAAGGGATAATAGCTCAACTGACCAACTCTACATTAGCAAATACGTCTCAAACTTTATTCTAAAGGTTACTGGCAAGTTTGGAAAAACTCCATTGTCATAATACTGAAAATGCCAAATTCATCATCAGGGCTCTAATTGCCAATTTGAGCATGAGTAAATACGAAAGTCACCTTGGTAGACAGTTAGTAACAAAATACAATATATTAGGACATGTATCATACAAAGGAAGCCAGGGCTGATAAGCTTGGGTCTTTACGCCAGTGTTTTACTGCTTTGCTCTTTACCATCCTAACCTAATAAAGTATGGATTGCCTTTAACAAGCGTACAAGAAGCAAGTATGCAGGATATAATGCTGAAAGTAACAATAATAAAAAATATAAGTGTATAAAATGGGAAAAGGCACATCTGTATCTACATGCTTTAAGGCTGCAATCCTTTTCTTTTTATGGTCACCATCATCACTTAACAGTTTGAGTCTTGTTTTAGCCTGGGTGTAGACCGTCCCTTGGTGTTCCTGCTCTGGTTGGCTTGGGAAATTGTACGTAGACTGTGTCACCTGCTGAACTATGTGCCATCAACACATGCAGTTCTTGTATCCTTTCTTCTTCTGGTGTTCCCACTCCCAGACATTTCCATTCATGCCTCATCCATACCAATCCTAAGCTTTTTGCTAAAAACATCTACAAGTTCTGCTATCAAAAGCTTTTGAATTTCTCTGCAGTAGACCTTGATGGCTCTTCATGGGGCTAATGTTTCATTTGGGCTAAGAAGGGCAGCTCGTCTGACTTTAGGGGGCCTCTGCCCCTTTACCTCATTGCAAGGCACTCTGTAAGACGGAATAGTAAAGGCTGATCCCTGCCCAGGATACAGGGGCAGGAAGCCTCTCACAAGATCTGTGGGACACAATGTTCCAGAACAGGACCTTTCAGCTGAAGCAGGCAGCCTGTTCACCTGAAACTTTTTGTGGGGGTTACAGTTTTGTGGAAGTGGGATAAAGCCAGTTTCCTGATGAAAATTCCCTGTTGCTCTGATAAACACAGCAGAGCCCTGGCAAATACTAGCACAGCAATGGATTTAAAGGTTGCTGTCATCCAGCTGTCTGAGTTTTTTGTTTCTGTGCCATTGTCTTTTAAGAGAGATAATGCCAACATGCTATGTTTTCTTTTTACCTTGCTCTGCTGCTTTTGTTCCTTTTTCTTCCTTCTTTTCAGGTACTGCTGCAAAACAAAGATAAGGTTTAAGTAGGATTTCTAGTTAGAATTGTTGCTCCAACAAAGCTTTCCTTAAATGCTTACGGATTACTTTGAGGCAAATGATTTCAAAGATTCTCAACCATGAGAAACCTTTTTTCCCCTCATATATGACTACATAATATGTATTTTTTACCTAACTTAAAAAGAATAGAGGAAAAGTAAAAGGGGCTTTTTTCTTTCAGAAAATAAATAGCAGCATTGTCTTCTTGATCTCAGGTGGAACAGAGGCTAAACTGCAGTGCATACCACACGAGAGCAAAGCAGAGAGCAAAGCAAGCAGGTCTCTACTCTGCCCAGCCATGTGAGAGTTCCCCATGTGAGTGTGGTTTTCGGTTTGCACCAGCAGAAACCTCCACTCTGCATCCCTGACACAGCAAAATACTTCTGCACATTCTTAATTTTAAGTGTGTAGTTAGTCTCACTGAGGATAGCAGGCCACGGTCAGACTGTATATTACAGACACCTAACTTTGTCCTTGTGAATACCGCAATTTCTGCATGCAAAGAGTGAACCAGACCACTTATGCAGCAGGGTGGCTAGACCTATCCTGATGCTGGGAGAAGCAGCTGTAACAGCTCCGGTCAGCATGTCTGGACATATCCAACTGATTATTTGCAAGCTTTAGCTTGCACAGTTCCTAAATTGATTTGCGCAGCTTGAGAGACAAGGGGCAGAAATTGTTTGTTCATGGCTCCACACTAAAGTTTAAATTATCTAAGAGGAGGAGGTGCCGGAAGGAGTCCCTTCAGACATTGCTTTTTCAGGAAACTGACAGAAATACGGGTATCTTTTGTAGTTTCTCACAGTTTACATGGCAGGCTTGACAATGTAGATTTCCTGTAGATGACTGAATATATTTAGGACAACATATATATTTTCTCATCTAATTGAATTATACAAGGTTAAGTCTTGCAAATATATAAACATATCTGTTTAGGTGTAAATGGCACTGCCAACACTTCACTTTTGTAAACCCAAGCTTTTGTAGCCGTAATTTATAACTATTATGCTGAATGAGAACATTGCTTTAATTTAAAAAGGTATCCTCTTACATTGTTTGAGCCAAAAAATATGCCATTAAGAAAATAAGCTTCACTGTCATTGCCTACTTTAAAAGTAGTGCAAAGAATAAGCATTCAGCATAAAGGGCAGGATATAAAGCGGGTGGTGGAAAATGATTTACATCAAATGACTGATAAGTATAGAAATGTCTTTGCAGCTACAGTTATCAGCATGTAACATCCCCTCAGCTTGTTATTTCAACCCGTCAAGCAAAGAACTATTTTCATCACAGTGTTTTATTACAGCAGATCACAGTTGTAAATTAAGGCCTTAGCCTTAACATGAGGGTCATGTTCTGTTATCGTTATTTATGCTGAGAAATTCAGGGAATTCAAAGGACCTACAAAGTGTTTCCTCGTGCGCTCGCTGCTCTTGGAGGGATGTCCTGGTGGCCCCACTGGGGCTGAGCTTGCAGCCCAGGTGGCATGGAAGCCTTCTGAAGCTACTGAGCATGATGGCCCAAGCAGGCCGACTGAGTTAGTAAGGTATGGCCTGTCTGCAGTGTCTGCAAGTGGGCTGGAGGCCAACAGAAGGATCTTCTGTTCCCAACAGGAAACCTTTCCTAAGATTCAGTGAAATGTCAGATATGGATAGATGAACTGCTTCGCGTTGAGTGGGATGGACCAACTCACACATCAATCACTCCCTTGCCACTTGCACTTGTTTATCCCGGGATGCTGTGGGGTGAGCGGGTGTTTGTATGGAAGCTCCATGGAACAGTGAAATATTGCCCCTCTGCACCTCAGTTACTTCAGGTAACTTATTTTATGGAAGATAATCTTCAGTTTGCCTGGGAATCAAGTCTAAGCTGAAAGGATAGCTGACTGGATCCACAGAAAAAAAAAAAGTGAGTACTCCATTTCTATCCAAGTACTCTATATTGGTGTTGCTGGACATAGAGAAAGCCAAAGAGGAGCAAAGTCCCTTCATATTTATTGTAGATCTCTGCTATTAACATCCATGTTACTTAGGCCCAGATCAGAGGGCTGCTTAAATCAGCAATAAACTAGACACCTACATGCCTAGACAGATCTGGGCATTGAGGTCTGCCACTGAGCAAACCAATATCACAGTGCTTCTAAAAATGTTGCTGAAAAGGTCAACATCTTGAAGATAAGTCTATTTTAATATAGAAAGAAGGACATGAAAATGGGCACTGGAAATCAGTCCTGTATGCCTTCCAAAATGTATTTTTAGCATCTAAAGCTGCAAAAGCAGCTATGATAAGAGTAAAATGAATTCTCAAGAAACGTTGTTTCTCCAAAGCATGTTTATCATTTTTAGCTAAAACTAAAGCAGTTTTGGTTTGTTCAGTTTCTGAAAACCAGAATACCAATGGAAGAAAAATTAAAAATATTTTCTAGCTACTGAACTGCAGGCTAATAGAGCAATACAGCTTTCTGAGATCAGATGTTTAGAGTCATCAAAATCATGTGGTGGTGGTAGACCATAAACGCAGTTATGACGAAGGAATGAACCATCCTTGAGAAGCATTGAGGCTGCTATTTAAAAATAACAAGTAGTACTATTAATAGTATTCTGGCTATCAGTGTGTTCAGTAATGCTACAACACTTCTATGAGTAAGTGTTTGTAAAAAAGAACTTGCTGAGACAGATTAGAGTTTTAGCAACTTTTGGGAACTGCTGAGTAGCATCACCTGGACATGGCAGAGTAGTATCTGGAAGGACAAACAGGACATTGCATTATTCTCTTTGCTTTTTGAGAAGGGAGGCGTGAGCTACTTTGGTAATGCCGAGAGGTCTTTCATCACCAAGGTNGCAGAGTAGTATCTGGAAGGACAAACAGGACATTGCATTATTCTTTTTGCTTTTTGAGAAGGGAGGTGTGAGCTACTTTGGTAATGCCGAGAGGTCTTTCATCACCAAGGTAATAGGTGTCACTTTAACAGTCTGTATAAATAGAAAGCCTACACACATAGTGTCAGCGTCTGGAATAAGACACCAAAGAAGGATTGTTTTATTTCTATTAGAACAGGGACAAGTTTTCTGAGTAGCTCAAGATTTCATCCCTTCCACTGAGCATTTTCAAAGTTCTTGCCACTTCTGAGTGGCAGCCTGAGAGATGACCTCTTTGTATAACATGGTTCCATTGCAGGTGTTCCTGATTTGAAAAGCTGATCCTTTAGGCACATGACTTAAGTAACATGGAAGTATTATAATGTATTATAATTTTCTCCTCAGTAGAAGAATATCAGGTGTTAAAAAAACACCCAACAAAAAACCTCCAGAAAACCAAACCAAACCAGACCCACCAAAACCCCCTGCCTGAAATAATACAAAATAAAATGAATGCACATAAAGGAAAAAGTAGAAATTTGTCAGAGCACCATATTTTCATTAAATTACAATTAAAAAAAATAGATTAAGTAAATGGAGTCTGGACTCCCATTTATATTTTTTTATTTCTCAGCAAAATTCTTGACTGCTTGGCATAGTGTAGATAAAATGGATGATTTCTGTGATAATTGTTTCTTTGATTCCACCATAAGCTCTTTGGAATCAAATGATAGACAGCCTAGCAGACATTGTTTTGTGCTGCAAGTAGCCAGGAGAGCAATTCATCAGTCAAATCTTTCTGCAGTCTCAATAGTTGTAGGCTGTAATCAAATTTCCCAGAATATTTTTATCCCAAATGAGTCAGGTTGCATAACTAGCATCCACACCAGAAACATACATTACAAAATGTCACTGATTTTAAAGCTATTTTGAGATGTATGCTTGGTGTGAAGGAAAGCTAAAAGAAATCATTCTGAATGGAGATGACAAACACTTCACTCACTGAACCCTGAGGTCAGAAAGGCAGGAGCTCCTTGTCATGACATCACTAATACCAAGAAATCATGAACCTAAGAAGTGCCTGCTATGATTTATGAACTTATTTGTTACATGGAGAAATGAAAATATTCCCTGCCATGGTGGCATTACAGAACCTTTTGTGAGAAAATGCAACAAAACCTCATACGAGCTTGATCGTTTGTCAGAAGTGTATCTAGTGGGAATGGCCCAGACCTCCTTCTATGCCAGCAGATTAATTTTTTTAATTACCAAGAAAGAGAATTTCATCAGAAGTCTCACTTGTTTTCAGAACAGGACTGTTCGCCTTCCATGAATATGCTTAAAACTTTTAAAATTTGCAAGCAGCTACTGTATATTGGAAATCACATTGCACCTAGAGAGCTGCTAAGTCTAAATGGATTGATAGCAGAAAAATGGGAAATAAGTAAATAAAAAGCAGCAATGAAGAACAAACAAATACAGATTGAAAAGCAATAGTTTTGTTCAGACTTAGTGAAAGGAATAGTTATTAGAGACTATTAGAATTTGTCTGTCATCGTAAAAAAAAATATTTAGAAGAAAATAACAGCATTCCTTTGTGATTCTTACCAAGGTAAAAGGAATAACTGTAGCATTTTAATATAAATATCATTTTTCCCCTGGAGTACAGGCTATGTTTGAGTTTCAAAATTAGCAACATAAAGTTAAATTCAGATCATTTGTTAACAAGTAGTTTTTCAGAAATTAATAATTACTTCAGAGCTAACATCACTTATTTCTGTTTAATGAGGGTTGGTGACTGATTAAAACATAATTGTTACTTACTTAAATACTGGAGAATAATTTTGGGTTCAATGTTAGGCTAATTCTATGGTAAAACTAAGATGTCTGAGACTAAAATTTTCAGTTGTAAGATTGCTCTTTTGACAACACAAATAACAGAAAGATTTGTGTTTTATATAATAGAAACCTACAATTTCTATTTATCCTTCATGAACTGTAAACACCCTATAGAATTTTTTTGAGTGCCCCTTAATTCAATAACTTATAATGAAGGGTTAACTCCATACTGCAAAATGCTGGTGACATGATGAAGACCTATTACATATACAAATATTTGCTTCTTATCTAAATATATATGAAATACGATATTCACTAGAAAGATTTGAGGCTACTCAGAGCAATAAAGCATAGAGGTAAAAGCTCTGTTTTTTCAAAAATCCTGCCAATTCTGTTTGCAGACTTTACAAGTGACCTAAACAAAATAACTTTTAATAAAAGAATAAATATAATCAGTGGGAATAACAATTTCAAAAGGTATATGATAATGTTTCCCAGTAGCGGACAAAGAAAACCTCAAGTTTGCAGAAAGAGACTTAATTCTGCACGAAACAACTGCTTTGCTGCTTTTCAGACGCTGATAGGCACAGGCTTGGAAGAAATGGGTTCACAGATATTGAAATGTTGACTTCATATGCATCGTATACTGTTACAGAAGAAATACTCATGAATCAAAAAGATAGTATAGCATTACAGAGGAAATAATGATGTATCAAAAAATTTGCTCTGAGGTTTCAAGCAATAGGGGAAAGATTTATTCAATCATGCAACACAGCAAGGCTACCTTTATTTTCAGCTTTGGGTCTCTAGAATATGCTAAAAATGCAAAAGCTTAACTCAACATACTTTTTTTTCCCTTTTAGTTTCTCTGTTTTGTCTGGTGGGATTATAAAGAGAACAAATGCTGAAATTACTCTCGTTTCTGTTTTGCTCAATGCAATTAGCTGCAGAGCAATGACAGCATTATGAATTTAGCCCGTGAAGCAGGGAACTTAAAAACATCTAATAAAGGGAATAATGTATCAGCTTTGATTTCCTTACATTAATCTCCACAGCTGCAATTCTGCAACCCTTCCTCGAGCTCCAGAAGAGCACTCTACTGCTTGCAACTCAGGCCGACTATTGTGTCAGTATTTACTGGTGAATGAGGCTTCAGAGGTGAACTCTGAAATAAAAGAAGATGCTTGAATGATAGCAGGGTATTAAAAACTGGAAATTCTCATTTCCCTGCCTTTGACTTGTGGTGAACAGCTCGGAGACCACAAGTTGCGCAGTTGGTACATGCAGTCCCATTTGTTTGAAAGGGAATGTAAAGCAATGTGGTCATTGTATGAATAAACATGGACTGAGAGTGAAATGCAGTTTGTAATTTGCTATCCCATTTTCCATTTGTGTCTATGATAAAGCTGGCACCTGTGATGTTCTTGAAGGCAATTTGGAGCTAGTATCTCGCACTGCATATACATAAAAAGTCAGATGCTGACATGAATAATTAAATATTTGCTCAGCTTGAACTTAAGCCCTTGAGGTTTCTCACTAGTCCCAGTTCCCTGTGCCTTCAGGAAAGCAGCAAGCTTTGGAGCAAGCACTGGTGCTCCCATACCTCCTGCCATCTCACATCGGCAGGTCTTGTATGAAAGAAAGGCAAAAACTCTTTCACTGAACCTCCCTTTAAAACTTCCTGCACATAGTAAAGAAAACAACTATCAGTCACTGGATTTGTGCTGCAGCTGGACTGGCAAGAAAATAAATATTACTCTTTGTGTCGTGTCTCTATAGAAGATTGGTTACTTCTCCTTTCTGCCTTTCACAAAAAGCTTATGGTTTGAGTTAGGGTTAGAAACTGAATTTGATATAGTTGGAGACTTAAAGTTTGTTAGTCTATGGAAAACTCGGGGAAAAGACACCTGTTTTCTAGAGGTGCTTTGAGATGTTACAAGGAAGGAGCCCCTATAATTTAAAAGGTCCAATTTGTTTTACGTAAGTCACACTCGTTAGCAGTTTTGTTACAAGAAGATTTTTCATTAGCAGTAGAGCCAACAGCAGCATTCTTATATTTCAATTTTAAAAACAAATAAAGTTACCCACCTTTCGCCTTCAGAGTTTCAACAGATGCTGTAAAACAAAAGAAAACATTCCAGCAAACAAATTTTGCAAATGCATAACTAAAATAATATTCACCCTAACACCTCTTCCCTTGGTCAATATGCTACCTATCTATGCAGAGCAAGCATTCATTTTTTTTATGTAGAGAAAAACAGAAACACACATATGTTGCTTGTTTGGATAGTCTTATGGTAGATGACTAATTGACCTGCAGATTAAAAGCAGTGGAAAACAAAGTCAATATGTAAGGTAAATATGAAGCTTCAATAGCTCCACTATTTTCAAGTAATGAGGATGAGAGAAGGAGTAAAAACAAATTTCAGAATAGGGACATGTCAAACCTAGGTAGAGGGTATGTGGTAGAAATCTCCTTTTAACAATTTCAGTAATTTGGGGAGGTTAAGGATTTTTTTTTCTTTTTTTAGTTTGTTGAAAACTCAAAGCACAGAACTCCCCTAGTACTGATACAAGGGAAGATCCACTTTCAGAAGTCTTCCTTGCACATATATTATTTTCAGTTTAATTTGTTTATTCTTCATAAATGGATTAACTAAATTGAAATTAATTGAACTACCGCATTTCTCTTTCTCCATTATTCACACCTCCATTCTGAAGCACTGTGACAGGTTTTTATGTTATAGAAAAGGACAGATTCGTTTTTCTATAAATTGACTCTCTACCATAGGTATTTTTTTCTCAGAATCTATATCTAAGAAAATAGAATCATCTGATGAATGAGTCATCAACCTTGGCTGTAAAAGGAGTTGAAAAACTTTATTCTCTCCCAAATTTGGATAAACTGGAGAAGCAGATTCCAATCAGGAAGAAGAGCACCTAGGTACAACAGTAACATACATGGGCATGGGTGGCTGGAATAAAAACAAAATAAATCAACCTACATTTTTCCTCCCCTTCATACTCTGAAGCTCCTATTTTGTTTTTTGTTCTCTATCCATTTACTGTAACCTCCAAGCAGGTCCCCTTCCTGCTTGAAAAGATAAACCTTTTCAAGGCTGAAAGAAAAAATCATCACTTTTGTTGTTCTTCTCAGCAACATTGATCAGATCCCAGTTCCAGAAGACCAAATGGCTGCATGGCTGCTCCACAGCCATTCATTTGCTCAAGTAACTTTGATTAAACCAGCAACTTTTTATCTATGGCTTCACTTTTTTTGTCCCTTTACCTAATCCTGTCTTAACTTAAAATCAAACCAGATAAATGAGACTCTAAAACTTACTGTCTTTCACAGCTCTTACCATGTACTTTTGTTTCTTTCTTTGCTGTTTTGGCTGTAAAAACAAAAAAACAAATAGCAAAAATTGACATCTGACATTATTCAATTTAAAATATTAGGATAGTTGAAAAGTAAGATAAGAATGGGAGAATATTCACCAGTTTCCATAATTTTTTCATTCTTGTGCAGTTCTGAAAAAGAAAAAAAAAATCAAGTATACTTTTCTCTCCTTGTGATGTTTTGTTTTGTTGCTCTGGACAATCAGTGGCACATTCCTTTGGACTCTCAGTTCAGGCGAGCCCTTCTGTACTTTCCTGCATGTCAAAATAAAACCTTTATAGTTGTCATCAGCCTCTTCAGTGGTTTTCACACTGTGCAGACAGGGTCGGATTAGCTGTTAATAATGGACACCAAAGGAATTAACTCTTATAATAAGGTGTTAAAAGGAAACTCTAGAAACAATGTAGGTTAAAATATCTGCAGTTTTACTTCCGGGTGGTCTAGATGGAGGGTTGTGAACCAGGCCTCGGGACACCTGTGATATGGTCCTTGCCTTTCTTCACTGGAGAGACTGGAGAATAAGCAGAGCACCCAGCCCAGCCGCTGCCACTCCAGAGCC
>RSEF01000001.1:122516758-122529547 GCA_003993805.1 Himantopus leucocephalus | reverse complement strand
TAGTGGGAGGTGTCCCTGCCTATGGCAGGGGGCTTGGAACTAGGTGATCTTAAAGGTCCCTTCCACCCTAAACCGTTCTATGATTTTATGATTAATTTCATATAGCATTAACTTAATATACTTCACAGTTTTTCCTTTTAAAAATTAATAACATTATTGGAAAATGCATTTGCATCTCCTCTTTTCTTTTATCATACTCAAGAAACTGTTATATCTGAGCATAATCATTTTCTAGGCCAGTAATTGGGATGTTATCTTTTCAGACTCTTCAGAGGTGTGAACAAGTAAAACCTGAAGTACACAGACCTAGGAAAATAAGAAATGAGACAGTGACAACTGGCCTCTTCTCCATTCTATCTATATGAAACATACAAATAAAAGCTATACACATTTACTGACAAGATGATTAGAATATGATGTCAAATGGTTAAGCCTGTGACAGATATATGATATGATAAAGTGTGTATAGTCACAGTTTGCTTTTAAGAATGGTAGTGATCTCAGTAGGCTCATTGGCTTCAGACAAAAAACTCCGACTTTATAGCTTGCCATAGTGCGACATTTGTATGGATATAATATTAATTCACAAAAATTCAGTTAACTATGTTAACAGAATATTTAAAAACAAGTAGAAAAAGATGTAAGCACTGGAGATTGCATTCTCTTACACAGCAGCCTTGCATTTCAGGCACCTGCAAATGCAGTAAATTTGTTA
The DNA here is from genome assembly GCA_003993805.1 of Himantopus leucocephalus. Taxonomy (NCBI): domain Eukaryota; kingdom Metazoa; phylum Chordata; class Aves; order Charadriiformes; family Recurvirostridae; genus Himantopus; species Himantopus leucocephalus. The sequence continues at coordinate 122,528,832 of RSEF01000001.1, read as the reverse complement.
ACCTTCTGTGTCATAATGCATAGACCCACAGAATGAGTGAGTTTCTCATTTGGCCCAATGGAAAATAACTTTGATTTTTACCTCAGGAATAGAATTCCCTATAAAGACACGTAAAATTTTGTGTAGTTATTGACACTTTTCTCTTGAAGCATTCAAAGAGAATTGCTCTTAAAGTGAACAATGTAATGAGATGCAATGGAAATTTATTCCATGTTTATCTATTCTTACTATTTGAAATGATGATGTAGATGGCTTTTCAGAGCCTACAGCAGAATTCCTACTTCCTTTGGGGCACGTCAGGTTCCTTGCAGTCAACATCACTGCTTGTGATTCTGTGCATAGGAACCTGTCTTTCCCAGAAGGCAAGTGCAGGTTTTGAAAATTCTTAGAAGAGGAAGACTTGTGCAATATTCTCAGGAATAAGGTAGGGAACACACACATGATGAAAATACTACGAGATGGCTGCAAAATATGGAATAGTGCCATAATGCTATTGCTCATAGTTCTTTGTGCTACTATACTTTTCTCCTTACAATACTTCATGCCATTTTTTCCCAAACCATTTCACCAGCCGCTGTGAATTCTAATCCCCTGCTTAACTGTATTTTCATCATTTCTCACCGTGTTGTTATCTGTAAATTGAACAAACATTTTCTCTCTGTTTCCTTGTCCGGGCTTTTAAGAGTTTTCACTTGCAGCAGAGAAGAGCCAAGCTAGGCATTAGAGAGATAGGGAAACCATGGAGCAGGTTGGTTGGAGATTTGATAGGGCCGCTGTCACTGGAGGTCTTTTAAGAACAGATTAGAGAAACATCAGTTAAGAATGAGCACGGCTGATCAAGCTTTTGGATAATTCAGGTGGCTGTATGCATTCTTGTCGTCCCTTTGAGTCTTGCCTTCTCTCATTTTATAACATCCTATTCAAAAGCTTGAATATACAATCTAGGCTCTGAAAGCAAGCATGATGTACTATTCCACAGGTAGCTTGCAAAATTACTAAAGTGTGGAAAAAATGGTAAGAAATCTTATGTTCACTTGGAAGCAATTGTAGTGAATCCCCAGGAAGGCCTGGCATAGTTTGAAGATCATACACTCAAATGCAAAAAGAAAAATTCTGCAATGCCTTTAAGCCAGCTTATCTGTTTTATATCAAACTTCTCTATTACGCTCTTTATAGAAAGTATCTTACACAGAACACTGTTGCTCTTTTGTAAATATACTTTACAACTAAATTACATGTTACTATTAGGAATTTTCACAACTCTTTTATTGATTGAAGTGACAGAACATTTCTTTTAACTAACCCAAAGTTATTTTGGTGTCTATTTTTAATGATAAAGCACCAAACAGTCTCCTGGCAACCTAATGTTTGTGTGAATGCCAAGTTTCCATCTATCACAAATGAGTTCATCTATTTCTTCCCCCACTAACTGGCAATACCATCTGACAATAAATATTTGCACATGGAAATTAATTATGGAAAATGACCAAAAGCTACAATAATTGAGCTACCATCTGGTGTGAGTGTGTAAAGGAATAGTTAATAATATATTCACCTTTTCTGTATGCACTCTAAAAAAAGCTTGTGCCAAGGTCTCTACAGTTCAGAGAGGACAGATGCAAAGAAAGCACAACATAAAAAAAAGAAAGTCTTTTGGTCCCATCTAAAATAGTTGCTGCATACAAGCTATTAGGATGTTGTACAGAGTCTGACCCAAGTAGGTACAGAACATACAGAGAGAAAAAGGTTATATTTTTCTTATGTGGTCCTAACACTATGCATGTTACGAACTTTCACTAGTGAGAATTCTTACTGATACAGCATAAACGGCAAAAGCATGTAATCTGCAAAATCAAAGCCTAATAACATGTATAAAAAAACGTAAGAGATTTTAGTTAGCTGTCAGACACATTATTTATCCCAAATTATCACAAACCCTACTCATGCATCTAGTCTTTATTTAGGAAAGTAAGTTTTTGCGTAAAGGAGTCCACCTGCAAGGCTACAGATGGAAAAAAATTCTGAATGGCTCTGAAATTGCATTAATATCTGTTCATTTAACTGCTTGCATGTAGACATTTCTATTAAGATCAAATTTCCTTAATGTGTTGTGTTTCAGACACAATGTCTCTGGTATTATACAAACAATCAAATAAGTATGAGTTATCCTTTTTTTTATTTCAATGGACTGATTTTTTAAACCTTAGGGTGCATTATTTCATTCTTCATTGGAGTTTAAACTATATCATTTCTGACTGTGTAGATAAAACCACACAGGCATTATCAAATTGCTCAAATAAAGGGATAACTTCAATGGTGTCTGAATGCTCTTAATATGATTTGACTTTCACTACATAAAAAAAACAATTTTTGCCAAACAGAATTACATTTCTTCTAATGTGCTTTTTGAATAGTAGCAGTTTACTGGTACCACACAAAATCCATCTACTTTCAATGTGCAAAGAGTATTGGTTTCCTTTTGAAAAAGGGAGGCATCTTTGGAGATGAATTTCATTTTCAGTCACTTCCAATTCACTGGGACTTGAACACAGCTGTGTAACAAGCTTGCTAGCTGTCCTACTGACTATGCAGTCATTAATTCCTGATCCCACAAATGCTGGAAACACACTTGCTAGCTGACACACTGTAACCGCCTGAGTTATCTCAATAAAAAGAGATCGAGTAAACACACAGGTGACTGGAGGGCAAGGAAGAAGAAGGAATTGCAGCAGGGCTTTTCCACAAAAATCAATAATTTTCTGTCCCTGGTTCTCCAGTCTCTCCTGTTGCTCCATTGCCACCTTTTTTGTGACAGTGAAATTAACGCATTAACAGGAAAAAAGCAGGAAAGAAATCCCTCTAGGCAACTGCGTTTGGTACTTAATTGGAAAGATAGAGCAACTAGAAGTTTTAGAAACCTTCTTTATTTATATATTTATACATACACTCAAAGACACGTGCAATGTATAGTACAGAAGATCCAGTGTATATAACAGACACCTAACACATATTTGGACAACGATGAAATGCGACTTGCAGACATATGAGCATTACGGGTTTTTTTCCTGATGTTGCCTCCTTTCCATCCTTCTGTTGTCTAAGCTATTTTCCATGTATTTGGCAAGGATGATTCATCAGACTGTTTTTTCTTTTTTTCTGCAGCACTGTGCAGAAGCTACTGATAGTACTATTTTTGGAAAATCTGCTGGAGTACGTGCTGATTCACTCTTGGACTAAATGCAACACCTCCTACATTTTCTGTACCAAGGCAAGAACTGAACTTAAATCTCATGCAAGAAGAACAATATACTTTCATTTTTTTAAAAAAAAGAACAGTTGTACATACTTGTTTGTATTTCATTTCTCAGTTCTTCTGATTTTAAACATAATTCTTTCTCTTTAATCCTGAAGTGCATTTTTTAGGACATTTAGTTTTCTTCAAAGAATAAGATGTGCAGGATTGTCAAGGTTTAGGCTGGATTGGCTGCTAAATGGATGACAGATGTTTTCTATTAACATCTCTCCCTTCCCAAAAGTCTTTCTCCTTTATTCTCTCTCCCATCGCAGAAGGGGAAGGGAGAGAGAATAAAGGAGAAAGACTTATGATTTGAGAAAAAAAAAAACCAACTAAACCAGCTTAAATAAAGTATTAACAATGAAAAGAGAGGATAATAATATTAATAAGAAAATAACGAAATGTATACAAATATATACAAAACCAGTATTGAGCTCCCAGGATGATGACCATGTCATTGGCCAGCACTGGGACCGGACTCAGCAGCAGATGGGAACTGGATTCAAGAACTGGATTCAGGAACACACGAATTGGAATGAAAGGCAGTGATATTGATGATTTTACTAAAAAAAAAAAACAAAAACCAAAAAAACCCAACTGAAGTGAATATTGCAGTTACTTTCTTCTTGTATCCACAAAGTTGTAACCTTTTTTTATTCTAATTTTACTGAACTGTTCCCAGTTCCAAGCTTCCAGAAGAGCAGGCCCTAAACGTTAAGAAGAAATTCCTTAAAACAGCCTTCTTATCTTCAAACCTAGTCCTTATTTTAGACAACCAGCTGTGATATCACTGGGACGATTTTAATCTCATTCATGGCAACATTCACACTGAGGACAGCGAAGTCTACCTTTGCCAGAACTTTATAGCATTCTGATTCTTTCTGAGTCTAGCATCTCCCCTGTGCTACACGCAGCAGCTACGCCTGGCCCTGCAGCACACTAGAAGGGTCCAGACAGGAAACAGGAGTACGTGGTACCTGTACTGTAGCCTTCAGGCAGGGGTGTTATCTCAGCAAGTGACGGGGCACTGGAGTCACTACTGATCTCACCTAATTTTTGTTTATAAGAGAAGACACAATGAACATCTCAGTCAGCAATCTAGCATCCACTTACAAAGGTCATTCACCTGCCCTGTTTTAGTTACTTTAGGATGTAGAGTACTGTGCCCCCAAAGTACCTTTCCCTCTGTCCCCTTCCCTTCCCACCCAGCAAAATGAGTCTAGATGAATGTGTCAGACATATATTTGGGCAGATTAATATTAGCATTTATTTTTCTGCTCCTTATTACATTGACTAAAATGTTCCTCTGCACAAGGTGACAAAAGTTAGGTTCCTATTATCTCTATTTGTTAGAAGATAATGGGAGCATTAAACTGTCCTGTAATTTGGCATAAATTCTTACCCTGATGAGCATAATGTTTTAACATTTAATCTAACTCCTGTCACTACCAATTACCTATCAGTCTATAGATGCATAGGTACATTTTACAGTGCAAAATTTGTCTATTTGCTTCATTTATCTAACATTTACATCATCAAGAACAGCTTCATTTGAAAAACAGCTGTTTGTTGGTTTAAAGGTAGTTCCACTTTAGAGGTGCTGAAAAACTTCAGAAGCTATTTCAGTTCCTGTTTATTGACACTGATCAAAACTTCTCATGATTTGCTTTTATAGATTCCCTGAACAGAATTAAACCTGCAGAAATAGCTAACATCCCATTACATCTCAGGATCTCTTGTGGGTTTTTTAGTGATTTTTTTTGTTGTCATTGTCTTGTTTTGTTTTGTTTTTCTATTTACATTCTTTTCATTGTTTATTTTTTCTGTTGCATGAATTTAGTCCCCTCAAGAGAAATAAATCCTTTGCCAGTCATATTTGTTTCTCCTATTTGTCCTTGCTCACTATTAAATGTTTCTCTTGTAGCATTTTCTGCAACAAGCCTTTCACAGTGTTCTTTACATTAACAAAGCTACTTCTGATATTCATTTAGACATTTTCCAACTTGTGTCCAATCTGATGAATGTCTTTGATTACCAAATGAAGCCAACATGATTTGTCAAGTCCTGTGTGTAAAGAATTCCATTTTGCACCTCTTACTACAATTTATCTTTGAATCTGTGTTACTATATCATTTTTATGGCACCATCTAAGTTTTAATATCACTTACTTTTCCACTCTCTACCTCAGTGAATGATTTCAACTCCTGCATTTTTCTCTAACTTTATGTCCACACTGTAAGTTTCATCAAAGTTTATCATATGCTTAACCTTAGGAATTCCATTGAATTTCACTATGTCCAGCTATTAGTTACAAAAATAAAAAAAAAAACTTTCTGTCTCTCAAATATTTTTCTTCTGCTACAACATGTTTTTAAAAGATCTTTAGATTGCAATTTGAGCATGGTTTCCTAAAATAAAAACAAAAAAATAAACATCCCCACCCCCCCCATTTTCTTCTGTTTTACATTTTTAGGTTGAAAATCATTATAGTTCTTAAACAACTTCATAAGTAATAAAGCTTATTTTGTCAAAATGTGACATTTTTTAGTAGAGGAATAAACATTTTAACTGAAAATCCTAAAGAGCTGTATTCTCTGCTTTAGCAGGAAATTTCAAGAGTCTTCATATTATGTTTATATACATAACCAGTAGAAGAATTTTCAGCTATTTTGAAAAGACTTTTCAGAAGCATTTTAAGCCAACATTTCTTCTATTCATGAAGAAAGTAACAAGAGGATCACTTTAGATGTCTACTGCACCTTCATTATTATACAAAGTGCCCACCGATGATCCTACCACATACGAAACATAAGATATTACATAATTTCCAGTCTCATTCATTAGTGTCTTTATGAAGGTAGTCTAGCTATTTGAGAAGATTAGAAACAACTTGTAAATATATTTTATTTTTTTTAAATGTATTTTATATATAAATATTTCCAGGGATCTTTTCCAGTGCATTTTATCAATACGATCAACTGAAGCATTTATTCAAGATTAATATAGTATCTGGGTCATCCTCATTTTTTTTATCTAGAAGGAAAACACGGTTATATAGATTGATGTCTGAATGCCTAGATCTGGTATAATCAAGCAGTAGTAACTGCAACAGCATGAATTTTATTGAGATATGAACTCTGAAGCTTTATTATCAGCCAGTCATCACCAGTAGGTGATAAAATGCAGGTAACTCTGGTAAGTCAGGCAGATCTTAAATTTCATTTTGTCAAGGTAGGGGATTTCAGCTTGGCTGCAGTAGGAAAGGAGGACGAATCAGTTGTGATCTAACCTCGTTGATCTTTCAGCTCTTCATTCAGACTTACCGTCTTTTTGCATTCTGTTTCTTGATATACTTGATATACTTCCTCTCGCCAAAGCATAAAGTTAAAAAGAAATTAATGCATTCAGAGTTATACAGCTTTAACATTATACAAGGTAATACATTGACTGCTTTGCAGACTGAAAACTCTTCTTGTTCAGCGAGGAAGGCATTTGTTGAACTGCTCGCAATATTGGCTCCCCCTCTTTGTCTCAACATTGAGAAGGAAGGCTGTGGCGGTGAGGGAGATAACATAATTGCCTCATGTACTAACTGCCCTGTGTGTTGAGGGTACCAAAAAGGAAAGGAAAGGCAAAATTATGTACTGACATGCTTTGTTTCTCTTGGATCAAGACAATCTCTGTATAACATTTACTACTGAAGTAGTCAACAGATATGTGACTTCAGGTGACAACTTCAACAAGGTACTGGGCTAGAAACAAAAAAAATAAGCCAAGTGAGAATGGTTATTGCCAGTATTGGCTGGCTACTGAATTGAGCCTACAGTACAGTATATTTGCTTGCTAGAAAAACAGTAGTAAGTCATCCTGGAAAAAAAAAAAAAAGTTTAGCTCTTATCTCTGCACCTTTTCCTGGATAGCTTTAGTTTTCTAGTTCAACAGCAGAGGCAGGCATAACTCTGTAGCACACAGCTTGCCCTCTGACTGAACAGTGAACAGTAAGTAGGTTTCAATATCTTACATAGAGGTTTTTTATCAATGTTTAGCTATAATTTTTGTTTTTAACATTATACTAATTCATATTTTTTTTTGTTTTTAAAGATCCCATTCAGATGACAAGTGTATACTTGATTAAATTGATTTTGGAATCATGACTGTTTAAATTTTAAACTTTTAAAGATATCTTTTCCTTTTATCTTTTCTCACTGATTTGTCTTTCAATTTTGCTTTGTTCTGTTCCTCTCTTGAGATTTGATGATAAACAGAAATACAAGACTGCAGACAATTAAGGGGCCTCACCTACTCTAAGAACTGTTAGGTATTGGAAATTGAACTAAATCTTAATACAAAGGTAAACCATAAATCCATTATTTTAGATAAATATGGCATTAAAAAAAGCATAACATCTCTGAGTCTTTAATAAGGTGCATTACGGGACATGAAATCAGTTAAAAGCTTTGCAGAGGCATCTGCAGGTATCTCTTAGTGATGAAAATTTCTTCATTAATCCAGAGTTCCCCCATTTAGCTACACAAAATGAGTGACTTAATCCAACATAAAAGGGGCACTATTAGAAGACAATTCTATTTTCTATTAACTTATGTGTTTGGAGTAAAAGCTGTATGTATGCTTATATATGACTGTGAATATACATATATATAATGATATATGCCACAGAAATTCTATGATTTAGCTGAGAAGTGATTAAAACTTTTTTCTGACTTTGATAATAATATAATCACTTTCTGAAGTCAGATTCATAATTTAGACCCTTGGCTACATTTTGTGAGTAAGCTGATTTCATTAGAATTCAAAGAAAAAAAAAAAGTTTGTCCTCATAAACAACATCACTGATGTCTAGAAACCTACAATAAGACTAAAAAAAGAGATTCTCATATAACCACGTGGCTCAGTGAGCTGGGTTTTAAGATCCTTGGTTATAATAAATTATCATGACTCCACTGGTTTCAGCTCAGCTATTTTTGTGCTAAATAAAAATGTATCATCAAATATTGTAAGACATGATAAAATTTTGAGAGTCAGTAAAACAGCACTAGTAAGTATACACACACACAGATGGATTAAAAACTGCCACAAAGAATAGATTTAAGAGTATGCTCTCTTTGCAATCATGAAAAACACTAAAAATGTAGGAAGCACTACTAGTAGTTATCACAAAGTTCTGTATAAGCTTTATAACATGTGGTAAATACACTGGTTTTAATCCTTAGCATACTTCAGAAGTAGACTTTTAAGATGTAGATTTCTACATCTGGTCCTACCCACCTCATCACTATCAATTTCAACAAATAAGAACAAAAACCCTTCTTATACCAAATATCTAAATAGTCTGGATGGTCTGTAATCCAGAATCACCAGTTTCTATTTGTTTGCTTAACTAGGATAAGACACACACAGAAGCAGAGCTTTGATGTTAATGAGATGAATTAACAAATGAATGAAATCAGCTCAGATTTTCTTCAAACTTCATTCAGAGGAGAGAATTGAATTATGGTTTTATGGTCTTTGTACGTGCTGCAGCCCCTGAGCCTCACGTACAGAGGTGGGGCTGCCTGAGTCAGGGTGCTCATGGATATGCGCTTCAGAAGCCACGAGGCTTATACACTATCAGAAACTGGGATAGCAGCTGATATTAGGTCACTGCAGGATGACAGTTAAGCCTAGATTCTGAGGATCTGAATATAATAATTTTGTGTTTAAATTAGGAATTTGATCCCGAATACCAGCCTCAAGGATTTGTTGGATTGTCATGGACAAAGCAGTCTCAACAAACACTTAGGGAAACACCTTTCTTTCCCCTTTCTCAGGCTCAGCTCCAGTTCAATACCTCTTCTTCCTCCTTTCTAGACTCAGATTCCTTTGTTTTTGCTGAGGATTACATGCAGTCTCTCCCAATCTCTTTGGTTAGTCATCTAGTAGTGCAGAAGGTTGAGGCTAGTAATAGTTTATTTCCACTACTACCTGTTTCATACTTGTTTTCCTTTACTGCTTTGTGTTTCTTATTTGTTCCCTTTGTACCGACATGGGCTCCTCCATGGGCCATGGTGTCTCAGAGGTAACCCTGAACCAGTGTGGGCTCCTCTATGGCCTAACATCCTTTTGAGGGCACACCCACACAGTGTAGTTTCATCTGTGGGCCACCATACTTTTGGGGCTTCCCCACCCCAGCATGGGGTCCACAGTCCCCCTCTATGGTCCACAGTCCATTCAGGGTCATCCACATCCTGGTGTGGTCTCCTTCATAGGCCGTGATCCCTCAGAGATACCTCCTCTGCCATGGAGCACCTCCTTCCAGGAGTGCATCTCCAGCCACTCCCCTAAGACTATGCCTTTACAGGTGTCTTCTTTTCTCCTTCTTTTCCTTACACACATCTCCTTGCATGCCTCCTCAGATGTCTCCTTTTATTTGTCTTTCTGTTCTCTCATGTGTCTCCTTGTTCCATCTCATGCCCCTCATTGCTGCTGCCTTTTCTTAAACATGTTTGAGCAGCAGTGACACAGGCTGCCCTGCTGTTTCCACTGGTTGCTGAGCTAGCCCAGGGTAGTCCATGGACTCCCTCAACAGGCCCCTGCCACCCAAACATTGCCAGATATGCTCAATACATGGCTCAAGTGTAAAATTTCAGACACAAGCATATATATTAGATTTCATTTTGATAGCCTTTTTTTTTGTAGGAAAACCAGGGTGGACACCTGGCTTTTTTTATTGAGATAATGGTATTTTCTTGGATTTAATTTTTCTTAATTCAGTTCCTTTCCTGTTCTACAAGGAAAATAAAGTTTTCCTTGCTTAGCTTGTGCTGTACAGTAAATTGGACTAGTCCAATTTTCCTGAAATTTCTGTAGGTAGAATAGCATCATTATTAGTGAACTTAGATTACGTGCAATTTTGACTTACAGATTTAATTAGCTGTAGCTTAAAAACTGTTTCTTGTGCAAGCTTTTAGGCTTATGTCTGAAATAAGTTTTGAAGGCTTTTCTGAATGCTCTGTAGCATACACTGCAACTTTTTGTTCCCATAAGTGTGTCTTCTGATAATTTTTTTGAAAGAAAATTACTGCATAGCAAACAAAGGAGGGTGAGTCTATCTTACATGAACTGACTGAAAGAGCTTGGCTTGTTTAGCCTAGTAAAACATAAGATAAGAGGGTAGATGATTGTTCTCTATAAGTACATCTGGGAACAAACACAAGGGAGACGGAATGGCTATTAAAGCTAAAAGACTATATCAGCACTAGAACAAAGGTATGTAATTTGGCCTGAAAATTGCACTGTAAATTAGAAGATGATTTCTAACCATGAGAAAATGAAGCTGTGAAGAATAAAAAGAAACCCTGCAGACATGGACTAGCCTTAATAAAGTGAGATGTGAGTATATGAACAAGATTATGTCATGAGTAATTTCCAGTAGCACATTATTGGACTTAATGGTCAAGGAAAACCCGTTCCTTTTTTTTTTTTTTNTTTTTTTTTTTTTTTTTTTTTCTGATGTTGTTTTTTGTGGGTCATTTTTTCATTTGGTTGGTTGCTTGTTTGTTGGTTTTTTTAATATCATAAGGCTGGATAAGTTTGTTGGGAGCAAATTGACCAGTCATAATCAGGTCTTTTTGGTACTTGTTTCCAACGTAAATGCATTTTTCCTCCAGCTCACTGTATAATGAAGGAGCTCTCCAAAACAGAACATTTGCAATAAAAGAGAATGTATCTTCACTTCAGCTGGTGACAGTGGAGTTCATTTGGGACATGAAAGACATCATTCACTATAATATGGCACCCACCATTAAACTTCACATCTCACTCTAAATAGGTAGAAGAGGTAGAAATTTATTTGAGTTGTTCTTGATCTCGCTGTATGTTTTAGCTCTTGAATTAATCTTTTTGATACTGAAAAGTGTTCTGGTCTCCTGTAAGCAGACAAACCTAATTACTTATGCCAATGTAAGGCACATTATTCATTCTTTGGCACTTCCTTTGTTGGTAATAATGCACAAACATGATGGACACTGGCAGATCTGGCAACGCAATGTGACATGCAATTAGTCTTAAAACTGAGACAATTATGTATGCTTCATGTATTAGATTACATCATAAGTATCAATTCAGTTTTGGAGATCTTCTGTAAGACAATAATATTCTGTTTTGTGAGCATCTTAAAACTCCATTTCACACACTCACTGTGATTTTGCTAAGGACATTTGTTTCATCTGTTCAAGATTTCAATTTTCAGAAAATTTTTGGAAAAAACAAGGGTTTATAGGCTAGATTAAGCTGCCAATAAACTTCCAGTCCTCAATACAACAAAGAACTTCAATAGTAAATCAATCAGTGAATCAAAGACATACACTGTTTCCCATGACCTCTCTCCGTCTTCTTAGTCTCCACCCTATACTGAAAAACTGAACATTTGATGGGACTTCTTATATGACCGTAACTCCTGCTGCATGACAGCTGCTCAAAAGCTAAATTGCCAGCTATATCTAAGGCCTATCTTTAGAGGTTCCAAAATCTATACAAATGAGAACTAGATAATGAGAAGACCAGAGGAAATATGGTATCGTCAGGGTAGGTACACATACTTTCTGCAGCACTAAGGGCAATCTGTCAAAACCAGTTGTAGTTTGCATCGTCTGTTCAATTGTATATTTATCGCCTTTGCAGAAGTATGTAATTTTTGCTAACAGGTGAGAGGTCACTGACACTTGAACATCAACTGTTCATACGAGACATCTGGCCTGCTGGTGGCAGGTGGGATGCACCT
>RSEF01000001.1:122483834-122494776 GCA_003993805.1 Himantopus leucocephalus | reverse complement strand
TTGTTTGTCAGTACTAGGTCCACTAGTGCACCTCTCCTTGTGGCTTCTTCACCACCTGAGTCAAAAAGTTATCTTCAATAACAAATCACTGTTTTGCAAAGAGTTCTTCAGTGAATTTAAGAGGGAGGGGTTTTGTTGGAGATTATTTGGGTTGGGTTTTTTGGCTTTTTGGTTTTGAATTCTTTGGTTTTGGTTGTTTTGTTCCCCCCCCCTCCCCCCCCTAAAATAACCTGAATGGCATATCCTGAAAAATTTTGGGACTAGACATGGTTTTGATCATTCTATTGACTTCCCACACCTTCTTATGCTGAGAATATGAATTTAGAAGTTTCAGAATTGCTAGCATTAGATCAAAGATGTTTTAACATCAAAATCAAAGATGATTTAACTTGAATGCTTCTCTGTTGCCTGCATTTTTTAGAACCAAACATCCCCTGAGAACTTGGTTCAAGTCTGAAAGATAACCAGTGCTGCTCACATTTAGCCAGATCTCTCTGCACTTTCCTTAGACCCAGCAGCCAGGTGAAGAATAGCCAGTACCAACAATATCCAGTTCAACAGTGCTTCTCTGACTGTGACTTGTCCTCCAGCATCACAGCTAGGGGAAGATTTGCATTATTTACGTGGGCATTGGACAGGTCTCTCTGTTCCATTTGGTCCCTTTCTGTAAAGTCTCACATGCAGTCGCCCTAAAAAAAAAAGATAGAGAAAGAGAGAGAGAAAGAATCTTTTTAATTAAGTCAGATAATGTTGAATTTAAATTAAAAAAAGAGAAAGAATAAAAAGTGGTAGTAAATTTTTCAGTAAATATCCACTGATAAAAAATCACATAGCCTTATAATGAAAAAAAAACATGCTCGACCTTCACATTTCATTACTATATTATATTCTTATTCAAATACAATTTTGAATTAAGGAAAAAAAGCTTTTATTGAATAAATTTCATAAAATTTCATTACCCACTGTCTAAACTCAACTCTCATTATAACCTGAGCATTACAATTTGATTTTTTTGATTTATTTGTTTAGAATTTGTATTAAGAAAATGCCACATTTTCATAAGTAGTTAATGTCTGTAAAAACATTAAGAAGCCTCTTAAAATTCTGTTTTGCAGGACATGTCTGCATATCTGTAATCTGAGGAAGACTACTTTCTTGATAGCACTTCATTTTTAGTAAAAGGGAAGAATCGAAAAATGCTCAGCCACTGCTGTGAAAATCTCCTGTCACAGCTCAAAAACACCCAGGGCACCATTCTCTATACAGTATGCTACTGTTCTGGCATTTCAAAGGGTTTTTTTTGTAAATACCACTGAAAATTTTGTATTGAGGAAGGAAATACAACATATGAATAATAAAGAAATATGAATATTTGAGATTGAATTTAAGATGAAATTATTTATTACAGCTACAAAGACCATGATGTACAGTTCAATTCCTTAATTCTGAATTCCTTGGTGGATTATTCATTTTACACATTACGATCACTCTTAAAGTATGCTTGAGCTATTTACTTATTCTGATTCTCAAATTTAATTCACACATAATAATGTTTACATGAAAATCTGTAATAACATTTTTACCTGAAAAACTATCTTAAGGTAATGATTCGATATGACAAAAATATTCATTATTTGGACTTACTGTGTTCTTATGCTTCCTACATCCTTTGAAACCTAGCATTACATTGCAGCATTATTTTAAATGCACAAGTTTGCATTTTTTATTCAAGGAGGTATTCAAAGCAACAAAAGCATAATTTTAAAATGATCTGGTCTGATTACAACACCTTTTCATAAGATCCGTGTTGTTATTTTTGGCCTGGCAGCTTTATTCAGGCATTCCAATTCACCCACTTAAAAGATAGATCACAGATGATAAAAATATGTTATGCACAAAGCTGAGGGGAACATCTATTCCCGTGTCTATACAGACAGCTCTTGATTCTGAAAGAGCAGGACTTGAACAATGTTCTGACAGGGTGCGAGAGAGACAATATATTCTGAACAGTGACTAAGTGAAAATCGAACACTTATTCAGCTTTCACTACTCTTTAAATATACTCACTATGTTATCTGCTTGTTTTACTGACAGAACAAAGTTGTTTCTAGATTGTATTGCATCTTGTACAATCTCAAGAGGTTTGCTTACGAATTTCTAATTAGGTGCACCTATGAAATCTTACCAAAGCAAGAAAATCATACAAAAGATAATTTGAAGGCAATCTTATCATACAGGTATCAATGAGGTCAGAAGCAGTCCTGCTGAATCTTATTATCTTGGCAGTGATTTGTTAAAGGAAAATCTTGGTTTGCTTTTCAAATTTTGAGGTTGAATTTGCAGGGTGAGTAGAAGGAAAACACGCTACCAATCAATTGAGAGTAAATCTAAAATGTTATGTTGAATGTTGATCTAACCTTAATAAGTTGGTATAACTTTTTTCTTAGGACATGTAGTATGTTTCAAGAAATCAGAGTGAAATTTGGCCGCTTCGTTAACCAGGATGCGGCATACATAATTTTTAATTTTTACATTACCAGTTTCAGAACATTCGCTTGAACCAATTTCAAATGACCATACAATACTTGTTGCCTCTACTAGTTGGGGTCTGTCTCTGTCTTTCCACTCTTGAGTTTTCCACTTTACTTAAGGTAACAAAAGATTCACAGGTAACATTATCTATAACACCTAATAACAGTGTAATGTTGCTCTTTTCACCTTCCTTATTAAAACATGCCTTATTAGAACAAAAACCTTAAAGATCTAATGCTCCTCCCTGCTCACATATCTGTTCACAGTCATAGAAGGAAGTTAGGTTGATTTGATATAATTTATTCCTGACAAATCCAAAGCATCTGTTATTCATCTTCTCATCTCCTAGATGTTCACAGAAAGTTTGGTTCTTTCTATGTTTTTGAAATAGCTACGTTACTGAACAATAACTACCTGTTCTACCACTTTTTTTAAGGTATGACCCAAGTATGCTTTTCTGTAATATTGTGGAACCCCATTATCTTTCATATGGTTTTAGAAGGCTGTGTCAATATCAACAAATAGATAATGCCCTACATTGTCAATACCAAGCTATGCAGTGTAATGGGATTGAATCTGTAGAAGAAGCAACTGAATCTGCTGAACTAACACTCACAACATACATGTTACAAGTCTTGGCAGGATTTGGACTGTCTTCTTGGCCTGTAATCTGAATGCCCAGGAGGACATCAGGTGCACTTTTGGAGTGCACATTTCAGTTTACTGAAATCCACTTCAACTGCTCTGTGATCATTACACTGTCTCAGCCAAAGTGCAGTTAATGGATGATTGGGACATTCAGTTCAAAAGCTCATTCTTCATCTGAACTACAGTACTACTGTAGCTGTAACCACACTCTAAATATCCTCTTTATACTGGGACATTTATTATTTGAAGTTATCTGCTTTCCTTGATGTAAAAAACATTTTCTCGTTAAAGTTGTGTTGAGAATTTCTATAAATAAAAGTTTTGTACATTCAGTAAGTTCTAAAACCTTAATAAATCACGTTCCCTGCATGTACTTACATGCAGCAAAAGGTAGCAGTGCAATATAAGGAAGCGGGTAAGTATTGTACATTTTAGATGCATATTTAGTTACTCGGAAATAAAAAGTAAAAATAACTTGTGAACTAACATTTGTGCCCTACCTAAATAGGCCAAATACACCTCCCAGAGCTTTCATTGCTGATTGTACTTTTGTGATCATATTCCTTTTTACTGAGAACATCCCAGAATTTAACCTTAGCACAAGCACAGCTGCTGAGCTTCTTTGACATCACTGATGTGCTGCGTATCTCTCAAAGATAAGTAACGCATGAAGTTCATATTTTTCCTGCTCTGAATTTTCATTTTCTGCCCTGTTAGTCACTGATCCCAAAACAGCTTCAGAAATCACCAGATTTACAAAGTGACGCAACTAAAAAACTACTTTCTTCAATGAAAAATTTGATTGTCATAATGACACTTAACGATATCTCTTTCTCTGTGTTTTGTTAACAGAACCAGAACAAACGATGCCAATCAAACTCTCTTTCTTAGAAAATACCCTCAACTAAACAGGGCGGTACAGAACAGAATATATTCTACTTTTACAATCAAGTATCTATTATGAATGAATCCGGAAGCAATAAGCATAGTTTAGGGATTAATCACTCCTTATTAACCAATGTTTATTTTAACATCCAAGACCAGCACAGTAAGTGCATTTTATTTGGCAGTTTTTCCTTGCTGAACAAAAGAATGGACTCAGTGTAAACAATAGATTCTTAGCAAAACTTCCCTGCAGAACAATTTATACTAGTATCATATTTACAGTTTCTTGCAAGTGCAATGTGATCTAGCATTAAAATGGATTCGGTGAAACTACAACTCTAAAAAAGATCCAAATCTCTTATCAAGAGCTGTGAAAAATCTCGAATATTTTTAAGTCAAGAGCCTTTTAACTATGTGTCTTTCAGCCCTCTTTGTCCTGATAAAAAGCTATTTCTAAACACAGTGAACATGTAGATATTTGAAAAAAGATTCTGCATCATGAGACTACTGTCCTTGAAGAAATGGAATAGAAGCTGATTCAAGAATATACTAAATCACAACAAAGCAGAAAACAAACATTTTCCTTCCGTTACCATTCTTTTTCTATCAAACTATAAAAACATGCTAGATATGTGGTATGCATGACAGTGAGATCAGGTGCATATGCAGTCATTTTGAAAGTCATCTCTCAAAATTAAAAAAAAAAAATAACAGTTCTTTGAAGACTTCCGAGGTTTTGCAGTTATATTTGAACAGCTTGTTAGGGTCATATTTTAACTCTGGGAACAATCCAAATCCAGGGAGTACACTTTTAAATTCTTGAAGGTAAACACAGCAAGCAAAGAGGAAATGCTCAACAACTACTTTCTGTAGTAGGTGCTTCTTGAAAGCTGGAGAAGGATCTTTAAGAGAACCAACACCACATGTAGACCAATCATGAGCATACAACTCTTTTTATTTGTTAGGTTATATATTAGAAATGCATTTTGGAGATTCGTGATATGTAAATTCTTCAAGGTGAGAGTCAGAGAGTTTCCTTAAGGAACAGGCTGTTGCTTTGCTTGCAGATTCTCGGTGTTCAAAATCTCTGAATCCTGACTCTGGCAGTGAAGTGGATAATCTGTGTGACACACCAGGTGAAACCCATTGTTTCCCTTAATATTAATTTTTCTTCTTAGAAATGTTACTTTTTTTGCTGGCAGACTTTTTTCAGGATGTTTGAAAGAATTCAAACATCTTTAATACTTATGTGAATTTGTATTTCCTTCCACCAAAGCACAGACAGAGAGGTATTTCCAAATATGGACAACAACTCACTGCAGATGCTCGTTAATATCCTAAGTTTTGGACCATGTTTAGGTTCTACTACCCATTCAGTTAATGCCATTTTTACAGTTATTAAAGTGTCAGAATAAGTGCCAGTATTTTCAAAACTCCTACCACAACACAGAGTGGTAATCCCACATAGAGATGTATGGTTAGATATTATTTAAACGCTTGTCTGTAGTTAATGTTTTCATTCTCAGTGAATTTTCCTCATACTCTTTTTTTAAGATACATTTGAAAAACTCACATGAAGATTACCGGCCTTCACCAATTTAAATTTTGAGTAATCTTTCAGGTTCTACAGTATTAGTAATGGATTTAATTTGAGACTAGATAAAAAACATTAAAACCATATCTGCTACCACAAAATATGGCTTGGGCTGCTATAGTCAAAGATGACATACTCTGGTAAAAACCATGAAAATTCTAATTGCTCTCCAGCTACATAACAGCTAGTGGGTTATAAAGAATTCAGCTCTGTGAATACTGAACACCAGAAACAAGTTTGACGCAGAAATGAATGCATATAAATTCAGAAAAAAAAGACTAGTGTGAAATAAAATTTTAACTTGTGGAGACCATTTTAAAATTTACAAAGATTTTCCTTGGAATTTTTCTTCATTTTGACAGCTCAGTCCACAGGTCTGGTGCACTTACTGAGATGGTGAGAGTAACTCGCAAAAAAAGGAGCTATTTCAAATCCAGGCAAAGAGATATCATTAACAATTTACCAGGTTCTTTCTTGAGAGGTGGCTTGCTGCGTAACGCGGAACACCGGATACTGGTGAGTGCCAGAAGATGACCAGCTTCTGATGAACTATATAATTCATAATTTGTCTCAATTATTAAAAACAAGTGTCCAAAATTTATAGTAATTATGTGTCAAATCAGAGAAAGGTATGATGTCTGAGTGGCTACCTTCATAGACACGCAGAGGTGTAAATTGTAAACTGGATTTAATTTGTGATTTTCAGTGTATGCCAACACAATGAAGGAAGAAATCTCATTAAATCCACCTGGCCTGCTTTGACCTCTGTATCTGGGTGCTCAGAGCTTACTGAACATAATTGCTTGCTTACTTTCTCTCCATTGCAAGTGGAAAATAGTCAATCTCTTGACTTTACTTAACTGATATTTTGGGAGATTTATTGTGTTATCCTATCAGTAATTTACTCTTTCCACGGGGAATGAATGAATTGTGGAAAGAACAGTGAAGGGAATAGGAACAGTGAGTGAAGAACACCACATGAAGCAACTGCTGGAGCAAAACAATTATGTATCACCTTCTGCTCAGGGCAATGCCTGAAGTCATATTCTAGCAACCTATGTTGCTATGTCTTTGTTTAGGCACTTCAGTGCTCTAATGAGTTTGCTAAAATAATGTACGTATATGACCTGTATTTGAATTCTTGAGCAAAATATTGTTCGTAAGTTGGAGGGCCTTGATCAGTGGAGGGCTTATTTTTGGAAAACAGTAATATTCTCACTCTGTAATATCCTCGCTCTGTAATATCTCAAGACAAAGCAAGCAAATGATAGCTGAAGCTACATAATAGTTGATTAATTATTCAACTCAAAGTCCCCCCTGCATGAAGGAAAATATTTCTCAGAGATTTTTAGTATGCTAGGGAAGTCAACTTTTTTGCAAGATATTCATCTGACTCATTCCATTAAAATAACTTTCTTAATAGCTAGCAGGAAGCTAGCTAGGATACAAGCCTGATTTTGAAGGGCTCGCAAAGATGCCTCATACGCTTCGTTATATTATGCATCAAAACCTATGTAGGAAGATTGATTCTTCACTGAATTTAACATATTGAGATCATAATTAGCATAGTAAATAATATTCACAGAAGACCATGTTATCCATTTTTACTGTACTTATTACTATGTGACAGCAAAAAATCTCAGTAAATTATCAAGAATAGATGTAACAACATAATACCAGCATCCTTTGTCTTTATTTGCAAAGTTATGCGATCCGTAGTATGACTATATATGACATATAATATTTGGCATTTTGAACAGAACATATGAGAATGGAAGTGACAAGAGAAATTGAATGAAGGATACACTAATCAGAGAATTGCAAAGAGAAAATGCAAAGCTGTATTTAGTCTACATAAAAAAGGTATATGAACATGTATATATTTATATTCATCCACAAGCTAGTTAATTTCATAATATTGCATGATGTATGTTCCATGTATTTGACAAAAATCAGACCATTTAACAGCATGTTCTTCATTTTCCAGTCCCCCAGGATCCAGTTACAGGGACCCTGCTCAATGCAAATGTATAAACACCTAATGACAGTCAATATCTGGATCCCGTTTCTTGAGCTGATGGAAGATATTTCTATGCAACTTACTCTGTTGAAAGAATATTGTATTTGCCATGATTACAAACTATTTTTTCTGCTACACTGTTCTTTCAGAATTATTCAAGTGACAGCACGGCAAACAAAGAAATATCCATTTAGGAGTACTGGTGACTATAGATAAGATACTATCTTTTGCAGCCTACCCTAGAATGCCATGATAGTGACCATGGATTTAGATGATTATTCTAAATGAATATTTCTTAGATGTCTAATACATCAGGCAAGGAGATAAAGAGAAAATGGGATAAAATGGTATAGAACCATAGATCTATGTTTGATAAACCAGCTAACTGAAAATCAGGCTTAGAGAACATAATTGATTTTATTGACAAGGGAAAAAAAACAACTTGTTAATGAAATCTGTTGAAGGCACAAAGTCAGGAACATCAACACAGAAGAGGATTAGAATGTCATGCTGGAAGAACCTGAAGACTTCAAAGAAGGGAATAAAACAGATTTGATTAAATTTAGTAGTACAAAGTACCATATTACAGAGCTTAATAAGATTTCTGAATTCATGCTAAAAACTTCCTTAACAGAAATTATAGGAAGAGGAGCAAGGTTTGCGTACTGAACACAGTTTGACATTGCATTATCTGTATGGTGCAATCATGAACTACATATAAATGCAGCACTGGCATTTTTCTATCTAGTAAGACATTTCTAAGAAAGGGAGGAGTGTTCATAGTTAAACAAGATCTCTACAAAATGATAGCATATATGTTTTTCTGATCATCCACATTGAAGAAAAATTGCCCCAGACCTGAACTTTTGCAGCTAACCGCAAAAATTGTATGATGGGAAGAAAGGGCATTCTGCCTTACTAGATAGGCAGTAGAAGAATTTGACTTCTTGAACACAGCTATACAGTGCCCGAGACAGAATAAAAATACAATTTTGGAAGCGAGGAGATCAACACTAGAGAATAAAAAGCTTGTTGAACCGAAGGGCAAGAAAGAATGGCTATAAACAGTATTGGATTCATTTCAAATTAAAAAGAAAAGAAGCTTCCAGCTACCAAGGACGAAGGCTCTGGTAGAATCTTTAAAAGTAGCAATGGTGCAAACATTTACAAACTGCTCCCCTAAAAGAATAATCGAAGTTGCAAAATATATGAAATACATTCTCTGACTTGATTGACACTGATAATAAGGGATAGGAAAAATAGTCTCAAGCCTCCTCTTGATGACTGAAATACTGAATGAACATTTTCCTCCTCTTTACAATTTAATGTTTTTCTATTGTAATAGTGTTACTTCAAATATCTACTTTAGGGAAAAAAAAAGACTAAAGACTTAAAATTATGCATGTTAAAATTAATTATAGAAGAGATTTTTTAATCAACTGTCCATCAACTGAAGATCTTCTTAAGAATAGTAATAGAAGTAAAGAGAGATCTTGAGGATGCTGTTTCAAACTTTCATATGTATGAGACTCTTTTGCCACATCAAATGATATAAGCTGAAACTACTCTTTCAGCGCCCAGAATACTGTGATGTTTCTCAGATCGGTTACCAAAAGATTCCAATACACTACTGTTATATATTTCATTGCTTTTTAGGAGCTTATTCTTAGCAATCTGGGTTTGCCATATAATTAAGTAGCAGAGGTACAGCTTTTCTCATAAATGTAGGCATACCACCATTGTTCCTCAAAAAAAAATCCTGAAGAATTATGAAACAGATATATAATCAAAGAATTTTCATGGTCCTCTATTTTACCTATATAAAAAAATCTTTGTAGCTACCTGTTTAAAGAGAGTAAGACAGGATCTTAGAAAAAGTATTATGATTTGGCAGATTTACATACTTCAGGTAGCAAACTGGTCTTCAATGATTATAGATTTAGCCTGTTTATACAAAATGGATTTTAGTATGTATATTTCAGCTAACTTTTCTAAATACAAAAAGAAATTTAGGGTTATGTAGCTTCCATTGAATGTTGATTATTATATTACAAGCTCTTACAGATATTTTTTCCTGAAAAATCTACAAATAAAAACCAATTTCAACATTTTCTTTTCTGAACTTTCAAACTACTATTTCCCAGGAGTTTAACAAGAATTTATAAATGGCAACACCTTAAAGGTAGGAGGTAATTTCCCGTAAGAACCAGCTAATTTATAGCTTTCTACACACCAACGACCCTTGTAATTTGGCAGTTGCTTCATTAAATCCTATACACCTGCTTCATCTATCTTGAGAAAAATAATAAATAAAAGGTGCAATTCACTCGTACTGCATTCACTCCTGAAGGTATTGGGGGAAAAAAAAAAAAGCTGTCTTACTACTTTCTGCCATAAATTGTAACTAATTCTGTAAATGTGAGTGAAACAAAATTGAAAGTAGCATGGCAGATAGTTTGATATTACCAGTGGGTCACTGGCATGGAGAGGAAAATCTGAATTCTTCCCTGGTGTAATGCTACTGAAATTGATTTACACTGGGGATGCATTTGGCATGAAGACTTTGAAAGCACATATTCGAAATGGAAGTTCTATTTGCACTGTGGGGTTTCCATTCTCATTTTATATATTCCAACCTCTAAGTCACTTCAAGTAGCACAGAGAATTCACTTCAAAAAAATAAAGATGTACAAATGTACTTTCAGTTTCTTCTGCACCAAGCCAAAGAAAAAGCTCCTTTTCACATAAAACAATAAAGAGACTTGAAAAAAGTTTGGGTTTAGTGAAATAGACATCTTCTAACCTATTGTTCTGATTAAACAAGGTGAATCAGAGAGTAACAATTATTTTAAATAACAAAAAGTTTGTTTTTTGGCTTTTTAAAATTATTCATAATAAACATATGAAATTCCTTTTGCAAGAGATTGAGTCCTTAGTGAATTCAAAGAGTAAAACCATACATAGCCCATTAAAACTGTTGCATTAAATAAGTTTTCTTTAAGGCAAGAACATACATCCTGCATTTTTCAAAAATAATTCAGCGATAAGATGATTAGGCCTTTGGAAGAGACTGAGTTTACCTTAAAGTGCTTCATAATTTTCTGTTTTCCATGGGATGGAATTCTTAAATCAAATTTGTGTCCTCTATCCACTCTGGATTTTTACCATGTTCTTTAGAACATTACTTTTTTTCTTTAAGACACACTTTTTTTCAGAAGAACAACTGTCCTGGTTTGAGGTAAAACAGGACCAATTTTGTTCAG
>RSEF01000001.1:122464777-122476127 GCA_003993805.1 Himantopus leucocephalus | reverse complement strand
TAATTATTTGCCTTCTGCTTTTCAAAATAGCTGCGTGAGTCCGCTTGGTTGACACCCCACATTATCCATAGGATCTTCACCCTCTGACTGCGATTCTCTGGGTGCTGAGCCTGACCCTGAGGATGCTGATGCATGAACATGGGTTCTGCAGATGTGTCTGGCCGGGCTTCCCTCGCTGCAGGGTGATGTTACGCAGGGTGGCAAGAGACAGGCTGACCCTGGGAGCCGGACGGCGTCATCTACGTACTGATTAAATGGATTAGTTCTCGGTGCTCACATGCCCCAAAGGCAACTAAATGCTCCATGTGCCCCACCACGTTCAGAGGTATCTTCATGAAAGCGCTGCTGCTCCCCGCTTAGTCAGGGGTGTGATGAGCTGCAATTAGGTAAATATAAGTAATTACAGTCAACTACTGTTTTAGGGCAAACTGAGCTTTACCCAGTAATTGCAGGTATTACTGCGTGCGTACAGTGGTATGTATTTTTATGGTTATGAAAGCTTAGTAGTAATTAAATGATAGATTATTGCTACTAGCTTGTATATCAGGGAGAAAATAGATAATTTTGTTGCTTTTTCATGGGTCTGTTACAAATAGGAGAACTGATGACTCCATAATATTTAGAAAAGAAATGGGTTCACTTTGCTGGAGAGTAGCACGAGCGTTAGGAGCGTATGCTCATGGAACCCAGCATCCATAGCAGTTGTGACGAACATATGCATTTGGGTTTATGGAGGGTTTTAAACTGATGGGACAAGTCTATGGAGGATGTAACATCATGCCCCAAAGAGCGGCGCAGCTTGCTCACCCCCTGCGGTGTGCAGTGAGTGTGCCCCGAGCTTTGAACGCCACCGAATTCAGCTCCTACCAGCACGGCCAAGCTCTGGGAATTCAGTTTTTGTAATAACTGACTGTTTGCAACTACGCTTCATGCTTTTACTGGGGTCACGTTAAGTTTAAATCGCCAGCCTGCCCGGGTGGTGGTCTCACAGTGGGTCCCGGGAGGTCTGGCACTGGTGGACATCTCAGCTGCGCTTCCCGTCAGCGCAGCCAGAGCCACGGCAGGGCCAGCCGTACCCTGGTGCTGCGTTTTTCAGAGAAGGAGCTAACCCGGTGCCACAAACTTCTTTATATTGGCTGTTTGATGGCAATTCTTTTGGCCTCTGGGCTGGATTTTATCTGTTTGAGATGGAAAACTCTCTACCGATACCCTTTCATTTAGCTACCTGTAGTATTTTGCAGTACGGAAGGCATGGAGAGCAGCTGCTTGAATGAAATAAAATGTTTTCCAAATTCTGCTCAATAGTGATTTCTCAGACTCCACAGGGTAACAAAAGGGGATTTTCTGGGGACCCCTGAGCCCCCGAGGGAGCTGAGAGAGGGACCCGGGCTGGTGGTCGCGTGGTGGCAGGTGGGTTCCCTCGGGAGGAAGCGCTGTTAAGCTCCTCTGTGGCTTCCACCTACGGTGATGCTGGTGCCATCTGCTCTTACATGCTGGGGTTTTACATTTTCCCAAGGTGGCAGACCCTGGGGTTTGAGGCAGCACGGGGTACGTGCGCTCACAGCAGCGTGGGGAAGGACTCGCCTCTGCCGTGCACCGGTACCTGTCCGCTTTACCCAGGCTCAGCAGGGCAGAGAGACACCGGTGGGAAAGCACAGCCTGTCCCGTGCTGGGCCGGCTGCATCGGGACGTACTTTTGGGAGGCTGCAGAGCTGCTGCGTGTCTTCAAGGCCATGAACTCACTCTAAGATGTCAGGATGGCGTGTGGTGGGGGAGAAGATGGTCCAGCCTTCCTTTTCTGCTCCTACACATTCACCCATGCGGCTGCAGCCGCCCCTGGACAGGGCATCTGCTGTCTGCAAGGGTTTCACTGGAGAAAAACGAGTGTCCCTTGCTGCTGTGCCGAATCCTATTTCGGCTGATTTCAACCCCAGCAGTCACATGCCGCAAGATCATCACCCGGGCCAGTGGCAGTCTGCTGAGAAACAAAGGGTTCCTTAATAGTCGAGATAGGAAGATAAGGCACTGCCGCGCTATTTAAAGCAGAGTATTTATGCCTGAATAAAGTTACTCCAATTTTGGAGCAGGGTGTTTGCCTGGAAAGCCGGTATTTACATTCCACCCCGGGGACTGAAGCTCCCTTGCACACTTTCATGTGTCTCCTTTCTTCAAAGTCATATGCCATACCTACAGCTTCATTACTGCCTGCAATTACAACGTACAGCTCCCATCAATCGTTTTGTAGCTTTTTTTTTTTTTTTTTGATAAATAGGGGTGGCACGCACAAAGGCACATACGAGCTAAGTCTGTGCCTCATTACCCCGCTCCAATAAAACGTTGTGCGCTTGGGGACAGCCCTGTGAGTTGGGAAAATGGTGTGTTTTACAGATGGGGAGTAGAGACAAAGAGCGGGTGAGCGCCTTGCCCAGGATCCCACGGGATGTTGGCAGCAGGGAGCTGTATTTCTGTCTAGTGCCCTAACCACTGAACCATCCTGTCTCCTGCTTTCGGGCGAGAGAGTCTGAAAACACCATTGATTAGAAAGTGCTGGCGAAGAAAGGTGGGACTGACTAGACTGTACTGGGAGACATGCAAAAATAAACAGAAGACAATAAACAGCGTGATGTAAATTAGCTTTGTAGAACGCCTTTCTGCTTTAATAATCTAAAATGCTATTTAGAACACACGGGCAAGGAGATGTCTCTTTTTTTTTAAAAAAAACCCAAGATATGATTCAAAGTAGATAAAATCCTTTTAATTATTGTGAAATTTTTGCTTTTGTTTTATAACAGCGTATTTCCATGTGCATGCCAGAAAGTCAGGGAAACATGGAAATCATTGACAGTTTGCAGTGTTGGCTGCTGGGATACAGCAGATTATTTCAATGAAACCTAGATAAATTCTCTGCTTGTAGAAAACATTTGTTTGGTGGTCCCTTTCCTTTGCTTTGTCATCTCTCACTGCACATCTGTTTTGGGATGGAATAAATGAGCCCATGCTTGAGAATCAGGTTGTTTATATGCTGCAATATTTAGATCATTTTTGTTTTTCATAAGTCTGGAAAAATAATTGTTATCTTGGTGGTGTGGGTTACAGTAACGAAGCCCTCCTGTTATTGCAGGCGAGCTTGGGCCGCTATGGAAAGCAGTTTTCTCCAAAATAGAGATGCATTTGCACTCAGTTGAACTGACGCGGGGACAAGGCTCCTGCTCAGGCTGCTCAGCACCGAGGTGGTCCTGGAGGGAACTTTGGAGTCTACCGCAATGCGAGCGATGGGGATTATCAGTTGGAATAAAATCGCAAGACCTCTTTGTTCATGCACGTCCCTGGGGGGTGCACACGAAGGGGCGATGGGGAGGCGCTGACCCCCTCCTGCTGTGCCGAACATGTGGGGCACAGGAGCAGCTCGGCTGTGGGGCCGGGTTCGGGGCGAGCATGTACTGGGGAAGGGAACGATCTTGTGTATTTTCCATTTAACTAACCACAGGCAGTTTGTTTTTGAGCAGTTCGGTTATTGCGCTGCGGTAGGAATACGCTGCATCGCCGCGTACCTCCCGTGGCCGCTTCCCCATCTTACACCCCAATGTGCCACGGGGCTCCGGGGCCCAGAGCTCAGCCCTGGCCGGGGAACCATCTCATGCCTGGCTCGGTGTGGGGCTGGGTTGAGGAGCTGCAGATGCTGAGAGCGCCTGCTTGCTCTTCCTGAAACCCTGCCTTTAATCTTGAAAGGCTGAAGGTATTTTCCCCAAATCCCTGCTTGCTCCCATGAGGTGTCTGCTTGGCCCCAAGCTTGGCTGATACCCCTGAGGACACCGGCTCCCTTCCACCCCCAGCTTCTCCAAGAAGGACCACAAGGCATTGACCCCCAGTCACTAATTACCCATCTTTAAGTGGGTATGATATTTTCCCGTCTGGTTTTTAAAGCTGCTGCGAGGTTTGGCGGTGACGGTTGGCAAGCTGAGGTGTCACCTCTAGCAATCAGACAAGGTGTTGAGGTCTACCAGCTGCAGAAGCAGCCAAGAAGCTCAGAACGGGGGCTGATTTGGAGAGCTCTGCCCGGGAAACCCCGGTCTGGGATGTGCGTCTCTCGCCCGGCTCTCAGCCCCACGGCCCTGCCGCGTGCCTCGGGCTGGCGCCGCACGGGGAACACAAAAGAAATATTCTAGCAGAGAAACACCCGCCTGCCCCCGCCGAGGCCCCGTGATGGGAACACAAAGCAATTTTCTTCTCTTTCTGAATTTCTTTGCTGCCTTTGCTTCCAAGCTGAGAGCAGGTGGTTGCATACACGAGCAGACTTTTGGCCTCCGTTTTTCACAAAAATACCTGTACAGCTGGGAAAAAGCCGGAGCATCACTTTGAGAAGGTGTATTTTTAGTGTACCTTCTAACACGGCGTTTTTTCCATAGCCGTGCTGTCCACTGCCGGGCCGGCGGTTCCACCAGAGGAAGCGTTGGCAACCGAGGACACCCTCCACCCTCGGGGGCTGCCCCAGAGCACCCTCCATCCCTGTGTGGGGACCCCTCCATGTCAGATGTCCCCGTGCTGGCTGCTCCCTCGGGAGAGCTCTGGGCTGCCTGGTTAACGCCAGGGGGGAACGCCGGTGCTAACCAGGGCATCGGCAGCTTCTGCTCTCAGGGGTCTTGGAAGAGGGGAAACCTTGGCTTTCCAGTCACTTACTGGCCTGGGTAAAAGAGCTGTGCAAATAAATGCAACATACAACAAAAGTGAAAACTGTCAGAATTGGGTATTTCACACTCACTGTAAAAACGAAACATGATTTTTTTTTTTTTGTTAAAAAATTCACTGGTGGTTTTTTTTTTTTCCATTTAGACATGAGTTATTTTCGAATAAAGAGATGAGGCTTTGTTTAGAAATGAGTAAAATTTCTCCTATCTTTAAGCAAAGGGGATTTGCAATGGGAATATCTCGGTTTGCGCAGTGACATACATGTGCATGTTCCTATGTGAGAACTTCGCTTGACAAAACAGAAAACCGAAGCTGGGCAACGGCGTTTGCAGCATCACCCGAAAAGGGACGGTGAAGATGCTCCGCAGACACACTTGCCGGCTGTTTGCCGAGTCGGAGAAGAAATCCTTTTCTTCCCACGCACTCTTAAATTGTGTTTTTTAACTATTTTTTCTTTGAGCAGTTGGGCAGCAGAAATACTCCGTCGCTGCAGGAGCGCTGGCCACGCTTCCTCAGCATCCCGTGCTGCTGTTGGTGAATGAGCGCGGTTGCCATTAGTGGTCTGAGTGCTCTGATTTGCCCGTGATTTGCCCCGATGTTAGGCTTGACAATGCTTCACCTCCGTTTGCTCTTCTATACGTGACCGTGGAGCCCCGACCTGCAGTGCCCGCACAGTCTGACCGCTGGGGCTGCTGCCTTGGGAGAGAGGAGAGGGTTTCTGCTGCCTTAAGGAGGAGCTAAAAAAAGCCCAAAGTCATTAATTAATAGTAATCTTATTTTTCAGAATTACCCACATTTTTTTTTTTATCTTTCCATCTTGGAAAGAACATGGTCTTTCCCGTACTTTTGCAAATCTCGTCACTGTTTCTCCCAGCTCTCTGTCCTTTCCAGCCGTTCCCCTCTTTCCATCACTGCTGCGCCTGTGTTTAACAGAAGAAAAAAAAACCAGTGGATTTGCTGTCTGCTCTGCAGTAATTACGGTGATCACTTGAGCTTTGCTCAGCGTTGCAGTGCAGCGAGCTGAGAGCTAGCACGAGTCTAATAAACAGCAGGTCACAACACGCATATGGATTTTTTAAGAATCTGGGTATTGTAGGGTTTTTTTTCAAGTTGGGCTCCTTCTCATGTTTTAGCTGGTGTTTTGGATGAGAGCGCTACAGTAACAAGATAACCAGCCAAATGTAAATGAGCCCTGAATTTTATTTGATCAGAGATGACACAGATTATTAAACACCAGGAAAAAGTTTCTCTTCTGCCACTCATTTATTGAAAAACTTGCATTTTCTCAATCGCATCATTTAGGTGATTAATACAAAATGAAAGACAATTCCAGTATCATATAACGTGTCACACTTGTTGATGAAACAGGTGAGTGACCCTGCTCATTCTCACACAACCCTGACTTCAGGGAAGGGGCTCTAAGGAGCCTTCGCTGGAATAAAACGTCCCTTAACACGAGTGTTTGCACAGGAGGCAAACCAAGGTAACCAGTTACAAGCCAGTTCCTGCTTATTGGCACTGGTGCTAATAGATTTTATGGATTATTTGCAACCAGCCATTTTTACTGAATTCGGCATTATTTAATAGACTGCCACAACATTGCTGAAACTTCACTCTGAAACATAAACGTGCGCTGCAAAAGCAGCACGAGGGCAGCATCCAGGCAGGTGGACAGCAATAATTCTTAGATGTGGGCTCCTACCTGTGCTGGGGACAAGGGGCAGAGCGGTTTAAGTTGGCCCACGGAAGGTTCATCAGCTCCATTCGGGAACGGTGGGTGAACCCCACAGCCCAGATGATGCTCGATCTCAATCTGTGGGTACCGGAGGCGCAGGGGAGCAGGCACAGGGAAATGGAGATAAATGGGGTTTATTGACTTCTGATGTGGGCCGTACAGAAACAGCTCATTTCGCACTACACCAAGCAGGTGAATTCACTCCTTTTTCTATTTATCACTAAAGCACCGCCTCCTGGGGCTCTTGACCATAACACTACCTAAATTAATTCTCATTCTTTACAAACAAGAAGCGCTAACCGTTTATTTCCAAAAAAGTGTTGTCATTTCACGGTGGCCTTGTACTGGAGATGGGGTTGTCCCCCGGGCAGTTTAATTTCTGTGGGCACTGTCACCATCTAGTGGCATCTCGCTATTGGTTTGCGGGGGCAGCTGCTGCATTAACCCCCCTCCTCCTTTCTCATACTTCTCAATTTAACTTTGCCCATTTGCAAGCTAAAAGCCTGCAGGTGTGATGGCAGCGTTATCCGGCACATTTCCCCCCTGTTCTCCTGCTAGGGAGCATCTCTGCCTGCTTGAACGAGGGGGATTTCCATGGTAAGGTGCCTTTGGAGGGCTGCGTTTAAAGGCGCGTGAGCGCAGGGGGTAAAAGCCGGTGGGAGAGTTCTCAGGCTGTATCGCAAAGTGGGACTGCAGAGAGCTGTGACCAGCTAAAATGATCTCTGGCAATAACACAGCGGGGATGGGTGTGTGTACGTGTGTTAATCATACAGCTGTGATTATGTTATTTAGCGGTTTGTTTCAGTTCATGAAGGAAATGTACAGCGAAGCCCCCCCCCCCCCCACTTACCGCTCAGCTCTCCGTGCCATCCCCTCCGGCGTGAAACATTCACTTCGCGTGATCAAAGCGCAGCTCTCGCTTTCCTGTCTAACGCTCAAAAACTTGAGATGAGCAACGTTGTGTGTTTATCCTGGACTTCATCCCCTCTTGCCGTATCCTTGACAGCCCTCAGTGGGTTCCTGCGACGCCCCACGGGTGGGTGATGTGTCCACGGCTGCTCCTGCGCAGGAGCTGGAGGGTGACACCGCTTTCTGTGTGGCAGCGCCTCGATTTTACAGGGGTTGTTTCCACACAGGAAAGCCAGTGACGGACCCATAAATCAAAGCAGTAATTTCCCCTTGCCAAGGCTGAGAAGGGACACTGTGCAGGACGAGGGTTGTGGCACTCTGCCCGGTATTGTGGGTTTCTCAGAAATGATTTTCTGCCCTATAGATCCCACTCGCTTTACATAATAATGTGACTTTTGGGCGTTTCTTCCCTAAGTGCAGCTTTGGTTTGAGTTTTCTTTGGTTGTGAGTCACCGGTGGCCCACAGCGTGTGCATCAACAGGCAATACGGCCATCAGCTCTGTCGCAAAAGCGAAGCCTGGTCTGCTCAATCCAGCTCGCTCTGCCTTTCCCACAGACCCCACGCAAAGTCCCAGGGAACCGAGCTGCTTGCGAGGTGCTCTCTTGTGCACTTAAGAGAGGAAGGAGTCATAAAAGCACAGAGGGAAAAGGTGAAATGGGATCCTCCGACACGGTCCGTGTCAGCTGGCAGCCTCAGCGCCTGCCGAGATGCCCGTGGGACCCCCTGCGGCCACCCTTGGGTGCGTGGCTCGGTGTAGGATGGACCTTCAGAGAATGGAAAGGCACTTGGGCTTAACTGTAACTTCTCCTACTGCCAGCGTCTGCCCGCACAGCTGGAGGACTGAAAGGTCTCGGCTCCAGGAAAGCAAAAGGCGACGCGGTCAGGTCATCTCCTCGGGGAGAGCCTCATCCCTGCGTGAAATGCCACCAAGGGACGCGCGTGCCGCCCTGGTGCGGCGTACAACAGCCTCGCCAGCCTCAAATAACGCCGCTGCTCGTGTCCCGTCCATAGCCCTGAAAACTTCATGCGGTTTTTCAGTTTTCTATTTTTAAATTTAAAAGATACTTTCCTCTATCCATCTGCCTCTCCAGCTAGCAAGTGCCCTGCGAGCCGGGGAGAGACAGCAAACAAGGAGCTATTCTAAGAAAAATGAAGGCAACCACATCTGAAAAAACAAGAGCATAACCCTCACAAAGAACAGAAAACGAAAATGACTGCTTTTAGACCAATTAAGCTAACTGTTGGGGGTTTTCTGTTTTTTTTTTTTAATTCAATTTTTTAAAATTTATTATTGCTCCTGGCCAGGGCTTAGAGCTAACGAAGCACAGTGAAATGGCAAACGGTCAGCTCCCTTGAGATACCTATTAGCTCCTATGACAATTTGATATGAACTACTGAAAGAATTCTATGAGTTCTGGTCAAAATTTGAATTAAGTTATAAGAGCTGAGCTGTTACGAATGTTATGCTATATTGTATATATGACTTACAGCACAGAGAGCTGGGACCTGTGATTTTTTTTTATTTAATTTTTTTATTAAACATGATTATAGTAGCATACATCTCTCTGCGGAGCAGCCATACCTTTATGGCATTGGCATATTTTTAATGGTGGGGGGGGAAAGGAAAGAAATTGATAAAATTGTTACCAAGAAAGGTAAATGATTCTGTAACGATCTTTCATACGGGAGTGTTACTGGTGTCTCCCTGGAGCCAGGTTGGATAAGCAGTCAGAAGTTTATCTTAAGAATGGCCCAAAAGACTGAATGCCAGTTCTTTTCCCCAGGATATACGCAGAGTTTCTCTTCAGCCAGAGTGGGGTGTATGCAAATAAAAGACAATTTTTGGCCTCGACTAACCTTACATTGTGCTGGTGGGATTACAACCCCATGGAAATCAGTGGTGAAGCTGTCGGCTTTATTGGGGTCACCTCCTGTCCCCTTTCCTCCCCCGGGAAAGGCGTTGGGCGTCCGCGCGGGGCGGGGACGGGATGGGACCTGCACTCGGGCAGCGCATGCACGGGGACCTTACAAACGGAGGAGGCCCTTTTTTTGTTATGTTACCATGGTATTTGGGAAGAATGTACGTCTTAACAGCACTGATAGCACATTCATATTTATTCACCTTGAAATCTCACCTTCAAAGGAAGAACTCGCCGTTCGTTTTCCCTTTATTGACGCACTTTAAAAAAAAAAAAGAATGCGACTGTATTCAGGAAACCTACTTTTGGGGCATTGCCAATTAAAATATTTAGTGAGCTCAGTCCTGATTAAGAGGCAGCACATGGAGGTCAGTTTGTCTACGGGTACGATCCTCAGCGCTGTGGGTATCTCGGGGCATGGAAGGGGAAATCATGCTCACCAGGCAGTCGAGGAGTATTAATCCTCAACAGCAGCTTTGTTCCTGTGAGGTCCAAATCTACCTACAGGTTACCTTTAAATACCTAAATAGCTCTTCATCAGCTCAAATCAGATGCCTACCTCGTGTATGATCTCCACTGAAAGGCAAGTGCCGACACGGGTTGGTGGGGCTCTCTGGACACGGCAGGAGAGGTTCCCTTCGTCTGTTCACACAGCAGAGGATGCTTAAAGCCAAAATGTAATTAACTGATTGGTACTTGACCAGGATGCTGTGGTAAACTCTTGTGAGAGGTCATGAGGTCTCCACTGACCACAGGAACTTGGTTTTGCATCTCATGGCAGGTATGGTAAACCTTCAGTTAATGTCTCTGTGTAACGCGTCAGGCTTTGATCTCCCTCTGTAGCAATCCTTTACGCCCAGCATAATAAACCATGTTTAGTGCATGGGGAAAAATCCACTTACCTTTTCTGCTGACTTTGTCCAAAAGATAAATTGGACACCTACTCGGGTACTTGTTTCCAAGTTTCTGATTCTTCTCGCTGGTGTGTTTTTAATTCATCTATAGAGCAACAAAGACTTAAATTTTGCCTTCCCTCCCCACGAGAAAAGCAAAGCGAAGGGGGTATGGTATTTTACACAGGTGTTCTGTAGAATCTGTTTTTATATCTTTTGTGAAAAGGAAGTTTGGGGCTTTGGCTTGGTTTCAGTTGACATCTTATTACCGCAGAGCCGTGGTACATCTCCTGGAGAGCTGGAGCGCAAAGGGCTCAGTTAGGACTTGCACAAATGGGTAATGGACCTAACCCCATTAATGCAAGTTCTGACAGTGCGGGTCAAACTTGTATGTGTCAGTCTTTGGGTTCCTCCTTTCTCATTCTCCTAATTGGGCTCATTTTCTGTTTAAAAATAATTGGCAGAATTTTATGATGTGAAAACAAAAATAAGGCAACCACTGCTGAGATGTGTGCAGGCAAAACATTTTAATGTGCTTTGGAGTTCATGTAACAAACCTTTCTGTCAAAAGATGTGCTAAGAGATGCATTTTTCTGTGACCTGCTTTCTGCTGGTGGTTGGGAGGACAGGGGGCTGCTTTCTGTGACTGGGTGACAGAAATAAGACTTTTAAACTTGGATCATGTAAAAAAATGTGTGTAGTGATGCCCTGTTGATCAGTCAGGACCAAGAAAAAAATCAACACAAACAAAGAAATAAAAACCAAAAGGGGGAAAACCCCAATCCCCTCTCCCCATTGGTCTTCTATGATGTGGATACAGCATTGGTGGATATGGGGAGAGCAGCAGCTGTCATCTACCTTGACTTGTGCAAAGCATTTGACACCATTCCGCACAACATCCTGGTCTCTAAATTGGAGAGACATGGATTTGATGGATGGACCACTCGGTGGATAAGGAGCTGGCTGGATGGTCACACTCAAAGAGTTGCCATCAATGACTCTGTGTCCAAGTGGAGACCAGTGATGAGTGGCGTTCCTCAGCGGTTGGTACCAGGACCGGTGCTGTTTAACATCTTTGTTGGCGATGTGGATGTTGGGATTGAGTGCACCTGCAGCAAGTTTGCCACTGACACCAAGCTGTGTGGTGCAGTCAATGCGCTGGATGGAAGGGATGCCATCCAGAGGGACCTGGACAGGCTAGAGAGGT
>RSEF01000001.1:122439994-122463777 GCA_003993805.1 Himantopus leucocephalus | reverse complement strand
CTTCCAACCTTAACAATTCTATGATTCTATGATTCTAATAAGAACATAACCAATAGATTGAGGGATGGGATTATCCATCGCTGCCTGATGCTCGTTAGACCACATCTAGATACTGTGGATGGTTTGGGTACCCCAATAGAAGAAAGATGTTGATCAACTTAAGTGAGGTCAGGGGACAAAGGTGGTTGAAGATGAGGGACCTAAGACTTGTTCACTCTGGAGAACGGATAGCTTTGGAGGGGGGTTGCCTGTTTGTACCGACAGGATGGGTCACTGAGATATTAGGGCCAGCCTCAGCATTGCGTAGTGGGAGAATGAGACACAATGGACAGAAATGGAAACAGAAGAGAGAGACATTATAAAGAAAAACGTGCATGGATGCAGCCTCCACCCTTCGATATTTTCTAGACCTGACTGAATAAAGCCCTGGATAAGCTGGTATGATCTTATAGGTGACGCTGCTTCAGGCAAGATATTGGAGCAGGAGATCTCCTGAGGTTCATTGCAACCTCATCTTGTGATCCAAAGAAAATGAAACAAACAAGCAATAAAATCAGGTATAGGCAGGTCTCGTGAGAAAGAGAGGAGACTAATATGCCTCTCCAAACAGGAGACAAATGTGCCTCTGATGGTGCTATTTTTAAGGAGGAGGTCCGTAGTGGCGAATTAAACAGGAGTATGTAGATGGAACCAGCCTGAAGAAAAGGCAGTTTAGTCTGGCATGTATCTTATGTCTTTGGGCTCAGGTAGTGATGCAGAACCCACACTGTGCTCTCACCTTTGCACTTTCCTTCCAAAGTGAGAAGCTACTGTCTCCTTCACCCTTGCAGAATCATGCAGCTTGTCCTCATTCTTCCATTGCACTCCATAAAAGCCCACAGAATCAGAGCTGTGGTGGGAGATAGCTTCCATGTAATTTTCTAGGCTAGCTTAATGTGGGCTTGCTAATAAAAGGTGTGTCATCTTTACTTTAGAAAAATCATTGTAAAAAGTATTTGAAATGGTCTCTATTTCTCACGTTGGTTGAAAAACTAGATTGGCTGGAGAGAAGAAAGAAGGATTGCATTCATTTTGTCAAATGTTGCAGTTTTTTCTATGATGTTCTGAGATGAGCCACTTAAAAAAGAAATCTGGCTGTATGTTTATCAATCTGCACAGTTTTAAACTTTGAGTTCTGAAAGTTTAGAAATAGAGTTAAAAATATATTTCTTGGCAGTACATTCTTTTATTCCCCCCTCCCGCATCAGCTCATGAGAACAAATAAGAGGTTTTTCCATCTGCTTCAATCCTTTTAATATTTTAAATCTCCTTTTCTTATAATCTCCTTTAAATATGTTTAAAGAGATGTGGAGCTCCTGTTACACTAAAATAATAAACTAGATTAGATTAAATGGGATGACATTTTTCTCTGGGTTTGATCGACAATATAAGAATCTCAGATTTGGTGTGTGATTATTTGTGTAGCTTGAGATTCGATCCTATTGTTTAAACCAGATTGATTTATTCAGAAATAGGTTGACATATGCAGATATGCAGGTCTCAGTTGGTGTAAACCTGGTTGGTCTCAGCTAGCATGGTTTCACAGAGACTTTTACAAGTCACATCATTTAATAAGCCCAAAATATTATTGCATTTGCACAAAAAGTGATCAGAATATAGTTCGCTTTTTTTTTCCCTCCTGAAGTGGTTTTATACCACACAACACACTTTATCTTACATTCTTTAAGTGAAAAAGAGAAGTGAGAGGATGAAAAAGAGTAGAAATGTGTGTTACAGTAGGGGGGATACATATT
Organism: Himantopus leucocephalus; assembly: GCA_003993805.1. Lineage (NCBI taxonomy): Eukaryota > Metazoa > Chordata > Aves > Charadriiformes > Recurvirostridae > Himantopus > Himantopus leucocephalus. Next base: position 122,461,984 of record RSEF01000001.1, on the reverse strand, counting down.
TATAGACAACACTGCATTCAGAGAAAATTACAATAGCAAAGTCTAAATTGCAATAATTAGGGAATACTAGTACGATCTATACATAATATAGAGCTTACCATATAGAAATGCTATTGGGCATTTGTCCAAGATGCTTATAGTAAGATTTCAACAACTTGTGCTTGCCTTCAAAGAATTACACTTAGAAAACTGGGAAAAAAGGTTTTTAAAAAAAAATGTGTATACATGTACTTGTTTTAACAAATTCAATAAAGAAACATAGCATCATATTTGTTCCTTGTATTTCTTCCTTTCATATCAGAAAAGACATCAGAGCTGGCATATCCTTGTACCTATTTCTTGATCAATTGAAATAGTTCATGGTAGTAGCAGATTTTTATCTTCTTTGTTAATAAATTCTTGGATAAGAAGATACTCATTGATGCTGGTGAGTTTGATACTTATTTACAATAGTTATGATGTGAGAATTTGAGGTTTGGATCCAAATAACTGAAGTAAGTGTTTAACTGGGGATGGGTGGTGGGGCGCAGGTAGTCTGACTGTGTCATGAAGTCAAAAGTTAGCCTAGAGGGAAAAAGAATCACAGATTATGCAGATTTGGCACATGTCCAACCCTACCAGGTACTTACTCTCTACAGTCAGTCCTCAGTATTTGCTAAAGCCGCTGCTACCTACACACAGACCTAACCATGCCTGACCCAGGCAAGCAGTCTTTTTGTCATATCAGAAAGTCCAGATCCCACTAAAGTCCATGACTTGGCTGGATTAGGAAGAAAGTATCACTCCTTAAAGCTTAGTAACAGATATTTCTTTATACCTTTTTAATAACTCCTCTGGAGTTATAAAAACAGCACTCAAATAGCTGATGTGTTGAGTTTCAGTGGAGTAAGCATTAAACAATTCCTTTTTCTTTGTTTATGTGCAGATTACACTAAATAACATATATCCAAAATTATTTGTCTTTTCTCCTGAAATAGCTAAAGGCATTAACCTTTTGATTTTCTTTCTTAAATCTATAAGGATGAACTTCCAAGCAAATAAACACATTATTAAAAGTCAGATATAGTGTTTGCTACGTTAATTTTCACTCTAAAATTAGTTTTTTGTCTCACAAGTCCAGTGCTCTTGAAAAATGTGTTGATAACAGTTCTTTTAGATTTTAAATATTTCATCATCCTTAAGAAAATATCTATAAAAGTAGATAAGTAGATAAGGATATTTAGTTTATATTTAGGGCAGCTACTCATCTTTGAATATGACAATTACAGAAATTAAGCACCTTAAACAAAGTGCTGCAAAAAACACATGTCACTGTTGAACTCCCAACTCATGAAAAAAGTAATTCTCTGTAGTCACTTAGACATTACGATTGGTAAAACATCCAGTGGAAGGTCAAATATATTGCATTCTTCTGGAGAATGCATTTTAGTAGCTCCTAGCTTGATTGAGGTGAGCAGAAAGAAACCCAAGAGTCAAGGTATCTGACTTTATTAGACTGTAACATAACAATTAACTGAGACATATTCATCACTACTAAAGCTAAAAGTCCTCTCTTGAAGGATTTAATCTGACTGAGGACTGCCATCAGCAGTCATAAAACAGTTCCTTCAGGCTTTTGCTTGGGATGTTGCCCTTCACTGCCACACACTGACACTTACAGCTTCGGGGGAGTTTGTGCCCCTCTACAGGATGTTATCAGTCCCAGCTCAGCGTGTTTATGGTATGCCTTCATCCACTGACTCCAACTGCAATACTGCTTTTTAAAGTCAGTATTTCCCAGAAGCTCCTGAGACTTATCTGCCTCTTTATGCTATACCTTCCTCTCTCTTCCAAGACATCATTTCACTCCCTTTTGGACAGAATGTTAATCTTTCTTCTGCAACTTGAGATAGCATACACAGCCTTTGGTGAATCTAAATAAGGGATGTGCTGCAAGTAGGCAAATACAGGAAGTTTATCTTGATGTAGTTAGGAAATGAACTAGCGTGGGCAACGGTGCCAGCCAGCAATCTCTTTCAAAATTTTGTATGGAGATTCCTACTGATTCAGGACCATTTTAGGCAGAAAGCATGTATCACAGAAACAGGATGCTCGTGGCAAATGGGGCTTCAAAAAAGGAGAAAAGTCTTTTGGCAGAAGAATAGTTGTTTAGCTTTAAATAGAGTTGGGAGGAATTACAGAAGGGATCAGATATATACAAATCCTTGCCTGCTGTGAAGGAGTAGTGCTGATCTGCCAAAAAAAGATGATAAATGACATCATATGGAAATGAAAAAAAGAATGCAGAGAGTTTGCAGAAGTGGTGTTTCCTTGGCTGATTTTATTTTTCTTTTTTTCAGTAAACTAGCAGAGAAAGTAATGCTAATGTTACTAACACTTTCAAACAATTCTAAACTTGATGGACTGTATGCTGAATAAGCTGTAGACAGTGCAAAAAAAGCGCAAAAAGACAGCCTGGGAACAGAAACTAAAAAGAGGCAACAGAGTTTTAATATGAAAGATACAAGGTACCGAAAGCAATACTGTTAAATCGGAATGAAGGAAGATAGCAGGGCACAAATTTGACCTGTTTACAGTGTGGTATAGATTATAAAAGTCCAGAACAATTCTAATATGTGCAGCTTTTGTCATGCAGAAAAAAACCTAATAGTCTGTTTCTCTCTGGCTTTAGTGTAAACACAAATGGAATATGAAATAAAGTTCCAGACACCTGAGCACTGGAAAGAGAGCAACAAACAATGGGATGTTTAGAGGAGTATTGGAAAGAACATAGAAAGTTGAAAGGATTTAAGAAAGAATAAAAGATTCAAGTACAAATTATTCATATTAAGAGACATTTTTTATACCTCCTTCTGGAAATCATATGTTGTATCATTATGTGTTTTAAATATGTGTGAGAGAAATGAGATTTCATTCTTTTATGTGATTTTATTACATTTCTAAGCTATTTTTCATGTATTGTCAAATAACAATCGGAACCTCATTTTGACTCTGTGTTAGATTCAGTTTCTCTAAAATAGTTTCTCTATATGACCTGATTTAAAATCATGTATGCCTTTGCAGAGTTGAGTAAACCTTAGTTGTCTCACTCTGCAGATGACATTGTGTAGACAGAACAATCTGGGTTTTTTGTTTGTTTGTTTGTTGGGTTTTTTTGTGTTTTGGGTTTTTTCTTTTTTTTTTTTTTTTAATAAAGANAAGGAGAGATCTACAAAGACTGTGTGGTAGTGTATAGTATTGCAGAACATATTTCTCACCTAAACTTTACCACAAACTTTTTAAATAGGTCTTCTTTTTTTTTTTTTTCCTGTAAATATCTCTACTCTTATTTTTACAATAAGGATAATAATATTTCTGCACCCCCTAGGAAAGATCAAATAAGATTTATACTGAAGTATTAATCTATTGCAAAGTGGGGACAAAGCCTGCAAATTAATGAATTGAATCAAACCTCTTGGACATTTGACTTGCCTAAGTGTTAGTTTCCTAGAGGTTTCACTTGCAGATATTTAGTTAATCCGCAATAATTTCAGAGGGCTAGGTGTATCACTGGACACTCAGGTGCTGTGAAAGCTTGCACATGGCATTCACTTGTACTGTTGCAAATTAAACTCTACCAGCCTTTCTCTGCCTTCTCGCAAATGTGAGAATGCTTTCACTTTTTAACTAGAATATACCAGATATAGGGAATGTTGTACGTGGTAGAAAATGTCAGATTCAGGAATTCCCTCCTTTTTCAGTTGTGTTATTCAGTTAGATTAATGCAAAATTTACAACTTTTCCTTTCTTACAGTGAGGACAACGTCTCTTTCCACAATCTTTTCATAAACAATAAAAACATAATCCATTCATCACGAACACACTTCCTTAAGTCAAACTTTCTGGCATTGGACAGTTGCTCTTATTCCTGCCAAGGCCCTATTTACATCTTGGTGTGCTTATACTCACGCTCTTTTCCCTCCTCTGCAAATAACTATGGGTTTTGGCTGACAGGAATTGAAGGGAAGCAAGTCCCACAGAAAGCTGACTCTTTCATTTACTTGTGCTGCCAGCCTTACATTCTTTGCTTGCTGAAAAACAGAAATGACACTGATTTGGACACAGTGACAACTTGTTTTTTATTTAAGGTAATTAATTGTTCACTGCAGTAAAGAAGGTACATCTGTTTACATCTGTTGACTGTTGCCAGCTTCATGTAAATATTTAAAAGGCCAAATAGATTGCCATTCCTCTTTTGCATCCCTTTACTGAAGAAAATCTATCAGGCTCTGAAATTAGGAGGCCCCACTTGATTATGGAGACCTTTTGGATTTCAGAGCAGTGGACTGATCAGCTCTAAAAACTGCTTTTGCTTAATACCTGCTCTTTATAAAAAGCAGATGAGGAGCAATAAAGTAACATTATGTGAAAACTTGAGGTTTATCCCAAGGTTTTTGACAGAAAATTGAAAAAATTACACTATTCCTGTTGTTGAAAAATAGATGTAGAATTTAGGTGGCTGTGTCTACAGTAATTGTGGGATTATTGAAAGACACTGATTTCACAACATCTTTAAGCAAACCTGAAGGTGGAATGTCACCAAGGGCAATATTTCAGTCCCCTGTACATTATCTCTATATTTCTATTGCTCTCCTTTTCTCCTTTGTGCTAGCAATAGTGTTTTTGGTGCCACATGGGAAATTAGGTTATTTTTCAGCTGGATGAATTTCCTAATCCACCTAGAAAACAAACAAACAAAAAAAAAACAACAAAGGAATTCCAAGAACAACAAAAAAAAAATCTGTAAAAATACAACAGCTACCACAGACAGAAAGCAGGAACTTGCAGATGTGTGCAGGGAGAGGCCAGAATCACCACTTTTACTTTAATCCGACTAAGTGTGATGGGACATTGTGATGCTGCACAGAAGTGAGATGAAATGTCTGTTTCAACATCTTAACAATGTCATTTTTATGTACTGTTTATACATTTTTTTAAGAAGAGTATCTATTTAGACCAGTGACTTTATTATTATATTAAAGAGAAGTTAACCTACTTTGTTTATCACACAGATTTGACCATGACATATACTTTAGTTGCTTAATGTGACTCTTACCAATTAAAATAATTTATGCAACAGGTAACAAGCATCAAGATACATGTCTTATTGTTTTGGTGAAATATCATGTCTTAGTACCAGAAAGAATTTGAAAGCAATACTTTTATTGTCTATGAAGAAAAGGACAGGCAAAATTTTTTTACTGTAGTGATAATATAAGAATATGGGAACATAATGTTAAACAGTCAAGTTGCAGCAGCCTTAAGTTATTTCCTAGTGACAGAGCTACCATAACTATGTATGTACTGTTAACTCACCACAACTGAGGCAAAGCATTTCAGTTTAAATAGCCATAAAAGCATTTTAATGAATTCTGTCCAGCAGCCTAACAGGCCTAACAGCAACTATGATGTCATTCATGGCAGCTCAGCAGGTAGATCACAACTTCTCATCAGCTTTTAAAAGCTGGATGTTTAAAACTGTATTAATCTGTGAAAGCAAAATGTTGAAATGGTAAGAATCTACAGAAGTTCCTAGCTCCAGTTACTTGAAGGAAAGTTGTATTAAATTCTGACTAAATTAGTTATTACTTCATTATTTATGAACAGCTACAGATGGTGAGCAATTTTTTTCTACTTTCAAGGCAACCTGAAAGCATTTCCCATCTCTCAGAGTATTTAAAAAAATGTATCAAATTTTTAATTTTTGTTCTAAGCTTACATTTATTTCTGTGGGGTTAGGGAGGGATCAGATATAATAATTCTTTGAATTTTAAACACTCAGATGTCATCTAACACGCAGTAACCCCAGAACTGGAATCCAAATGTATATTCTCTGAAGCATAGATTGCCTTTTATGCATTACTTCAGCTGTGTAAATAATCATTGACAAAGAGTGAATGTGATAGAATATTCCTCACAATAGGTTGTTTATTATAGTTTCATGGAGGTGCAGTGTGGACTAGAAAGAAGCGAAAACTCTTTTCATTTGAGAGGGAAAAAAAGAGTAAAAACTAAATGTGATGACATTTCACGTATCTTAAAAACACCTGCTATTACTACAAATATCTTGAGAAATACACTGCAGCAGATTAGTACAGGAGAAAAAGAAAAAAAAAAAAAACCCAAAAAAGGCAGAGAAAAACTCATTACAAATAAATCATTCCAGCTTAATTATGAATGAAATAAATTGGTGTTTCCCTACTTATAGCAGCGTGGGAAATGCACCAAGAGTGTGACAAATGAAGGTATGTAATTTCAAGCTGGCTTTTCAAACATATTAGTTTCCAAAAAAGTTATATTAAATCATACTGGGACATTCAAATACATAAATTAAACAAAATCTGAAAAGCCATATCAGGAATTAATATCCAGCAATAAAATTAAATGTGAAAATATCATACAAAATACAGTGGTTTTTTTAAACCAAAACTGAAATTACATTGCCTAGAACATATTTAGGACCCTGTGTAAGTGACTGAATTTGTAAACACCGATGACCAAGAACTCTCACTTGGGCTTTTTTAAATACATTTTTTTGGTGATTAAGTATATGTTTTTGTGACATAGAATCATAGAATCATAGAATGGTTAGAGTTAGAAGGGACTTTAAAGACCACCTAGTTCCACCCCCTCTGCCTTGGGCAGGAACACCTCCTGCTACACCAGGCTGCCCAAAGCCCCATCCAACCTGGCCTTGAACACTTCCAGGGATGGGGCCTCCACAACTTCTCTGGGGAACCTGTTCCAGTGTCTCATCACCCTCACAGTAAAGAATTTCTTCCTAATATCTCATGTGAATCTACCCTGTTTCAGTTTAAAACCGTTACCCTTCATCCACATCTTTCCTGTAAGCCCCCTTTAAGTACTGGAAGGTACTCCCCGGAGCTTTCTCTTCTCCAGGCTGAACAACCCCAACTCTCTCAGCCTGTCTTCGTAGGAGAGGTGCACCAACCCTCTGATCATCTTCATGGCCCTCCTCTGGACTCACTCTAACAGGTTCCTGCCCTTCTTATGTTGGGGGCTCCAGAGCTGGAAGCAGCAGTAGGTACATAGCATATACACATATGCATATACACATAGCATAAAGTTCATAGATATCTAGAATCGTAGTGACAAATGTATATTTTTTTCAGGTATCTGGTTTGATGGTGAGCTCATAAAGAAGTGGCTGTACTTGTCCAAAGCTTATTTTTAACTAGCTAGAACTGGTATTAAAGGAAAAACTAACTAAATTCTGCTGAAGAATCATTTATTTGGACATATGACTGATAACTCCTAAAAATCACTAAATCACTGTTAGGGTACTTTTGCAGAGTTTCTGAAAGAACTGCTTTGTAATAAGAAAGTTTACAGTAAAGGATTACAACATCTTGTTGCACAGCCAAAGCGGGGAGAATGTGCGCAATATTCAGCTTTGTTCTGATCAGTCAGAAAAGCTCTGGCTTGGTTAATCTACATATTTGTGAAAAAACCTGTAGGAAAAGAGGTTTTCTTCCCATGAGTACCAAAATCATATCAAAACATAGAATGGATCCAATCATTTAAACATAAAAAAAACCCAAAACATTCCTGAGTGAATCTGAATTTCGCTTCTGTGTTGTGCAATGTTCAATATTAGGCCAAGACCCAAAATCTTTACAGATTTCAACTCAGCTATCCAGTTAAGCGCACATGGAAAAGAAAGAAAAAGTATTGTGTGCTGGCAGCTAAGAATCAGTTTCTTTTCCAGAAAATGTTTGCTGTTGCACGACCCTATAAAGGATCTTTTTACCAGGTCAATGAGCAGAAGCAACTTATTATGATAGTTAATCATCTTCCTTAGCTAATCAAGTCAATAAAACTCTGAAGAAGCTCCAAAAGTTATAGTCCTAGCTTGAACGGCATACTTTTAGTGGAGTATTCAAATCCAGGGGCATAGGAAGACTCCTGTACTCCTTGCCTTATATGTCCAAATGCTGAGGGAAAAATGCCTCAGGAGTTTTAAGGAGTTTTTTCCATTGTATAAGAGAAAATACAATTGTGATAAATATTTTTGTTTGTGAGAAACATTTTCTGCAGAGAAAGCAAGGCAAAACATCTCCTTTCTTTCCTGTACTTTAAAAATATTTGACTAGTTCACAGATATATAAATATAATAAACTATGTTACAAACAGTTCCCGGAAAGACAGTCTGCCTTTCATAATGACTGTGGAACCAGTCAATGTAATCTATAACTAAGAAGGTTTAGGAAAAATGCAGTGTCATCAGGATTGTTACTGAATCTTTATTGCGTCTTTTTTTTTTTTGTTTAACTAGATTATTTGTTTTAATAGCATCCTTTCCAGCTTAACAGCTACTAATGGTCACTCTTTGTTTGATTTTTCCTTTGATTATTTGGAAATTCATGTTGTGCACGCTGGTAGCTATGTACCAGGACAGCATGATTTCTGCTCTCCTCTAAGAATGTCACATTTAGACTGTGTACCATCACTGTGCCTGATGTTAAAACAGTTCTATTGCTAGTACTTCTGTTTTCTACATAAAAAAATGAAATAGCATTGTAACAGCCACTCAGCGCTTTAATGATATCTTAGTATTGTTGAAACTCTTAATAATGCCTTGAATTAGACATAATAATCAGGATGGAAATCTTCAAATTACTAGTCAGGCTTTTTACATTCAGTTTGCTTGTGATTAAGTAACCCTTGAAGGCTAGAAAATTGTTCTAAATAAACTCAGAAGTCCTCCCTAAAAACATTCCAGATTAATGAGATAAAGAATGCTTCACAGATAAATATCTAGAGAAAAATGTTTTACTTCTCCTTAAAGGCACACCATGACACTAGGCTAGAGGACAGAGAGAAGGATCTCAAAGAAAACCAGATTCATACCGTCTTACAGGTATGAAAAATCCACGCTATGAGACATACATCTTCCTTTCAGACTGATTTGCACTGATCTGAGGAGCCTTAGCTATACTATAGTATCTTCTCTGTTTTGTATTGGAAAAGTGGTCCTGGTTGACACTGACAGTAATTATCTGCTTGCATATAAATAATACCAACTGACATCTCTCCAGTTTGTTGGACTATGGTGGAAAAGTGTCAATTGCTCTCCATCCTCTTTTTGAGAAGAAAATGTAGCACCATCTCCAGCAAGTTTCTCCACAGCCTTCGGAGAAAACTTTGGATCATCAGACTGCTGCCTTAACCTCCCACTTGAAAAGCTCTTCAGAACATTACAAAATTGTTTGAGATTTCAAACTGCAACACACTTCCAAAATGGTATGGTCTTCTACTCTAAATATTGTTTAATTATTAATTAATTATTTACTTAGGACACTAAATGGCTGTGATGAGTTGACCCCAGCCAGCAGCTAAACACCCACACAGTCGCTTCCTCGTTCCCCCCTCAGTGGGATGGAGGAGAGAATTAGAAGATCAAAAGCTGAAAATTCATGGTTTGAGATAAAAACAGTTTCACATGCGAAGAAAAGTTTTGTGTTCAAGCAAAGCAAAAAGTGGAATTCATTTACTACTTCCCATTGCTGGGCAGTTCTTCAGCCGCTTCATAGAAAGCAGGGCCTCAGCATGCATTAGTGGTTGCTCGGGAAGACAAATGCCATAACCTCAAACATTGTCTCTTCCTCCTCCTTTCCCTGAATTTTTATTGCTGAGCGTGATGTCATATTGTATGGGATATCCCTTTGGTCAATTGGGGTCAGCTGTCCCATTGTGTCCCCTCCTAGCTTCTTGCCCTCCCCAAGTTGACATGCTGTAGGGAACAAAGTAGGAAAAAGAGAAAGCCTCAACACTGTGTGAGCACTGCTTATCAATGGTCAAAATATATGGGCTGCTATGAAGAAAATTAACTCTATCCCAGCCAGGCCCAGTATAATAGCTCAAAATTATTTCTTTGAATACAAAACATTATGAATCCACAGTATCAGTGCCGTACTATTTCCAATGTTAGTTTAGTTTCCATTTTGGAATCAGTGGAAATATTCTGTCCAGGCCAATGACCAAGACAAATCCATCATTTAGGTTCTTCCTACAGACACATCGAAGTGTCCTATTCTGCCTACTTGTGTTACACAGATGGGCTTAATTCAGGATAGAAGGGCAGTTGTAACATCAGAGAAAAGGGGTAGATACTAGGAAGCTTTTATATAACAATTTAAACTGGATTATTGAGGCTTTCCTTTATTAGATTATTTAGACTACTAGAGTGTCAAAATATTAATTGGGTTAACAAAAAATCATTAGCCTGAAAAATGTTTTGTCCCTTTTGCCTGTCACAAGATTTTGGGTGTAACATGCTGGCTACTTTTTGTTTATGTTAGTCCTTGATGGTCCATATTATCTTGCTAGAATTTCTGTAATTCAGACCATGTGAATTTGTGAAAGTCTAGATCACATTTAGAACCTTTTTGTAACAGCTAGTCTTTATGTCTATGCAAGTAATGGACCAGATTGACCTTCTTAGGAAACAAGCTTTTGCTGTTTGAACCCCTTCCTCTTTAGCTGCAGATGTTCCTCTCATTTGGACTTTCATCATCCGCCTGCCTTGTTGGTATGTGTGTTCCTTGGGGTATGGTAGCAAAAAGATGGGTCAGGAACACTGCGCTGTGTGGTCTGGATGGCCCATCCTACTCCTGAAGGCTGTGGTCTGTCTGTCTTCAGTCTGTGCAAGGGAGACAGGCTGCAAAGACAAGTTTCCACTGCTCTCTGTGGGAATAGGCCCACTCTGACCTCCAGGTTACTCCAGGAGGAGGACAGAGGTAGCTTCTGAGGCTGAAGAGATCTGGCTAAGAGAGCTGTCTGGGGCAGGAGTACAGTCATTGGGAACTGGTGGCTCATGGATGGGTGTTGGCATTCTCTCAATGGTTTCAAATACCTTGGCAAAGGATTATTTGGGAATTGCAGTGGAAAGCTGTAAAAGAGGTAAGCTGGAGGGATGTGACAGAAGCTAACATACCATTTGAAGGAGGAGAAGGGTTTCTTACACATAAAGTAAGCCACTTGTCACTAGGGACTAAGCAGCCAGCTCTTCTTACTACTTCCCTAGCCCTTATGAAGGGTGCCTCCGCTAAGCAGTAGCAACCACTTAGACAGTCTCTTTTCCCATTTGTCTCTTTCTATCTAGTGAAGTTTCTTCCAAACATCACACTGCAGCACTTGTCCACTATACTCTCTGCAGCAGCCTGCTCAAGTTTAGGCCTCTGAGGTTTTCTGAGGGTTAATGGAGGCAGCCGTGAAAGCCACATGCTAATATTTAGCGGAGGTCAAAAAGAGCACAAAGGACAATGTAGCCCCTGTGTCCTTGTCCTGGCTTCAGCTGGGAAAGAGTTAATTTTAATTCTAGTGATTGCTGTGAAAGGAATGTCAATATCTATTGGTTTTAGTTGTTGCTAAGTGATACTTACACTGTTCAAGGACTTTTTTCGGCTTCCCATAGAATAGACAGAACAGCAGAATGGCCAATGAAATATTCCATACTGTAGACATCATGCTTAGTATATAAACGAGGGTCAGCCAGGGGGCAGGAATCTGCTCAGGATTGTGCCAATTCACAAGGTAGTGAGAGTGACCTGTGTCATTATTATTACAGTTATTGTTATTTTTCCTTTTCTTTTATTGTTTCTATTAAACTGCCTATACCTCAACCCATGAGTTTTTTTCTCCTTTTCCCCTACTTTTTTTTTCCTCTCCCCCCCCCCCCCCCCNCTTCTTGGGGAGGGAAAGAGGCGGGGTTAGTGTGTGGTTGCATGGTTCTAGTTGCTGGCTGCAGTTAAACTACAACATTCTTAAAGGAATATTGTGTGTCTTTTGTGCTCAGAACATCCATGGGTGACCATGGGTAAAGTAGTTCCTGTGCAAAGACTGCCAGAGAAGTCAGTCTTCATGTTTCCTTGTACCTTAGAGAAAAGGAGGTGCAAGAAGCTGGATGTCAGCTCACTATGGTCTTTTTCCAGAAAAGCTCCTTAGTCCCTAGACTGAGTTTACCACATCATTGCTGGGGTTGATGTTGTACAGTGGATTTATCTAAATATGGATCAAAAAGGAAGGTTAAATAGCAGGCACCATTTTTTTCTGAAAAGGGCATAAGAACGAACAGAAAAAAGGCTCAGGAGCTTTAGCACCATCTGTTTCAGTCTACTGATCTACTTCTATTGCACCAAACAACTTACTAATTGACACACAGTCTTAGATAATTAAAGCTCGTAAAATGAATCTCCATACCACATGACAGCACCTAATTTTCTGAAACCGATAATAATTTGTATGCTTTTGACCCTTACAGCCTCATTTGTTTGTTTACATTCTGAGGGACAAAGCAACAGAACTCTTGAAGTAAAAGAAAACAAAAGTGAGACTGTCCTTAAACTAATACACTGTGAGTGACTGTATATGATGTACAGGGCTTACTAAGCTGCTATCATTTATAACCTTGAATACAGATTCTCTGTCTGCTATCATTTTGTTAAACCAAATAATGTTTTTTTTAACTTTCTCCTGGGGTTGTAAAAATGTAAGCCCAGTTGACTTTTTATTTCACTACTGATCAGGTTAACAGTACCAGATGAATCTTCCTGTCCACAACACTGAGCAGCCTTATAGTTTTGTCCAAGACAAATGTTAAATGTAATTTGAAGGTCACTGGAAGTGATGGAGTAGTTGCTGGGAAACACTTTATATCACTTTACTTTTAAGCAGTCCGCTTCCAGATGAAACTGAAAGAGATGTAAGAAATTGATTGCAGAGATGAAGAACAGAATATGTAATATTAGCAGCAGCACTGTTAACAGACTACATATGAAGCTTTTGGTACAGTGTTCCCTCACCAAATATAAGCAATTGGATGTACAGAAAGTAAACACCTGAAAGCCACAGTCTTCACAATTTATTGGATAAGGCATCAAACTGACATATTTAGTCAAGTTCAAAGTACAATATTTGTGTCTACAACCTTTTCCATTACCTGTATAGACAGTATGCACTATCCATATATCTAGAGCAATTTTTCCTTTCTTATTTTCTAATCTTTCTATATGACTTTCCCTTTAACCGTTCAGGCTCACTTTTTCCCACAGGGCCTTTTAGCTATTCCACCATGAGCTCCTTCCCAAAGACATTTTGCGTCAATGACACCTATTACCATGATCTGCTTTTATTCTAGCTGCTGTATTGATGAAATACCCTCTCACTACGAAGGAAACACTGATAACTACTTGGAGTGTAGTTCATGAAGCAGTGAGTACTCACATTTTTTTAATCTAGATTGTGGTTCTTTAGTTTGTTTTTGAGAATGTCTCATAAGGGAATAGGAAAAGCCTTATGGAAGTCAGTTACATACTCTGCTGTAAGTTGGTACAGGTCCCATCTTGGAGAAAATAAGACTGCCTTGGCACCACCTGAACTTTGACAAAACTATACTGTCTGCCTTTTTCATTTTATTCTCTCTCAGCATAAATAGACTGATAATTCTTTCTGTCCTAGTTCCTCAAGGTAGGTGCCATGATCTGTAATTCTTTTACATTCCTTTCCACTGCTCCACCTCTCACTTCTTAGCAGTTGATACAGAATTTCATATTCTTCTCCTTTTTCAAACCACCTGTCTTCTATGATCTCTTGAAGAAAACCACCAATGTTTTATAAATCTCTTCGGTTCAGTTTTATTGTTCTTTTAAAGCATTTAAAGATAAATTTATCAGGCTATTATGACTTAAATTCAACTCATTTATCTAAATATTCTTTCACCTGTTCTTTTCAAATTCTCCCTGATGTACTTATCCTTGTGATAAAACTCACTCTGTGAAGTATGTGGTCAAAACTACTTTTTCTTTCTTTCCTTTTTTAATGAAAAAATCAAAGAAGGTATTGAATTTAGTCTGTTGTGCATAATCTCTTTTTTGTTCTCCTTTCTTGTTGAATAAGAGACTTTTGCTTCCTTTTGATTTCATTTTCTATTGTGTTTATAAAACCTACTTTCTTGCTGTATCTTATTTTATAGCTAGCCTTTATGATTATTTTCATGTCTTCATTTTTCTGCCATTCCTTTGTATTTACCCTTTGGCTACAGTATTTTTGTCAGTTTGCAATTTTTCTCCATTTTTTCCCTTAACATTGATACATTTCTGATTAGACTCGTAGTTTATTGAATTAACTAGCTTTCCTTTGAATAAAAGTAGCCTTATTGTTGTCCTTTTAATACTGTCACTTTCAGGATCTGCCAGTTTTCCTGTAGAACAACTTAATAGATATAAAATATACTTTCAGATATATAAAACACACTTATAGATTGCTCACCCATCTACCCCTTTCAGATCATGGTCTGCTTTTGTGAAAGTTGTTGTCCTTACTCTGCTGCCGTGGTCTGTCCTTTGCCCTAGAATAATGAAGAATATAGTTGTACAACTGCTTCCATACAAATTTTTTTCACCTGTTTTATTTTACGAACCAAAGAAGTTATCAGTGATCTATTATTCTGCATTTGATCTTGAGTATCATAAAGCACTACATGAGATTTTAAATGTGGATGATAATTCAGAAGATAAACTGTACCCCAGTACATTTCAAGAATTTGTATTACTTGATACTGGCTTAAGCGAAGTCTTTGATTTTAGTAACTGCAGTCATTTGCATGCTTCTGTTTCCCAGCATAAAAGGCTGCACTTCTCTTTAAGGTTTTGCTTTTCCAGTCTCTCTATTGTAATTTTCCCCTCTAGTATTCTTTCCACTCTCATTATATTTTCACCATTTCATAAGATAAATGATATTTACTTTCTGGTGGATTTCTGGCAAATCTGTTAAATCCCTTTTCACTAAGAGCAGTATAGATGTATTTGGTTTACATGGCAAGGTCTTGGTAGCAGGGGGCTGCTGGGGTGGCTTCTGTGAGAAGACACCAGGACCTGCCCCATGTCCAACAGAACCACTTTTAGCCAGCTCTAATGGACCCACCACTGGCCAGAGCTGAGCCAATCAGAAACACTGGTGGTGCCTCTGTGATAACATATTTAAGAAAGGGCAAAAAATGCTGCGCAGCAGCTGTAAGAGAGGACTGATAAAATGTGAGATGAACAACTATGCAGACACCAAGTTGAGAGAAGAAGGAGGGGGAGGAGGTGCTCCAGACACTGGAAGAGAGATTCCCCTGCAGCCTGTAGTGCAGGTCATGGTGATGTAGATTGTCCCCTTGCAGCCCAAGAAGGACTAGAGCAGAACAGATATCCAGACTGTAGACTGTGGAGGACCCTATGGAAGAGCAGGTGGATATACCCTGAAGAAAGCTGCATCCCGTGGAGAGGTTACGCTGTAGCAGGCTCCTGGCAGGAACTGTGGCCTGTAGAGAGGGGCCCATGGAGGAGCAAGTTTTGTGGCAGGACCTGTGTCCCCATGGGGGACCTACACTGGAGCAATCTGCTCCTGAAGGGCTATACTCCGTGGAAAGGACCCATGCTGGAGTAGTTCTTGAACTGCAGCCCATAGGAGGGACCTGTGTTAGAGAAGATTGTGAAGGACTGTATCCTGTGGGAGAGACCCCACACTGGAGTAGGGTAAATGTTATGGACTGGCTGCAACCCCCATTTCCCATCCCTCATTTTGGGAAGAATGAGGTAGAAGAGTCAGGAGCAAAGCTGACCCTGGGAAGAAGGGAGGGGTGGGGGGAAGCTGCTTCTACTTTTCTTTTTATTACTTACTATCCTACTCTTTTGTTAATTGGCAATAAATTAAATTAATTTCCCCCAATCACCTCTGTTATGCCCATGACAGTAATTTTTGCAACTGATGAGCAATCACCCTGTCCTTATCTTAACTCATGAGCTTTTCATCATATTTTCTCTCCCTGTCCTGCTGAGGAGGAGAGTGAGAGAGCATCTTGGTCGGTACCTGGCAGCCATACAAGGTTAACCCACCACAACAGAACAAGACTGTATGTTTTTTTATTTTTGGGGTTGGGTTTTTTTGTTGGAACTTCATGTCTTGACAATGGTGCTGCTTCATGGACAGTAATCTATGAAAAGAAACCAAAGTTTCAACTTGGGTTTTCATATCAACGATTTATGGACTTACACATTAATCTTGCAGTATTTGTAAGTCACTGCCAAAGCTTGTACACTCAAGCTAAAGGGCAAATAATACCAGCTGTATATTCATCTCCTTGACTTACATTAGTAGAGGACTGTTGTCACGTCAGTCCTCTATGAGGAAGGTACATGACTGTCCAGAGTAATTAGTAAAGTAGCTTACACTGAAGATTAAATAAGGCATAGCCAAAAGGCAGCATTAAGTATTGGCAATATATCTTTAGTATCTTTGACTTGGTTCCAGTTAGGCTTCATACTTCCTGGACTGGTTGTCAGGTAGGATTCGCTCCCTCAGGGGACATTTAGTTATGTCATTCTTCATTTTTTGACATTGGAATAACTGCAAAAATCCTGCAAGTATTGAGACATACAGTCTCTCTCATCTGGTTGTTCTGGTCATTGTTTTTCTTTTGGTCTCAGCACCACAAAACAGTCCTTAACCTTGAAGGACAGAGGACTTGGATGAGGCTACCGAGTAGTTCTTTTATGTATGAGGCAGCTGTCACCTCCTTTCCTTCCTGTAGAACAGGTGTTTTCCTCCCACAAGGCTACTAATACCCTCTTGAAGCAGCTATTTTTTTCCATAATGGACATCCCTATTTGATGAAATCCTCACAATTCTAGACACTGGAGCCACCACATCTTGAACAGGTATACTATCTTCCTCAAGTATTCCACCTCAAAGTATATTTTATACTGTGTGCCTATGGCTTGTGTGTGTTTTGGTTTGGGATTTTGTTTTGTGTTTTTTTGTTTGGTCGGTTGGTTTATTATGGGTTCAGGGTGGGGGCACGGGGTGTCAAGGTTGGTTTTTTATCCTACTGACAACACAAACTCCCTTCCTTTCAGGTTGGTTCTCCAGATCTCTGAGCGAGTTAGGTCCCTGTATTCGGTGGTAGAGCAAAAGCTTGGAGAAAAGCTTGGAGTGTGCTTCTATTCTAGACTACTTACACAAGAAAACCCATCTTACATTTGCATTTGGCCTGCTGGCAAACATACCTACTTGTGAAGAATGGTGACTAGAGGTGGTTTGGATATATACTTGAAGAAAGCTATCAAATTTGGCAAGCCTCTAAAATTCAGCCACTGATTTTTCAAGGAAATTATTTTTTAAGCTTCCTTGGAAACTGTAGTCACAATATTAACACAATCTAAATGTGGTAAATTTTTTTTGTTTTGTTATTAGAGATTAGAGTGGAATTTTTGCCTAGTTTTGTTGTTTGGTTTTTTTTTCTCTCAAGGTTCATGCTTTCTGTGCTGTTGGGAAAAAAACCTGTCCTACTTGTGTTATGCTATGATGCCTGTGTTTTTGCTCATATTGATGTATGATTTGAAAAATTCCCATAGTTTTCAGCTGCAACAACTGAGTCAGTGTTTAAATCCAACAGCTGGTACTGTATGTTGGCACCTGAAGTAAATAACACTCTTAGTGATGCACTTGTCTGTCCCAATAAACATGTTCATTTGAAACTGTCATTGTGAGATGCCATGATTTATTACAGCTTGAGTTTCACTAGAATAGCATGAGCAGAGCTATACAACAGAATGGCTAGACAGAAACTGTGGCCTCTCTTCTTTAACTTACATTTTGTTACATTATTTTAATGGTCGGTCAGAAAATTACTTGTTTTAGTAACATTTCAGTAACCTGAAATTAATTTGGACAGAACAATTGGTTTAACAAATGGAAATTTTTATTTCTGCACTATTTTTATAGGTAATTTACAGCAGTAGTAGACCAAATGGCCAAGTTCTTACAAAAGTTTTCTAGCAATTTAAATTATTATTCTTCATTGGTACTATTTTTCAAACATTTTAATTTCTTAACTGTTTTGGAAATTAATTAGTTTTTGTGCTGTCTCTTTTCTTTTCATCTCAAGTTAAATTTCAATTTATCTTTTGATAATGCCTACAGACTTCTTGGCATGCTGTTGTATAAATGAAAAAGTCTCATTATTTTTGTGTGACCTGATACACTGCTTGCCAGAAAAAAAGTTGTAATAACTCAATCCAACTTGCTGAAAACTGTGCTCTTTGGTCAGCATTGCAAGAGGATCTGAGAAAATTAATAAACTCAGAAATGTGCACAGAAATTAAAAAAGCAATAGACGGGAATGTGTTTAGAAAGGTTCAAGGTAGGCTTAAGAATTGAAAATAGGTGCAAAAATAAAATATTTAATAAAATGATACTGTGTTGGGGTATTGAGAAAAAACTGAGGAAAATGGATAATCCAGTAGAAATTTGATAATCCAGTAAAAATCAAAGATAAAAGACTAAAGAAGAAAAGTAGTATCTGTATGGAATCAAAACGTAGTGATCCAATTTTTGAAGGTAGCTGGGACTTTCTTCTTTGCAAGTGAGACCTCGCGACCAGGTGACTCTGAATATCTCTTGCAAAGCCTGCAGTAATGGAAGCAGAGGGAGAGCAGTCAAGAGAGGATGAGGTGTTCAACTCAGAATTCCCCCAGCACACCATGCAGAAAGACCCCTCTGAGTCTCAGAACTGGACACAGCCACAGGAAAGTGAAGGGCACAGGGGAAGGCTGCTGCAGCCATGGCTGCCAATACCTGGACCGTGCTTGTTACACTGGGCAGTGCTAATAGAAAATTTACAGTCCTCAGACCAATAAAAATCCTGTGCCTGTATTGGTTTGTACTTATGTCAGACTAGAGCAATAATTTCATGCCCCTGAGCTGACCTGGAGATAGAAATGCAATATCTTTTTTACTGACTCGGACGACAAGATTACTATGTCTGTGCAGTGGACACATGCCTTCATAGCTGTGAATCATAGAGAGAAATAACTATATCAATAACCACCTTTTTTAAAATCTAAGAAGTGTTCCTCTTTCTCTAAATGTGAAGAATTTGAGTTCTTTCAAGATTTGTTGTGTAAAGCAACTTAAAATGACCTAATTCTTCAACGTCTCTGTGAATTCCAGAGTGGCTAGTTACCTCCTAAATTTTGGCTCAAGCATTTGAACAGTAAAAACAATGTTAAAAATCTCTTTTCATATCTCTACAGAATAAAAATGTCGTAATTCAGTTATGTATATTACTGATGTGTGATCTTTCTTTCAGATGTGAAAGAGCTAAAGTTAAAAAAAAAAGTCATTGTTCATAATGATGGAATTAAAATCAAAGCAAAAAGTACTTAACTAAGCTAGTGTATTGCCAGGTAAGATATAAATGTAGGAAGAAGGATAGATAAAGATCTATAAAAGAAAATATCAAAAGCCAACAGGATAGTGAAGTTTTTTTTCAAATATTTAGTTGAGCTGGTCATTGAACACTGATTTCTATTAACTGTTTTGAGTTTATTGCTGCACATGAAATCAGAAGCAAAATCTAAAATAAAATAATGTTTCTGCTAAATTACAGTCATTTTGCTCTGTTCTATTTAAGCAGAGTGCAACAAGGGTCAGTTATACAAAGGGATTGCTAGAAGAAAAAAATAATGTGACATTTTATTGCAGGTCTAAGTGATGCATCACAAATGTGATACACATCTACCCCTTGACAATGATGAGCAGGGAAAAAAAGGAAAACCACTTTCAGATCGTTTTTTCCTACATGAGCCCTAGGAACAAGGAATAAGAGGGTCACACTCCGCTGTCTTTGTGAAAATTGCATACAAATCCCCCATAGGCTGAAGCGCACTTCTAAAATGGCAACCATGCATCCTGGAGTTTCAGTACATGGGCTTGGCATGCAGCAGAACTAAAGGCAGAACAAAGCATTTTCTCCTCCTCCTTGTACATCTGTAAGACCTTGCCTTCAATATTCAGTACCCATTTCAGCTACAGGAAAGTGCTAATGTGTTCATTTGAGCACCAGCACCGACTTGCGTGAACCCACGGGTAAAACGGCAGCAGTGCTTTTCTCCAAGACAAGACTTGTGTACAAATGTTGCACATGCACGCACAAAAGGAGATGAGCCTCCTTCCTGTGACTTCATTTCCCAAGCTTGTGCCTCAGACCTTCCCACCTAGGCTTCCACAAACCCCAGTTCCCAGCATATCCTAACACTGATCCCAAGTGCTTTGCTGAAATGGAGACTCTGGAAATCTAAAAGTCATTGAACATAACATCTGGCAGGTAATCCACAGCATTTCATAATGTCTGATTTGTATTTTACTGATGGGATGATTTTTTTTCTATGCTTCACATTTATTTTTTTTGGTAAACTGATTCAAAAAGCTCAGGTTTTGTTTTGCTTCTTTCCATAACAGATGTGAGGAGGAGGCGAAAATATATGTTCATAAGAATTTTCAAATACAAAGAACCCTTCCTCTGTCAAAGAATAAATGTATAAATGGACAAAATGTTCTTTATGAAAAACAGCAATGCAGAAAGGAGATCTGCAGCCAAATAAACTAATGACATATGCTCAAGAATTACATATAACTCAAATTCATTTTATTTCAATATGTGAGCAAAGACCTTAGTTATGTGACTTACTCTGTTATTTTCATTTTTGTTCTCCACTAAGCTGCAGAGGTTTTTAATGTGCACAGCTCAGTGAGATATGACAAAGAACAGTACATCAAGATATTTTCCTCTAATTAAATGAAAAATGTAACCTAAAGTATGAGTGGAGGAAGGAGCTGTGATACATGAAAAAATAAATCGAATGTGAAGTGCAATTGTCTTTCCAGTAGTACATTCATGAAATATTAAAACTAAAATATTCACAAATGATCACCAGCAGTTTCTGTGACCCTAAAAAAGTTTGTTGCTTTTGTCTTGAATCTAGCCTATTACAGATATATTAATAATAAAACTAATTGACCAGACACAAGATCCTTCAACCCACCTGGGATATAAGACCTCCCTTCCTCCATTCAAGATGTTATGTTTCTGACTAGTAGCAGATTCCAATATTGTACTTGGAGATCTCCCACACGTAGTTTAAATGCTAAATTTTGCATATTTCCAGTGTTAAAAATTTGTTAGCCAAGGATGTAAATTAATCGATATTAAAACTAATAACTCTTGGAGGAAAAATAAACCAACAAAAAACAGTACTCCTTGCTCTGATTCTCGGTACTAAACCCTTATCACAGTGGTCTTTACTTACTGTTTTGTCCTTTGTTTCTTGTATGTGAGTTGTTTATGCAAGTACTTTTTTAAGAGCTTGTGCTGGTTTTGTAAGCATCTACTTTTCAGGATATTTCCATTTTCACTAATATGAATAAGACCCAACCATTTCAGTTTGAGACTATTTTTGAACAGTCTTACAACATCCTTAACAGTAGGTTGCTTTCCCTTACTGCATATTGTTGAAAGATCCCTTTAGTCATGTGTAGATAGAATAACAGGCAAAGCAAACTAGGGTGTACAGAAAAGATAAAAAAAAAAAATTGCAAGTTCCAAGATGTTCTTTGAGAAACTGAGGGTACATTTCACTCCCCTCGTGACCTGTAAATATGAATTTAAATCGACATTTTAAATAAACTCAAACTGATAGAAAGCGTCCAGCAACTTCAGTGGGTTTTACATCAAGCTCTACATAACTGAGATTTCTAGGCCTATCCTTAGGAAGAGTTCCATTAACTTTGAAATATAACATGACTCTATTAAAAGGAAAATGTCATTCTTTGTCTGTTATGACCAGTTTGAAAGATGGTTGGAAAGCTTCTGGTTCAAGTTAAGAGAATATCTTCTGCCAAATACAGTTTAGCAGACATGTGGAAAATAATCTCTAATACTTGGTGGTTTTAGTTAACCCTCTGATAACCGAAGTGATTGTGATTCAGAAATGCAAGATGGGAACAGAACTGGAATCCTTTGAAAAAGCTATGATGTCTGTTAACCCTTTCTAAAGCAGAAGTGTTTCATGGAATCACGGAATCTTCAGAGTTGGAAGGGACCTCTAG
>RSEF01000001.1:122411402-122431665 GCA_003993805.1 Himantopus leucocephalus | reverse complement strand
ATAGTCCAGGACCTATGGGCTATAAATAAGATAACTGAAGACCACTACCCAGTAGTGGCAAATCCACACCATCACAGACCCACTGCTCCAAGGAGAACCACTCAAAAGATCTTTGCTGGCGATCCCATTTCACAGGCAGGTTGGGTGTGCACTGTGATCATCTATTGGTCATAGTCACAGAGCTTTCATTGGTCAAGGGGTCTCCGAGGTCGACTCATTAGCTGAGGTGGTCCCTGGGGCTCGGGTACCTGGGGTATGTGGCTGGGGGTTGTTTGTGTGCATGACCAGCAGCTCACAAGCTTCCTGCCAAACATGCCACCACACCCCTGTACCACACTGTTAGACCCGTGGTGGAGGGAGGAGTAGGGGGTGCTCCTGCCACAGTACGCACCTTGTCAATATGTGAATAAGCCTATTGTAGTTAATTTGGGGTTTAGAGAATTGGGGTTTGACCATGGATCCCCCTTTCACATATTGCTTCTGTGAAAGCTTCCAGCTAGCTGATGTCACAGATTTGCTGAATATCTTCTTTGAAAAACAGTAATCACTTGACTTTACTTGCTCATATTTTCTTTCCAGGTATAGGAAAGCAACTGTCTACATTTTCTACATTAAGATACAAGTGCATTTTTAAAGAACTATAGGAGATTTTTTTTTTTTTTTTTGAAAAATACATTTTTACCTTTACTTGATAATTTGTGCCAATTTTCAGTCTGTATTACAGACTATTTCAATTCTGTAAGATGAGTGGACATTAAGCAGGGACTGAATTTCTGTAAGCAAGCTCCTCTTTCCTCAAAAAAGCAAGCAAGCAAACAAACCAACAAACCAACAAACAAAACCAAAAACCAAACAGATGAATAGTGATCCTTAAAAGAAAATATAGATATTCAAGAAATGTGTTTTTTCTTCTCTAGGTATTAGCCTATACAGCCAATTTTTGTGTGATATAAGCCAGATCAAATGACAATAGTTTGTGTAATAGTTGACTTAGGACTAGAAGATGTTAACCCAGATCAATTCTTCATGCAAAGTTTGACTGAGCTGTGGCTGCTTTATTGTCAGTTATTTTATTTCATTTTGAAAATGAATCAGAGACATAGGTATACAAACTATTTCCAGGTACTGGGAGGAGTTTGAATTCACAGAATAACAGATAAAGTAATGAGTGCTTCATTTAAGAAAGAAAGTGACCATAGCTGAAGTTAATGAAGTATTGCAGTTCTAATTGCACTTCTATTTCAAACCATATGATAATCTGAATGAACAGCTCTATAAAGACAAATCCTTAGAGCTTATCTCAATGAGTCTGTAATACCATATAATGTAAATTACTTTCATTTCTCATTCTGTTATAGCAAATAAAAACAGAAAATGACCAGTGATTAAACTTTAATTAGCTAGAAGCCAACTACTAAATTTTGTTTTAGCTAAATATTTGTTAAATTTTTCACTTTCCATGTCACACTTCTGCCCTTGTCTTTTTCCATTTTATTCTTCCCATTTTCTTTAACAGTTTCTCCCAAAGACAGACTCTCATCTGTTCTTCCTTTTCTTTTTCTCCCCTGTGATTTTCAGATTATATTGATGTTTTTAGTATTACACTTTCTCATTTTTTCTTGTTAAAAGTTGTAATTGGATTAACATTTGCATCTAAGAGACAACGAAATAATGACAATTATCCTGAGAAAGTTAGCAAAGAATGACAACATAGTTTCTCATTTGCTTGCATTAGGGAAGAAGTTCTTTAGAGCTCTTCAGAACAGAGTTAAATTGATGAAAAGATAGCATGTCTCTGTGATGAGGTTTAGCCATACAGATTATTTCATATCCTGTATTCACATACTAACAGACAGACCTCATGGAAATCCCATGTGACAAGAAGACAGATATCCCATTTTCCAAAATTCTGCTTTGCATTAGTCACTCACTACTTCTGAGAACACCAAGGCCTAATTTTACATCTGCTAATGCATTGTGTACAACCAGATTCATCCAAGGGGAGAGTCATCTGTTTTCTCTCTCCTGGCCCTTTCAGTACTTAAAAATATTGTTACAAGTCACTGAACATAGCAGAATAGGACATGCTGGTCCTGGGAACTGCAACAGGAATTTTAGGTCTTAGTAAATCTATTTCTAAAAAGCGATTGCATGTATGCTTCTTTGCATGATTTGGGGGAATTTTTTTTTTTTAATATCACTTCACAGTTATTCACAAGTGTTTTAAACTGCTTTCAATGTGAAGTATAAAAACACCCTAAAACATACAAACAAAGCAAATGCAACTAAAAGTTGCACGCATATATTATAAAAATTTGGGAAGCAAAAGCCCTTTTGACACTTGTTTAAAATTTATTTCAGTCACCAACATGATTCCAGTATTGTCTCCACAAGTCAATATTATTTATCAGTGAATCAAAGCATCATAAAATGTTGTTTAGAAGCGATTTCTGTGGTCATCTAGCTCAATTTCACAAAAAGGGGGACTGTGACCTGTACTAGATAGATCATTGTGTTTTTCTAGCCAAATCCTGAAAACCTCCAAGGGTGGAGGAGCCACGACTTCTGTGGGCAACCTATTCAGCACTACACTGTACTTCTGGTGACAAGTTTTTTTCTGTCTTGAAGTTTCAAAACCACAGCTCATGGCCCCTGCCGCCCTCATTACATTTGATTCTGTTGCTACTGAGACGAGTTGGTCTCCATCATCTTTGCAATTCTCCTTCAAAGGACTGTAAGGCTTTTTGTCAGAGGAAAGAAGTCCAGATCCCTTCACCTGTTCTCAAGGCTGGTGCGTTCTAGGCCTCTGACCATCTTGCAGCTCTTAGCTGAACGCTGTTGATCAAGATGTGCCCAATTGTATGTAGCATCCCCAGTGCAACCTCAGCAGCGCTGCACGGAGTGGGGAGAGTATCTTCCCTCAAATTCTGTACTGTTGGAACTACAGCATCAGTTTTGAGCCATGTATATAGAATATAGATTTTGTAGCAAATTCTATAGAAATACAGAATTTGTAACAAATATTTGCAGAAACTCTGATAGAAAAATTCAAATTAGACTGAATGAGAAGTAAGATAGTTGAAGCAGAAACCAGTTCCTCTTCAGGAGGAGGTGTTGGTTTGGTCCAATGAGGAATTACAACCTAAGGACTTACCTACTAGGTAGGCTTATCCACTGAGGAAAGCACAGTATACGCCACAAATACTGCTATCAATACTATGTAACTAAGAAGACACAACCAAAACCCAGATTCAGATATATGACTTCAGCAGCAAACACTAATGTTACCATAGATATCAAGATAAAAATATTCCATTCAGCTTTTTATTGAATTCTTCTTAGTTTTTTTGTATTTCATAATGAATTCATAGTGAATCAATATCTATAAACACTAATTTCATTGTTAAAATGTGAAGAAAATAAAACATAACATCAAAGAGGCTTGCTACATGAAGATAATCACTTACAAGGTGTAAGAATAATAAAATGAAAGCAACTTTAATTATACAAGTGGTCACCTTCCGATATTTTTTTATACATTAGCTAAAATGTATTGAGAGTGTGCTTCAAATCCAACCAAAGAAGCAACAACAAAAAGCCTGGAAACACCATTAGCTTTTCGAAGTGAGTCCCAGAAACTCAGTTTCAAAAGAAAACAAAGCATCCTCTTTACTCATGTCTGTCTTTTCCCTCAAGTGACATAAATTCCTCAGTATAGTTTGTTATTATTTAAAAATAATAATTTCATTTAGTGTCTCCTTTCTACATATAAGGAATAGTTGCAAATTAGTATAACTTTATTCACCATACCTAAATTTAATACTAAAGTATTACCTATAGAGAGACCAGAAAAGCAAGGTTTCCTGAAGTTAGAGTTGCATGCTGCCCTGAGCAGGAGGATGGATAGGCTATGACAATGGAAAACTAATACTTTAATGAATTTAGTAACTATTTATATTTCACACTAAAATGATCTACAGGAGAAGTAAGAAAAATATATAAGCTTTGTCAGATTTACCTCAGAATACTAATAACCATCTTCAAAAAGGTTTCTCTCTGGATTTTGGCACACGAGTTTCTGTCTTAATTCAATTGATCTCCTTCACAAAAAGAAGAAAATAAAGCAAGCAAGTAAATTCAAACCAATAGTACCATAAGAATGATAAAAGTAGACTGAACATTGTAGGCAGTAGCAGTACATTGTAACAGTATAATTTCCTATAGTCATGTTGTTTTCTCAGTATGTAAAAAAGTAAGGGGTAAGTATGAGTAAGGTAGGTAACTGTGTTGGATGGTGCTAATGTAAAATATTGAACAGTGGTATCTTATTCATGACATATTGTTTCTTTCATATTTTTTTCTATTTGTTTAGAGGTCTAATGTTGATAGATATAATTTTATGTTTGCTTGCAGCTGACAAAAGGATCTTCTAAATTTTACAAGGGGTGATGAAGGTGAGCTTGAATTCTTGAAGTTATGCCTTTGAAAGTTTCTATTAGTCATCATATTTGAAAAATTGTACTTTAATTGAAAATTATTTTCATATATTTTATGAAGTTACAGTAACACTCTTTGGAATTTCAGAATATTGTAAGAATGTGCATAGTAATCTAGAAAATCAATCTTTGCATTTTGGGCACACAGTTAAGAAAATGTACTATCAACAGTTATGAACTCATTTTCATTATTGTGTGTTATCAGAAGACAAATGTATGGTTGTCTTTATCTCAATCATTTCTATGCACATAAATAATACGTTGTCATCTTTGTTTCATTTAAGCATTCTTGAAACTTGGCAGCCTTCATTGCAATATATTACAGAGTGAATTATACAGGCTAGGTATTAATTTGCATCATGAATGGAATTCAGTCTCTTACTCTTGAGCACAGAAGTGTGTCCCATAGGAAAGCAGCAAGTTCTGAGTTGGTGGCTATTTTAGAGAATGCAAAGAAAATACGTATGAACAATATCCATTTCCATAGGTTTGTGTTGTGTATTTTTAGACAGAAAAAATTTTGCTTAAAATTGAAACTTTTTTTGTTATAATGATTTATTGTGTTAATACTATACTGTACCTGAACTTGGTTCACAGTGTACAAACTCAAGTAATCGTTTTTGGAAGGGACCTTTGAAAGTCATCTGGTCCAACCCCCCTGCTCAAGCAGGGCCACCTACAGGCAGTTGCCTAGGACTGTGTTCAGGCAGCTTTTGAATATCATCAAGGATGGAGACCACAAACTCTCTGGGTAACCTATTCCAGTGCTCAATCACCTTCACAGTAAAAAAGTGTTTCCTGATGTTCAGATGGAGTCTTCCATGTTTCATTTTGTGCCCATTGCCTCTTGTCCTATTGCTGGGCACCACTGAAAAGAGCCTGACTCCATCCTATTTTCTTATTTCAGGTATTTATACACATTAATAAGATCCCCCTGAGCCTTCTTTTCTCTAAGCTAAGTAGTCCCAGCTGTTTCAGTGTTTCTGCATATGTTTCAGTCCCTTAATCATCTTTGTGGTCCTTTGTTGGACTCTCTCCAGTATGTCCATGTCTCTCTGGCACTGAGGAGCCCAGAACTGGACACTCTAATTTCACCCTAAAATCATGTAACTTCTGAGAGATATTTTTTCCCTTTTGGGGTGCTGCATCCAGACACTTCCGAAACCCTTTTTACTTCTAGTCCAAAGTCACAAAATACATTATTGCCATCTGAAACAAATGACTTGAGACTTTCATGCATTAATTTATGCACATATGTAATATTAATAATTATTTTTAGGACTTTTCATCTATTTGGGTTTTGTTGGATCAAAATGGAAGCTGCTTACGCGATTTCCCACCACAAATGATAATCTCACAAATACGTTACAATTCCATCTTCATTTCAGACCTTCTACTGCAGAATATTGATTTTATGATCATTTAATTTAACCTTTTTGAGTGAGCTTACTGATGGCGTATCTGCTACTGCATACTTAGTGACACACTTCTTAGTTGTTCTGAACTGAACTTGTCTTCAATTTTTCTCCACTGATGTCAATACAAAAATGGATCTATCCAGAATGCAAAGAAAAATTATGTGAGTTTAAACTCAAAGTTTCTATTTATGTATTTATTTTAAGAAATCCATAAAATGAATATGTTGTGTTTAAACTGGAAGGCAGTGGAGAAAAAAAAACCAAAGTATGATTCTGTGATATCTGGCAGGAAATGAAATACTCTTGTTATTGTAAATAATGTGGTTTTAAAGTAAACTATTTGCTTAGAAAATACATGAGACCATATGTGATGTCTACAACTATGACATCCAAAATGTCATCTAAAGTGACTGGCTTACTCCCAATATTATCTCAAATAATAGTAGCAAGCTTGCTTGTTTTTCTTTCCAGGTGTTTTCCCTTTTGCTATACACAACAGGGAACTGCCTGGCATCCTTTTGCACCCATCAGAACTGTGGCTACTGTTATGAAAGTCGTGACATAAACCATCCATAGTTTTTTGCTTTGTTTTTCTTTTTTTTCTTTAAATAAATCATCTGTAAGTATCAAGTCTCAACATTTATGGCTATCCAGACCAGGGTAAGAAAAAACAGTTGGTTTTGGAGGAGATTTTGGATTTCTCATCACTCACACCACTCACTGTTCATTTAAAGCAGTGTAAGAGTGACTTTACAATTTGACACAGCTCTGTAGAGTCATAGGGTGATTTTTAAAATTTTGGTTATGGGTCTCAAGAAAAACTAAGAGAAATGATCATATGTCTACAGAACATATCTAACAAGTTGAGACAACCATCTCAAACACTGCAGATGCTCAAAACATTTCAGCTGAAAATTCCATATGCTTGGTAGTTCTAAAAAAGAAAGCAGAGAAAATAGTTCAATAGAAACATTGTCATAAGCAGGATTGTTTCATATTCAGTGCTTTAGCATTTTGAAACAAGCTGCATGATTCCTTTGAGATAAACCCATTTAGTTTCCAAGGTACGTGCCCTGGAATCCTCAATCCTCTTTGTTCCCTATCTATGTATGTTTCTGAACAGAAGGAATATTTATGCTCTACCCTGGAAAATACTTTATAATTAACTCTGATCACTATTCCACCTTTCTTCTGACACTCCCAATAAGGTGTTTTCTTTCCCTGAATCAAGTTGATGTTACCATCTGGCACACTTCACCCTGTGTATCGATCATGAAAGTTTTGTTAGTTTTCATCACCAACACAGGCGGAAAGAAAGAGAGCTAAAAGTAGAAATTGAATAGCAAGAAGCAAGCACTGCTCTAGAGCATTATTTTTACCCAGAAAATAATTCAAAAAAGTTTGTGCTTTCATAGGTTTATTTCAAGATAGCATTTGATAATTCTATTATCTTTAAGCATGCTGAAAGTTAAGACAGAGCCTAGGCAAGCCAGGATGCTGTCCATTATTGAAATCATGAACATTAACATGTAAGTCATTCAAGTAAACTGTATGTATACTTTTTGCAGTAACAGCTAGTATCATGACAAAAAGACAGAAATTTTCCTTGTACTATTCTATTTTTTGTAATTCAAGCAAAATCAATTTTCAACTCCTTTATTTTAATGCAAAATCCTAAAGGCTCTTAAGAATCTAAAGTATGATATAGCAAAGGACTACAGTTCAAACTGCAACCATTTTTTACTCAGCTGGCATGGAGTGGAATGGGATTGTTTCAGTTTTCAACTGCATGCGCTATCACCTATTACCTTTCATACTTTGGAGATATGTCAAGAACCCCTAGGAAAATGAGACGGAAATGATTATGTAGTACTCTTGATATTTCAAATGTCAAGAGAAAGAAGAAAAATTTGAATGTATTATTATGTCTTGCTAGTGCACTTCAACTTTCCTTCAGACATTACAGCTTAAGAAAGTGAACAGTTTAACTCACTTTGCCAATGCTTCTCAAGCCTTGTAGGTAAAGATAAATGTCAGAGACACTAAGATCTCAGTTTTCTTCTCCCACTAATTGAAATAGAGTTACTATTAATTAACAAAATTATAAATGATTTGCCACCTTCTAGTTATGCCTTAGAAAGATTGTTTGCTAACATATAGACAGTGAAACTGTTATTCTTTATTTGTATTTATATCTCCTAGGCATCTACAAAACCTAAAACATACTAAGGGTACATCACTTCTAAAAAAAATCTTCTCTAAGCAGTCTTCCTGGGATATTTCAATGTGAGTTCATGGTTTCTGATAAGATTTTTCAAACATGATATAAAACCTTATGAAATCATATTCAGTTTTATGACTTTTTTTTCACTTAATTCATAAACTATCAGAGTATTACAAGAGAAAGTTTAAGAAAGAAATCCTACAGTTATTGAAAATGTCTGTCTCTGAAGAATGCTGCTGTTTGCAAAACCTCTTAGAAAATGTGGGGCCTGGTTCTATTAAATTGCTTCTTTTTGAAAAACAAAATAGAGCACACACTACCTGCTAAATCATTTATGGTATGGGAAGAAAATACAAACCAAACCACAAACTGAGAAACATGGAAGAAATTTATTCTGAGTGCATTGCCTGGAGCAATGATTGAAGTAGTCAAAGGTCTTTAAAACAGAGACTATTTCTTCTTTTTGGTTGTGTTTATATATAGAAAAGAACTATTCAAAGGATTAGATACAATACTTGAAAATGTCCTTGAGTTGTCATTTAAGGGATGCAAGTGCCAAATATATTCACTACCTGCTCCCATTGAATTCAATTAGAAAAAAAGAAGAAAACCTTCCATAGATTTCTAATGGAAATAAAATGAAGTCAATGCAGTTTGTTAAAAAATTTTACACAATTGTTTTCAATGGTGTGAAAGGACTATTCAGCTTTTATTTATAGTGTAGCGACTACTGTAGGCAAATAGACTCTAAAAAAATTACAGCAGTCCAGTCAAACAAAAGTACTTTTGTGAAAATGTATTCTCAGAACTGCCCCTTCTCTTGCACTCCCTTTCCGCCTCATCTTCTTTAAAACATGAATATGGAATTTGTTGTTGTTGGTTTTGTTCTGTAATCAAAGATAAACAAGGATCTTAATCCATCTCTGACATTTATATCCCTTCATTACTTCCCACCATAATTCAAAAAATGTTCTCCCACAGGCCTTAAACCCACAGAAGCTATAGATGGGTGAATTGTGTTGTTGATCCAACCCTAGTTTTGAGTCAAGGATCTCAAAATTGGGCTCTGCATCTATTTCCATTCTTGAATCACAGTCTGAAAACCATTTCGCTTTCTAAATTTATTTCCCTCAAAAATTATGAAAGCTACAGTTATACTCTCATTAATAGTAATGTAAATCTGCAACTAATGTTTTTATGCATTTTAGAATAATTTACGTCGTGTTCTTAACATATTCTGTGAATTTAGAATTGACAGTAATGAACTTATAATTAAAATTGGAAAAATAATACAAATACACATAACTGCCACGAGTCTGGTAATTAACAGCTCTAATTTCAACAAACCATGAGGAAATGGGAGGGCCTCATTTCACAGTTTTGATTGCTAAAAAAAAATGTGAGAAAAGAGGTTTCACCTGATTATCCATGTAGAGATTCACTGGTTGTCTCTCATTAAAATCCTGAAGAAGTTGAGAGAAACCAGATAAAGTTGATTTTTCTATGAAAACTTCTCTGAAGTCATTTTAACGCAGCAAGTTTTGACACAAAGACATTATATTTCAAGGGACAATGCATCTGTAAGTCAAATACCACTAGGGGCCTGATCTTTTGGATGGATAAGGCTTGTTGAACATTTCAATCCATGTTCATGAAACAATAATAGAGTTACAGTTATTTTAGATCATTAGGGCCCTTAATTATAAAAAGTATCATGTAGGCACCTGAGTAGCAAAGCTTTAAGAAAGCAGCTTGAAATCTCTGACTGCCAGCTTTTGAGACAAGCATTTGAACTGTGTGAAAGGCTCAGCTTGATATCAGTACTCTTTCTATCAAGGTTTTTATATGGCTCTCTTCTTTAGTAGGGAAAACCACTTTGGAAATTGCTTTACTCTCAGCAAATATTTAAATTACAAAGGCTTCATGCGTTCCTGAATTGGAGTTTTCAAGCTCAGTCAATTAGAGACTTTACCTTTTTCTTCCTTCTTTTTCTTGTAAATTTTTAATAGAATTAATTTCTATTTGGGGAATGTTGTTAATAGAAAAGAAAGTACTCAGTAATATATATTGTTAATAAATAAGATCCTCATTCATTCTTTCAGACACAGTATGATAATAACTGTTTTAAAGGAGAAGAGGCTGCCAGTTTTGAGAAGAGAGCGATGAGTTTGGAAACAACAGGAAAAAACTTTAAAAACTCTTTTATGCAATTGATACATTTTTTTGAGTGTGAGTTTCACAAGACTAAAATATTATCTAATTTGAAGATAACCCACTTCAAACAAAACCAAGAATCCAACAATTAATTGAGAACAACTAAAGAAAAATTAATTTCACTAATTAACTCATTTGCTTGTAAATTTCCAGTAACTGTTTAAATGCTACTGTATATACTTGAAGAGCAGAAATATATTGTTATATCTGGGATTAAAAAAAACATATTTTCAGTTGATTTCTAAATGGTATCTGCACAAAGTTTTGGACTCTCCCAATCCATTAAAGTTTAATATTGTCCCATGTCTACATATTTTATTTTTAATCAAATTTTTTGGAAGATTTAATCAGAATAATTGACATCAACTTTTAATTGCCCAAAGAAAAAATGAACACTATAAAACTATAATTTTGCTTTTAATCTAAATCAATTTTCTGGATATAAATAAAAATATGGTACATATAGAAAAGTGGATTGTGCATAAGCCGATCATTTCTTTTAGTCTTAAAAGAAATGGATAAACATTCGATTGTTTCAAGACAAAAAAAAAAAAATCACAGTTATTCTCTAAAAGACCTTTTAAAAAATTCAAGGTCTTTTTTCCTAAAAGACACTATTGAATAAATCCTATGAAAATTCCTCCAATAGATTAGTCCTCTAAAAGATTCACATTCAGTGAAAAATATATATGAAAAAAGAGTAGGATTGCTTAATATAGTTCTTTGCAACAAAGTAAACACTGATGAAGGAAAGAGTGTTGCTTGTACAGTGGTTCTGACAAATTATGTGATTCCTAGATGATTATCATCTTAAATGAATCTTTCATTGTGATTTGTTTATAAAAATGAGCAAAGAGAGATTGTCACAGTCATAGTTATCATGTAAATTTAAAGACTTATTTCTCCTACCAGTTGAAGTGTCATGGCTGTAAATTTTCCCTGTTTCGATCATTCTTCCAAATATCTTTATAAACACATGCACATATATTTATATATATTTACTTTATTTTTTACCAATTTTTTGATCATGGGAAAAAATATAGTCATAGATCATTTTTTAAATAACCTCCAAGAACTTCAACAGGTACAATAATAGTTCCTCACTTTATCTTCAATGCTCAACTGTTTCCAGCACTGTGGGAGTTTCTTTCAAGTCAGAAAGAATCTCCAAAGGTCTGACTGCAGTGCTTAGAATATGTTGAAATAGAAAGAAGAAATCCTGTCAGACAGAGAGAAGAAACTATGGAAAGCCTATTTGGTTTGGGGTTGGTTTTTTTTGTTGTTGTTTTTGCTGTTATTTTGTTTAAGTCAATCAGACAGAGGACGCACTTCCTCCACTTTTAGGAAATAAGTGCTTGTTTCCCTTATCCACCATATTTTATCACGTCCTGTGCATGCTCTTGCTATCTCATCCCAAATGCAATTGGGAAACGCTCAATCAAACTGTGAAACAATTGGGTCTGTATTCCCATGATAAGAGTGAAAAAGACCCCTTGTAGCTGAGGCGATCAAAAGGAGAAGTCATTTGTTCAAACAGTTTTGGAAAGATTTCAAAATGGTGACTTAAAGCATTCATTTTTCTTCTTGAAATAAAATTTTACTTTTCTCTGTAAGAAAAGCTTCTAGTGGCAGTTTCAAACTAGCAATTAGAAAGGTTAATTTTCGTTTGTGTTATTTCCTCCTTTCTCATCTAAATTATTTTTGTTGTTGTAGATGTAGCGTATCCTAAGTTGTATACCCTTCAACACATGCTTTCAAAGCAGTTTGCCTATAGTAAAAAAAAGTAACAAGGCTCCGCTATATGAAAGTGACCCCTTCCTTTCATAAAGGCAAGTGCACCTAAACAAATAGCATTCTTGTTGATATTGTTATTGTTTCAAGCCCAGACTTGTAAGAGACATCATTCCATTGCAGTGAAATACTTTCTTCAGGTAGTCTGTAGTAGACTGACACAGTTTTGCTCCATTGCTGTGTTGGCAGTTTTACAATATTAGCCCAGCAAAAAGTGGCCTAATAACAATCTTGCCTGGGATTTTATAATTACCTCAGTATGGAGGATCTTCATGAGAAATAGCTATTTCTAAATTAACAAAAACAGGACTCTTTCCTCTTACCTTTACCAAAGA
Organism: Himantopus leucocephalus; assembly: GCA_003993805.1. Classification (NCBI taxonomy): domain Eukaryota; kingdom Metazoa; phylum Chordata; class Aves; order Charadriiformes; family Recurvirostridae; genus Himantopus; species Himantopus leucocephalus. The sequence continues at coordinate 122,419,187 of RSEF01000001.1, read as the reverse complement.
GCAGCGCATACCCCTAACCATGGAGTAGCAGAATGGGATCGTTCACTATTCAGCTTTTCTGAACGCTCCACAAGAGTAATTGAGGGACTGCATGGAAGTATCTGGGTTATAAGACAGGGACAGTTACTTGAAACTTTTGAAAGGTTTTTAACTTCTTGAAATAGTATGACAGTTTATGCCTAATCGTTATTTATGCCCAAGTTAGCAAACTTAACAATCAGTAGCACACAGTGAAATCATACAATGAGGTTTGTTTTGCCAGAAGGGCAACAATAAACTGTTGGAGAGGAGATATGTTCCCAAAGATGGACCTAGAGAACTGTTGATCAAAAGGGTAACTGTTTTGGATATTTGAGGTATTGCTGCATAAATCTCATTCATTACTCCTGTTAAATAAGGCTCTTTTTTGACAGCTGAGCTTTAGTCTGTTGTCTCTTGAAACACAGAAGTCACACTTGGACATCTCTTTGGGGATATGTCTCCTTAGAAACGAACAAAAGAAATATAAAACTGGCAGAATAAAAAAAAATACTACTAGCTCAACACAAAATGAGCTGACCCTTTTTTCTTTTTTTTTTTTTTTTATTCTAACCCTCAAAAGGAAAAAGATTAGTACATAAAATCATGTATTGGAAGAAAAGACATCAAATTCAGTATGCATTTTTTCTGACCAGCAGCTCCATCCTTATGTTATAGTTGGTATGGTATAGTTGACATTTTCTTAAAATTCTTAAAATTCAGATTGCTGAACAGGATCTATTCCCAACCAAGTTTCTTATTAAATTCCATTTAGTTATCTTATCCCATAATTTGAAGAAGGGAAAATTAAACTAAGGAAATGGGAAAGAGGTTTTATGGAAATCATAATGATTTTTCTTCTTTTCCTAATAATATTATGCGTTGTAGTTTAGCAAGCATGAAAAATGTCTGATCATGCAAAATAACTTTCTTCTTGGAATGGTTTTTTTTTTTTTTCTTGAATACAGAGCCAAATAGTCTCAGTACTGTGATAAAATTACAGCATAATGTAATAACAATTCATTAGAACCCTCAGCCATGAGAGAGTGACCACTTAGTGAGTAACCTAAAGAAACTAAGGCATCTGCAGAATATCAATGTTGACAAGAAAGTGAAAAGACAGAAGCATATTTATTTTTTATTACCTGATAGTCACGTAGTCATCCTTTGGACTGAAAGGCTTTTTTCCTAGCACTAAGCCTATTTGTGATTCTTTAGGAGGCAAAGTGATTTGAGAAGAGGAAGTACAACTTACATGACATGTGACAAGGAATAAGAAGATTCTAATTGAAAGAGAAAAGGATCTTTAAAAGCAGAAAATGTTATTCTAGTATGAACAGTGACTAAAAAGTTGGCTATGAAACAAATTATATTTGGAATAAAAATCATAGCAAATTCAATGGGAACAAAAAGTATTAGACCAGTGAATCTACAATCTTAAATACCTTCACAGACTCATAGTAGAACCACTAGTGATGGAAATGTCTCTATCTGTCCTCCTTGATCTTGAAAGATAGTATAATTTCTTCACCAATAAGTTATAAATTCAAATATTAAGGTTTAAAAAAGCAGTGGCATTTAGTTGTCTTCACACGACTTCCAGATGTTTTTAGGTTTTCAGTGCTTATTTATTTTTTCCCTCTTGCAAAATGTCTACTTCTTTCTTCTGCCTTTTGTACAAAAACTTTTTATTTATCCATTTACCAATTTTCATTATAGACTGTGGATGGTAGCCACTTTTCTTCAGTGCTACTGACTAGCATTTAACATTTTCTACCTTAGACTAATTCACCTTTAAGTGTTAAACAAGCAACACAGGCTTTTGTAAGTTGGTTTTTTTTTTCCCTCAGAGCCAGTTGCAGTAAATGGCATAAGTTGCATTTTAATAATTTTACAACAGGAATCAAAATGATTTTTTAAATGCTGGAAGATAGCTACAATTAATAACTATAAAGAACAACTCAAAATTAATCAGAACTCTTACATGGTTTTAAGATGGTCAGGAAGTTATATATACAGTAAAGCAAAATGTGTTGCGTAATAAGGATGTTGTGACTCTTTTCTCCTTTTCTTCCCTGTAAATGTGAAGCTGGGATTGCATCCAAACAGTGGTCCTCTAAGAGAACATGGATGGCAGAGACTCCAGGCTTGATTTCCCCAGAAGTCTGCCATACAAAGGTTAGATATAGAACAGAGGATGGTAGTAAGGCTCTGCAGATGGAATTTCTCTGTAAGGCATCCTTACCTAAGCTGGCCAGGTAACAGATGTTCCAAAATCACAATTTCTTCCATGAAAAAAATATACTCTTTCCTAGGCTGATACAGCTATCAAGAAGTAGTTATCATAGATCTAGAGAGACCACCTAGATATTTTCTGGCAGCATCTTTCTATGAAAAAATAATGCAGCTATTCCCACACTGATGTTTGGCTTTATGTTAGTCCTGAAATAGTTTTTAGTACTTTATTCTATAATAAAGTCCATTCTGAAGTTCTGAGTCTCTGGCCACATATAAATTGCTATTTTACTTTACTAAGATACTATAATCTATTACTTTATTTGAGGTAACATTTTCTTTGACAGTTATTTGCAGCTCAGAAGTCATTGCTTCATTAAAGATTTCTTTGACAACTAACACATTTTAATTGACAAGGTTTTCAGTAGTAGCATATGATCTGAAAACTGACAGAAAGCCATAGATGAAAAACTGTATTTTGATTATGGTTTTGATTTGTGTAAGGTTGAAAAGTAAAATACTTTAAGAATAGCAAGTTGAAAAGGAAGTTGCAGAACATGTCATAAGGAAGTAGTAATCGTGCACAGTAATCAGTACTTTTTTCTTTAAGAATACTTTTTTAGAAGATACAATATGTGAAAAGAAAACGCTCCTACACTGAACAGAAAACATCAAAAAAGAACACAGGAAAAGGAAACTAAAAATTTTATTACATTTGTCAATTTGGCAGTTGTTCTCACTAGACTTCACACCATCTCGTGCAGACCAATATAAGGATAGTATTAAAGTCTCATCAACTCACCAAAAAAGATGAGTAAGTATTGCATGCCCTGCATGAAACTTTACAAGGTACCAGAAAATGAGCAGCCATATCCCTGTGTTGACTACAAAAAGGATGATTTCTTAGTACAGATCCCGGAGACTTGAGCGAAGTGGAGAAAATAGGCTCTCACCTGTGGAGAAAGGTTTCCATGCCAGAGTTGTGAAGCACTGAAGATAAAATGGGGAAATATGAACTGCCTGGACCCCTGCTTTACCTCTTCTGTGAGATAATGAGAGACTTCAGCCTCAAGGTTTCTCAGTTTCATAGCTTCCATAATCATTATAAATAAAAATTTCAGAAGGCATGTAGGGAATATGGCACCCAGCTGCCATTGACTGTCAACAGCATTTAAGCTCTTTCAAAACCTCCACATACTCACTACTCTGTAGCTAACGAAAAAGAACAAGAAATTCACATGCTGAGATTTCTTTTTTCCTCCATTTTAAGAGGTTGCCCAAGAATACTTCGTGAACTACATATACTACTTTAGGCTGCAGTTACTGTTTCATTGAAGTTGAAGGGAACTGCCACTGTTTAATATAAAAAAAAATATACAAGTGAGGAAGACAGTGAGGAGAACTTGTTCTAATTTTTGCTTTCCAGTGCTTATTAAAAAAAAAACCCTAACCAACAAAACTCAAATTTCCCACTGGAAAACCATGGTCTGTTTTATAGTACTTTCTTCTTTTGTTTTCAAAGTTGTCTTGAGGACACATTGCACTGTGACAAGTCAATTCAAGTTGTATTCCTTGTACTCTGCCAAGCAATATTAGAGAAGATAATGCAATGTGACTCTAAGAAACTGAGGAAATGTCACAATGAGATAGAGCTCAACAGATCACACAAATAGTGTCTCTAAAATTTAAAAAGGATTCTGTATAAAATGTACTTTTTCCCAAAGCTTTACTAAATTTAGGACTTCCTTTCTATTCACTGTCAATTATATTAATACTGTAAAGAAAACCTGTGATTGTACTTCCAGGAAATGAAATGCATGGAATTAAAATCTCCTTCCTGTTGCTCTGGCTCAACAATGAAGTGTTCCAGATCAAAACCACACATACTGAAGGCGTTCTTATACATTAATATCCTACCCTCAAGTTTCTAGGAAGTAAGATAAAGGCTTTTCCAGGTGTGTAAAAGCACACATCTGCAATGCAGCCAACTGGTCTAGAGTAAAAGGGAAACCTTTTTGTAAATAATGTGGTACTTCTTGGATCTCAATGTAAAGAATCAGTACTATATATATTTCAAAACTTCTTTTGATGCCTGTAATGTTGCAAATATGTATAACTTAGTCTGGATTGTGTATTGTTCAGGAAAAGAGTTTTACAGTCTAATGTGCAATTTAATGTCTATCTAGATCTACTGCATATAAATAAATATTTCATTTAAATAAATATTGAAATAAAACCCCAAAACAATACAAAGAGATTAAATATTTTTTCCCTGAGAATCTTTTCAGACAGGTAAGTGAAAATATCTTTGGAAAGTTTGGAAAGAAAGAAGCAACATTTAATTTCATAGTATTACATAATTAATGAATCTTTTCTTCGACTTTTTTAATCTTTCTTAGAGTTCACTTAAGAGACTGTAACAATGACAGTTACGGATTTATATTTATGCAGCTATTTTCCCCCATTAATGTTTCAGTGAAAAAGTCATGCTTGAGATAGTAGAAAATTAGCTTCAAATTGAACCTACACTGAATATGTTAGCTGTTGGTGGGTTTAATAAGATTCGAGAGAAATAATCTGTGCTATTCCAGAGTTGAAGAGTAATTTGAGCCAATGGAAAACTTTCTCCTAAGAGCTGTAAGGTAACACATCTATCCTGGCAGCATCAAGTCCATTGTGCTGCTTCTATACATGACTAATGTTAGTGAGATAGGGCAACATATTTTTTGGCAATCAGACTCATACCAATTTCAGGGGACAACCATGCTATATTATTTTAATACATTGATGTATATCAAATAATATCCAGCTTAATTAATTTTATACCTCAAACCTAAAAAACAATAAAACACAACTTAGATTTGTCAAATGCCAATCATTAGGAAAACATTAGAGATATGTGGGCTTCAATGTAGATTCTTCTAAAGAATGTCTTAAGACTTCATTACAGTACACAAATTGAAAATTCCCTGGAAAAATTAAACAGGATACGGCACCTTTGGCTTCAGAATGGTGTGAACCATGACTGAAGAGTCCCTGAGGAAATGAGTGGCCTTTGTAGCCCAAATATCATAATGTCAAGCAAACAAACTTGCTCCACTAGTAGCTTCTGGAAAGACACACTGTATTTGTAAGCTGCTCACGCTCTGGTTGTGTAACACCAAGACCTGGACATACTGCATAAATCAGCATGCACATCCCAAACCAGAATGGTTTTATATGGAAATATTTTATGCATTTGATTTGGATACAATAATAAGAATTCAATCTATATCATATAGAAAATCTGATATTTTTCTAAGATAATTTTTTTTCAGTTAAAGGATGTTCTCTTTTACTCTTATGATTAACCTTAAGCATTTGAGTACCACAGAGAGTAGCAAGACCACCCACATCAGTAAAATCTCTATAACGTGATTTCACTGTAATATTAAAGCATCCTTTTCATCTCTTCACACAATAAGAAATGAATTGGTTTCCTCCTTCCAGCTTATATAAAGTATACAAATCTAAAAATCTCTTTATAGAAGTCAACAAAATAGGTCAAATTTATTCTTTTGAAGAAAATAATCAGTACTTGAAATCTGAACCTAAAATCATACTTCAGCTGATTTTGAAGTCTACTTTATCAAATTAAATAAGTATTTCATAACAAAACCCATTTTCCACATAAGTGTCATGAATATTATTTTTCTAAGCCCATGTCTAGCTCACTTACACACCCTTTTTTTATATATGTATTGTCTTTTATTGTAAACATTAAGCAGTTGTAGCCCATTGTAAATAGTCAGCCAGTTTTTCCCCAACAATTTCTGAAGTATCTAGCACCCATGTAACTTCAGTTTGGCTTTTGCAGTAGGATTTAATATTTAAATTCATTGTTATACACAGTTCATACATGCGGTTAAAAAACCTCAATACTTTTCTTGACAGTTTTTTAGATGGAGAAAAAAGTTAACTATTTCAACAATTTCTTATAAAGGGTAATCCACTAGTTAATTGTATTTTTCATCATAAACTCCCCAATGATTCCAAAATTATTTGGAGATTGTCAACATATTTCTATCTACTTTGAAATTTGAAACAATCATTACAGATTACAGTGTGAATGCCTTCAACTTAACTGTGTTGTGCATTCTAGTTGGTAATTCCTTGAATTCCACATACACAATTCTTTCTTTGATGCTATAATTTATCATTTTCATTTTCTATTTTGAAAAAGAAATGCTTTTATGTTGTGTGGGGTAAAAATAAAATACAAGCAAATGTAAAGATCAGAGAGAATTAATTTCTGATAGACTTCTGTTTCAACTGACATTTCATACAGAGACTTTAGAGAAGTTTAAGGCTATCAACAAAAGACCGTCAAAGCAGAAGAGCTGCAAATACATTAAACAAGTTTTTTTTCAAAAGGTTACTATTATTGTGGCTAATTCCATTCAATACATGTTTCATATTTGAAGTATCTTTTGTCAAAAAAGCTAAGTAATTTATAGATTTTAATATAATGGTTTTCAACTAGATTCTAAGTGGCAAGGAGTGAACTGTTGAACTTTATTTTTGTTTGTTACAATTACTTAGAGTAAAAAATTGTAATTTTAAATGTATCTAGTCCCTTATTTTTTGACCTTCTAACTATGTTTTCATAAATAAGCCTTTCTGTGTCATACTGTATTCTGTAACAACAACTCTTAGCATAATAAAATGTCTCTCAAAAAAACAGTTACAACATCACATCAATTGCTGGGCTTTCTCATTGCATAATATGTAAGGCAGCCCCTAATTTATTTATGTATTTATTTATTGTAAATTGAGTTAAAATTGTACATTTCTTTTAAAATTCATTTGGAAATTCTTTTGTAATGTGATGGTGACTAAAACTAACAGTGATGTTTAACGTCTTGTTAATATGAAGACATTCGCTTCTTATTTTTAGTAAGTAAAATTTCCCTTTATTAGCCTATTAATTAACCTACAACTTCTACCAAGGGAAAAATTCTCTTCACTTCTTTTGATAGAGAGATAATTTCATCCACAATTTTCCAGTGAGACCTAGAGAAATTTAGGGTAAAGATGAGTGGCAGCTAAAAGGTATGTAAGATAAAGTAAAAATTCACATACCATTAAGTGATATATTAACATATACCAAGCTGTGTGGTGAGGTAGACACGCTGCAGGGGAGGGATGCCATCCAGAGGGACCTGGACAGGCTTGAAAGGTAGGCCTATGCCAACCTCATGAAGTTCAACAAGGCCAAGTGCAAGGTCCTACATGTGGATCAGAGCAATCCCAAGCACAAATACAAGCTGGGCAAAGAATGGATTGAGAGTAGCCCTGAGGAGAAGGACGTGGGGGGTGCTGATTGACGAGAAGCTCAACATGAGCCATCAATATGCAATCACAGCACAGAAGGCCAGCCCTATACTGGGCTGCATCAGAAGAAGTGTGGCCAGCAAGTCAAGAGAGGTGATTCTGCCCCTTTGCAGACACCACCTGGAGTACTGCGTCCAGCTCTGGAGCCCCCAATATAGG
>RSEF01000001.1:122388359-122411302 GCA_003993805.1 Himantopus leucocephalus | reverse complement strand
GAAAATTCCGTGATTCCGTGATTCCGTGATTCCGTAACTGTTCTTGTTACTGACCCATAGCGCATGTTTTCTGAATGTCCAATGAGCTTCCTTAGTCCACAGGAATTTTTATGTCTACATTTACAGTGGTATTCCACCCCCCACCCCCACCCCCCAAAAAAAAAAGTTGATATTTGCTTGGTTTAAAAAGAAACCACACACCACTACTGCTGTTTCAGCCATATCTGCGATGTTGTCAAGGGTAAACAAGAGTAAATTAAGTTTAACACATCTGTTTTCAACAGCATGTAATTTTTCCCCCTTCAAAACTGTAGGTTATCCTATTTATTTGTCTATCACTGCACCACTGAATTGTGCTAAAGTAAAAATTCAAGATCTAGCCAGAGACTAATAATGGCTGTAATTGTATCTGAAAAGTACTGTTCATTACCATATGAAAATATGGATTCATTCATGTCTTACACTGTTAGAATTTGCACTGTGAAAAGGAATTAGCAAAATCTGCCTCAACTCTAGAACAGGACAAAATTCTGATCTAGGAGAGTTTCTAAAACTGGGAAAACAATAAAGCTGCTAGAAAGGAAACAGTTTTTGCAACTCCTGCAAGTTACTTTATTTTGATACTCAGGGTTCTTTCTGTCCAGACAAGCTGCTTCTGCATGCCTGCTGGAAGTTATCAGCTCATATTGTTCATTAATGCCAGTCTAAAACAAAGCCCAGTGCCATTTTAGGACCATCAAATCATACCCAGTGAGATTTACTGTTGGGACCTGAAAGTATTTTATTCTAGCTTGCGAACCGCTCCCCTCCTTTGTGGGCCTGTATATGACTCAGATAAAATACTGACATGAGCACTTGCTTATCCTGATTTAAAGTTCATTTAAGTCTATGGGGATTGTTCCACTGACATTAATGGGTTTTGTACTGGGCCCTTTTAGCACACTGGCAAGATCCTACGTCTCCAGGCAACACTCCAATATCCTTAAAAGGGCACGACAAGCAGTCTTGTTAAGTGAATGGTACATTCCCTATTCCACTCTGATGTATAACTATCTTTTCAAAATATATGTTTATACCAAAGGCTCTTCTATCTGTTTATGACAGATACGGGAACAACCAAGATATATGATCAGCCACACCCTCACAGCTTCTCTTTTTTCCCAAAACAGTTAAGTTACAGTTTGTTTCAATAGTTACTCGGTAACTGGGGCTCACATTATTTCTACAACTCTTGGACACTCTGGAGAAATAAAGTACAATAAAATAAAATACAACACAACAAAAAACCAAAACACCAAACCACCTTATCTTGAATTCAATAACAGAAGAAATTTACTGTATGTACCTGGGATCATGCAAGGCAACATCATGATAATGCACAATATTTCTTCCTACAGTAGGAAAGAAATTATAAAATAATTTCTAATTTGAGGACACAAAGATTGGTCTTCTGTTTACAAACATGTTTTCTGCCTTTTAATTAGAAAAGGTATAATTAATGATAATTTTGATTTAAATTGTGTGTCTACATGTTTAGATATAAAGATTGTTTAGATAGAGAAAGAATATATTTACAGTGTCCTTTTCATTTTAAGACATTATTTTAGGAGTCATGTAGTAACCTTATGGTTGGTCTGGGAACCTTGTGTTTGGTGTTTACTACAGGCCACCCGATCAAGGGGAGCTTGTTGGCAAAACCTTCTTACTACAGCTACATGAAGCATCGCTCTCACAGGCTCTCATCCTGCTGGGGTACTTCAACCACCCTGACATCTGCTGGAAAAGTAGCATGGCAAGCTGTAGGCAATCCAGGAGTCTCCTGGAGTGCACCGAGAATAACTTCTTAAGCCAGGTAATAGACAGACCTACCAGAGGGGATCCAATACTGGACCTGTTGGTCACTGATGCAAGTGAGCTAATCAGTGATGTCCAGACCGGAGGCAGCCTGGGCTGCAGTGATCATACACTGGTGGAGATTGGACTACATGACCTTCAAAGCTCCCTTCCAACCCAAACTATTTGATAATTCTGTGAGTCTATGATTCTAATAGAAGTGACAAACTCAGTGGTCAGGTGAAGCCAAAAGACAAGAATAAGTATATTTAACGGGTGTGATAGGTAACACAGTGAAACTGACTTTTTGGAGAGTCACACAATCACTGAAAATCTTAATCAATGTGTCTGCAAGATACAAAACAAAGACAGAAGGCTGGCTATTGTTAGTGATTTATATTGTCTAACTGCGTTGTGGCACACAGTGAAAGACATTCAAAAATTGGTAATGTTTGACTGCAAGTCATACAAAGAAAAACTGCAAGTCCATAGACCACAGGCAAGGCACATTAAGCCACATTATGTCAGCAACAGAAGAGATTAATTTGCGTGATGACTAACAAAGGAATAAAATTCCTAGAGACAGAAAGTATTAAATACCTCATTAATAAAATTGTAACCAACAAATACCTCCAAACCCCTGGTATTATATGTAACGCTTTTCGACATTTTTAAGACCAGACAGAAATGCTAAACTGAGGACAAAAAGAAAGATAAGAAAAACTAAAAGAGCAAAATACTACTTAAAAAATAAGAAAAAAAAAAAAAAGAAGGAAAAAAAAACCAAAAAGAAAAAAAATATCAAAAACATAAAGACTTGTCTTCAATCTGGTCTACCTACCTACTTACAAAACTAAAATCAATAAACTGGTAACTTCCCACAACCTTCTGCAATGCAAGAAAGTGTTCTAGAGGCAACAGACCATTTTACTTCCATCTACTGATAAAGTTGCGGAACTTGACAGCTTTCCACACTGAGTTCTTTTAGAGCTGCTAAACCCTACACTTACTTACAGTGACACTTGAGGAAAGTGTTTGCTGGAACATGGAGAAGGGACCATATCTACCAAGGCTCTTATATCATTAAAAAAATAAGTCAAACACCGGAATATTACAACATGAAATTTAAGACCAAGAAGATTAAATTCAGCTATAACCTCTGACTCAAACCTCAACTAAATCACAAAAAACATCAGCCAAATAGTAACTAATAAAAAGAACGAGGTGACAGTGGCTGAAAAAATATATTTAAAGCAAGTATCTTACTTTTAAAAATAAAGTATAGTATATGAAAGAAACAGTGGATATTTTAATGAGATAAATCTTAACCTACTTAATAATTATATTTTAGGAAATGCTAAATGTGTCTGAATTAGCTAAAGAAACTAATGATTAGATATTTTCCCTAGTGTAAAGAACTACAAAATGGTTGCTCTGGGCAGTGAATATGATTGCACATTAGAGAAATTCCAAGTACTGCTTTGCTCTATTTTTTTTTTTTATAAAAATCACTAAACAAATTGTATGAAACTTTTCAGAGAGAATTTGTAACAAGTTTAGTTGATTGTAGCTACTGTTTGAAAGATAAAAAAATACTAAAGAGAAGAATGGAAAGAATTATTTTGATAGAGTTTCGTAAAATATTCAGAAAGCACAATTTAAAATCCTATTAATTTAATGCTCAGTTAGATTTCTTTTTTTTAAAAAAGTCCAGGAATGTATATGTATATTATTGACCACAAAGACAGCTGTTAAATATTAAAAGAAATTCATGGAAGTCAATAAAGCTAAAGTGAATTTCACAGTTAACGGATTCCAGCTTTCTACAGAACAAAGAAATATACTCTGCAGTAAATTAGAGAAGACATGAGATCAAAATTATGCCAATTTACTGTGGAAAAAAATCAGCACAGTAACAGAGGCGAAAGTCACCTCTTCTCCCACAAAAATTTACCAGGAGCTTCAAAGGGAAGTGAGGGAACTATACCCAGGATACATTTTGTCACATAAAGAAGTGCAATTTTTCCCTCTCACTCAATAATTCTAGAATTACTCCATTTGACTCCTTAGGTTTGAGAAAAACTTGAAAGATGGGTAGGACCTGTCTTCTTGTCTCTGCCTTAAAATCTTGTCTCCAACCACGTCTCTCAGAGGTTCCATCTCTGAGCAAACCTCTGCATAGGGCCCTATAGGAAAACAAGTACAACATCACTAGTCACTGAAACATACACAAAATTATTTTTTCACGTGAAAAAAATCCACCTTTTCTGTAGGAGTAAGCATCAATGATAAGAGACCAGGCCTTTATAGAGAACAGAGCAATCAATTGGTTAGCACCATTTTGGGGAAGGAGGAGAAGATTATGATTGATTATCTTTATTCTTGGACACTTTATGAATTAATTACCTAGTCCCTGTGAATAATTCCAGTTTACAAAAAAAAAAAAAAAAAAANAGTTCTTAAATGTTTTGATTTGTAGTTTCCATTGAAAAGAAACATACTCCAGCCAATGTAGCTCCTGCTAAAAATTCTCTTGATTTTTTATCTGGGAAGAAAACAAATAAAACCTTTAGGAACACGCCCTGTAAAGAAATGCTCAAGATCTTGTGCCTACCCTCTGCCTGACCTATGCTCCATCTTGGAACTCTAATGCTGTTATAAGCACCCAACAGGTTTGGCATCCTTTTTTGCAAGATAATTTGAACTTCAGCTTAATGGTTTCATTCAGCAAGAGATCAGCCTTTAGGAATCATGGTTTAGAAAGCTTATTTAGCTTCTAGTCAATAAATCATCTACAAGTGCTACTTAGAAAACCTTATTTCTTTAGGAATAGATTTCCAAAACCAGTAGCAGATTTATCTAGCTTCACACTTGAGCTACAGAACTCATTTTAAAAAAGGCAACATCATAATTTAGAATTTTGCCTTTTGCCCAAAACATTCTGTATATGATTTTCACTGCACTTGATATGGAAATGAAATGGCAAATCTTTGTGTATTCATTTTTAAAACTGTTTCATACCTTAATCTCTGACACTATTTTAGACTCAAGAATATTACAGGCAGATGTAACAGCCAATATCAAAACTTCTCTTTACTGTGTTAAATTTAAATCAAACTATAAAAATTAGAAAAAAATATACTGCTTACTCAATAATGCTCCTTCCAAAGTTTCACATTTTTCAATAGTACCATTTGTGACATATTCCTAGTGCCTTACAGCTTTTGCTATAATCATGTGATTTAAAATACATACTTTTATGACACACCTGTACTTTCAGCTAAGAAAGATTAACATAGATGGATCTTTCTACAGAAAGGAGATTAAAAAAGAGAGAACACTGCTAGAACAACAAGTTTATTACAGGTATTACAACTCCTCCCTCCAAAACCAAAAAAAACGATCCACACCTATATGCTAAAACTGTCTTGTCTTGTCTTTTCTAGAAGTAATCTGCACCACTGGCTAATTCAATTGAGAAATGGTTATTTTGGGATGCTTAATAACATTCAACCATAATTTCATAGGATAACATGAGACTCAGCTATCCAAGGGGTAGAATATCTTTCTTACATTTGCAACTAAAATAGAAAAAAAAAACGAAAAGGGGTGAGCATGGAGATGGAGAAGTATAAGAAGAAAGGGATACTTGAGTAGAGATTCCTACTACTGTTGCATTCTTCTATCTGTGAAAAAAATACATAAAATGAGAGCAATGCTACCGAAAAACAATACTTAGGGATTAGCCCATCTATTGTTTGTCCCATTTAAGTAAAAGCCATTACACAACATGATTGCACAGAAGAGTGCAGAGCTGGAATCCTGTGAAATGTGAGTGAATAATTCATGCAAAAGAGAAGTGAAATCTTCCCCAAAGGGAAATTCAATACCTTCCAGTTGTCATGATTTGCTGTTTTGTATAAGTAAAAAGGCGTGCTCATTGCATGCTTTTTTTGTAAGTTGGTAGACCTGTCATCAGTTCTGTCCCAAGTGACTAAAAATGTATTTACTGCAATGTTGGGTTCCTTTTGAATTTGCTGTTTCAGAAGGGAGGATGCTTGAGCCATGTGGAGCAATTACAGCAGGAGGTCTGAACATGCATGTCTTGATCTATGATGCATGATGACAATGTTTTTAAACTTGTTTTAAACGCATCCATGCTCAGTTGAGATTTTTCACGTAGTACAGAAGCTGAGTTTGGAGTACTTTTACTTTATTCCAGTAATCTGAGACAAGCTCTCACATGTGTGTTGCAAAGGAAACCCTCTTTGCCATAGAGAAATATTTCAAGGAGGATCCTCTGGTGAGAAGCCTCAGAAGATGTTTGGCTATTTTTCTGTAGTCACTCATTACAGTTATATCAACTAGGTAAAAGAAATTCCAAATCCTTGCACTAAAGAAAGACAAAGCAACCAGTTTAAGACGCAAAGCATGCCTCACCAGTCTGATGGTTTTCGATGATGAGATGAATGACTTGGTATAGGAAGACAGGGAACAGTGAATACTGTTTACAGAAGTAAGACCTTAGCACTGGCTCCTACAGTACCATTATAAACCAAATGGACCGATATGAACTGCGTTGGTGGACAATACATGAATTTACCTGGACTGCCAACCTCAAAATGTTGCAATCAGCACTAAAAAAATCCAACCGGAAGCCAGTTGCTAGAGATGTCCAGAGCACATTCTTTATCTGACAGTACTAAATTGAGGGGTATAAGGGCAGAGCTGTTACACTTGAGACCTTGACCGGCTGAAGAAATGGGTTCACATGAACCCCATGAAGTTCAGTGAAGTAAGGCAATGTTAAATCCTGCATCCATAATGTAATAACCCCATGCAATCATACAGGCTGTGTGTCAGCTGGATTGAAGGAAGATTTGCAGAAAGCCCGGGCAAATTTGCAAAACAAATTTGAGTAAAGTAAGAAGCTAAAAAGGTAAAAGGAGAGAGAAAATGTTTGCAAGAGGCTTAAAGTACTTGTGGTAATTGCCACAAGTTACAATAGGGAAAAAAAGTTGGAGAAAAAAAAAGAAAAAAAAAGTCATGTAATCTTATTCATAGATTCCTGTGACTTGTTTCTAATGACTCTAAGAAGTAATATGCAATTAAGCATATGCAATAAGATTTTGTTAGGTTGGTTTGTTTGTTCTTTTGTTTTCTGGTGTAGTAAGAAGATATGGAAACACATGCAGGCATTTAAATTTGCCGATAGAATGGCTATTCTCCCCTCAGCCACATTCATAACACAAGCCAAAACTGCCAGCACTTCAGGAGCATCTTTTGGGATGTACAGATGTACGGCAACACTATAGATAGATTCAGTGGTCACAAGATCTGTAATTTTAAGCCAGAATATTGTTTTCTTTCTTTCATTGTCTCAGTTGTCTTGCCTCCTTTCCTGCAATGAGAAGTATCTTGCCTTGTTCTGCGTTAGTTCAGTTCTAATCTCAACATAGCATTCACTATTTCTCCAAGAACAGTCTTCTAGCTAAAAAGCTTGGAGCTTAACATGTCAGTGAATGTTGAAACATTCATACTTTTGTCACCTGACAACTTTGTCTTCCAGCTGGGATGTTCAGCTGTCATACAAGCTTTGAATAAACTTGCACTTGGGAATGCTTTCCGTTAAATCAAAGCCCAATGAAATGAGCATGTCAGAGGCTCAATGATGTCCAAAAATCATCTTTTGGGAAAGTACCCTTCATCCATATATGGAACTTGGATATTTTGCTACTTTTTAAAAGCTGGCTTTTTTTTGTTTGTTTGTTTGGGTTTTTTTGTTGGTGTTTTGGGGTTTGTTTTGAGAATGGACAGTGACAGCACTATTTCTCATTGCCAAAGGGTACGAGATAGGACTTATCACACAACATGTAGCTATGAACTAAAATGAGCCCAGAAATTATGCTGAAAAACATTCTTCAGAATAATTCAGACTTTTAAATAATTCACTGCTAAAAAAAGCTACCAAGAAAAAACATTTTGGGCAGACAGTAAACACTTTCAGCTCACACTCACTTACTGTTGTCAGAATACATATATTAAAAAGTAATTCCTGAAAGTAGAAATTAATAGAAGTTGCTATTTTTTAAAAGTAACATCCCATTTTCATCTTGGTGTCCTCATAAGAATTTATACACTTGGTTTGAGAATTTAGTCATAAGCTGAGCAAAGAATGAATAAAAAAAATTGAATAATTTATTTTTTAATATGGCAAACATTAATCAAAGTAATTGTTAGGGATATTCATAGGTCAGCTGTCACTTGGAAAAAAAAAAAAAGCCTTGAATGAGAAAGGTTGTAATGAGACATCAGTAAGAGTTGCCTGTGCTTCCTTGCTTATTTTATACTCCTTCAAACCTTACTATACTGAAACTTTAACTAGATTAATATTGCATTTTTGAAAAAAAAATGCAGAAACCAAATTAAACAGTCCCTTCACCTCCAGTCTTGACTGTCCACTTGCTTCAATTACAGAGCTATGGCATTTTCCTGTCATTTTAGAAGTGGCCTTTTGTCTGCTACTCCAAAAAAGGGACAAATGCTACTCTGTGTGAAGACACTAATTTAACTGAAACTGAGATGAGAAAAATCACTGAGACCTCACTTGCCTTAAAGTCCAAATGTATCACCTCTCATCAAACAGGTTTCCCAACCTGAGGAGCAAAGATCCATTGCCTCGATCTCCCACATTGACACTGAAATGGCTAATAGCTACTTTTTAATGCAAATTCATTTTTACAAACCCAATTTAAGTGTCATCCAATTTTCTTATCTGTGACCATATGCTTAAAAAGTAATTGCTCTGCTAGCATTTTTAATTAAAATGATGTTATCTATGGTTCTAGATGCCTTTAGTACACCATTGATCTCAGATATCAAATGAAATTTCTATATATGGGTCGTCATGAATTTTCCTGTTTTGCAAGTTGCATTGTAACTGGTGCTAACTATGAAACAAGAGGTATCAACCAAATTCTCTCATATCAAACTGTCGGATATAGAAAAGTATGTTGGTGTCTTGTATATTTTTAATGATAAATAACATCTGTATTACTCTTTACAAGATCAGTAGGTTGTAAGCTGATATCTGAATTTAAACTCTTCCCCTGGTTGTAAGTTTCAAACTTCTTGCCAGCTGTATGTTCCTGCAGGTCCTGTGTGCCCAGTAAAGAACGTTTGTGATAAGAAGTCCAGATTCTAAGAAAACTTTTTTACATGCTTCAATCACCATTTCAGTCAGCTTATCAGCCTAAGTTCATTAAGTCCGTCCCTTAACTATATCAAATGTGAAGCTATGTTGGCTTTTTGATTAATAAATAAATAATTTCAGGCAATAATAATAAAATTTCTAATGCAAGTTATTGGTCATCATCATTCTCTCCTAACCAAACTATGGTTGTTAAAATAAATATTTACACATTTTCTATTAACTTGACATTCTTAATTTCCTATTTCCCATAGGATGCTTATATCTGGTGTTTAGATCTGTAGCTATAAGGAGAACAATACCTAGTACTGCATTTTTCAGGAAACTGATGTATAACATGATTGACTTAGGATCAGGGACAGCAAGCATCATTTTGCAACTGGTAAATAATCATCTGTAAAGAGATGCATCTACATTGTGCATTCAGTGTCACAAGAACTAGAAAATAATGTATCAATTTATGGAATTTTTCTGAAAAACAATGAAAAATAATCAGTAATTTTACATTGATTGTAAGTTTTGGTGATGTAAATCATGTTGCAACTCAAAACACTATCAAACACCATCCCCAAAATCTTAAAAATATTTTCTTATGACTAGGAGAATAAAAAGAAAAATCAATATAGTTTCATTAATTTAAGTAATAGTGATAGAATCTTATTACCCAAAAACTGATCGAGATGTAGACCTCACATTATGTTTTTGCTGTATTCAAGAAGCTTCATAAATCAAAAAAAAAAAAAGTTCGTTTAGTGCTGTCATTTTGAATTATGTCTTTAGCTGTCTTCTAACAGGTACTGTAGCTAAATTTGAAACTTACATCAGTTAAAACAGCTGCCAGCATATATTACGCTAGCAGACAACACACTCTTGTTTTTTAATCTTTATACTCCCATATATTCATTTGTCTTTGTTACTTATAATGTATATTTTATCAAATTTTATGTTTAGTAATACTTTCATCAAGTATTCTCTGAATGTGGCAGTATCTTAAATAGAGGCTCCAGTGAATGACGTAAATGCATTTCAGCTCTATGACTGTAGAGAGCAGCAGTCAGCTGGGACAACAATTTTCTTCCCTCCAAATCATCCAAGACAACATCCTCACAGTAGAAGCCCGTTCCTAAACTCCATTGAAATGCTAGTCTTCTGGCTTGTTCTTCCGTGTTTTGAATGAACTCGGTACCTCTGCTATGAGTGTGGACAGTCACAGGTTCATGCTTTGCCATTTGGTGTTTTCTCTTTTGTCACTGTTTCAGTTTATTACTCCAGTCTAAGGACAGAATTAGTTCCTCTGCATGTGAACAGTGATTCTGTGCATAACGACCATCTCTGGTTTGTAGTGGACTCCTGGTACAACATCTCTGAATGGGAAGTAAATGCAAACTAACACAATGAAAACAAACAAATGAACTGGCATATATTAGTGCAGGATGAAGCCTGGTTTTTGTTTGTTTGTTTGGTTGGTTTTGTTGTTTGGTTGTTTTGTTTTTTTTTTAACATGTGGTTATATGCAAAACTTACATTGCTGCAATGTCATGTGAAGTCCAAAAGAGAAAATTTACTAATAATATTTATGCTAACATATGAGGCATCTAAATGTCTTTGAAAAAAACCCTTAAATCATGACCAGCTTTGATGCATAAACTTCCAGAAGTTCTCCATCTATTTATTGTGCTTGAGGTACATTCATTTCTTTTCCAAATTCCCATAGCTGCATTTAAAAATTATCTTCATTAAAGTATCTCCAATTATATAGATTCCTATATTTAGCCAGTGGTTTCACTCAGCTGCATTTTATTAATTTGGATTAACACCATATGCAGAATTGGAATTCTGTATCTTAATATAACATCTCATAATTGGAATCCTTGAGACCCACCAAGAAAAAAAAAAGCTATATCAAAATGAACATTTTTGTATTAGTAGCAAAAGTATGTTGAAAGACAAGATGCTATATAGCACTTTGCCCCATGAAAGACCCTTTAAACTAGCAGTGCAAGGAAATTCTGAAGTTTTCAGCACATTTATGAGTTAGTAATTAGTTAATTGCACATAATATCTATATGTTAGCAGAATAATGGCTTCTATACATTATTTTGTGTTTAAGTCACATTTTTTGGATACAAAAATAAAATAAAAACTATTGAACAGTTAACAGTGACTTAATACATATATTTATATATATAATCTGGCAATGTTGTCCTGGTTTAACCCCAGCTGGCAGCTGGACCACGCAGCCAGTTGTTCACCGCCCCAATTTGGATGGGGGAGAGAATCGGAAAAAGTAAAAGTGAGAAGAAAAACTTGTGGGTTGAGGAAAAGACAGTTTAATAAGTAAAGCAAAAGCTGCGCATGCAAGCAAAACAAAACAAGGAATTCATTCATTGCTTCCCATTGGCAAGCAGATGATCAGCCACCTCCAGGAAAGCAGGGTTCCATCATGCATAATGGTTACTTGGGAAGACAAACACCAGAACTCCAAATGTCCTCCCTTCCTTCCTCTTCCTCTAGCTTTAAATACTGAGCAAGACATCACATGGCATGGAATATTCCTTTGGTCAGTTGGGGTCAGCTCTCTCAGCTGTGTCTCCTCCCAGCTTCTTGTGCCCCCCAGCCTACTAGCTGAAAAGGCCTTGACTGCCTAGCAGTCTAAAAACACCAGTGTGCTATCAAAAGTATTTCTCATCCCAAATCCAAAACATAGCATTACACCAGCTGCTAGAAGGAAAGTTAACTCCATCCCAACTAAAACCATGATAGTTGCCTATCATAAAAGGGCTGAAATCTTTTTATTGAGAAAGTAAAATGCTATATTATATTCTGGGAAATAAAAGCGATTTGTTTTATGCAGTTTATAAGTTAAGATCCTATGTGAAGATGTATCAAGGACAAACTGCCACTGATCCCTAATGCAATAAATTCAGTGTTTAGAAGGTAAGTACTTGTTTTACTAAGTTTTTTAGAGCTCAACTTTAATGTGTTGGGGAAGAGGGAACAACAAAAACAGAATAGTTTTTTACTATAGAGATATATTTCCCTTAAAAACTCCGAGTAAGCTTTTCTTATTTCCGCCTCCTCAATGAGCAGCTTCGAAGAAGTAAAAGTGATTAATACAGCTCTCATCAACTATCCACTTTTAAAGTAGCTGCAGAGAACATAAATAATAACAAAAGAAAACAACCACATCTGAAATGGGAGCATGGATGTTACTGCTGAGTTGTTAATTTAGATTTTACTTAGTCTATAACTCTCTCTGGTTCCTAAACCTGAAATGGCTATGAGAATTCATTTATTTGTTCCAAAACAAGATATGCTTATAAACAAAACCTGATATTACTCTTTTTCCTTCTATCTGTTCTGAGGGGACTGGATCAGAACTACATCTGGGTAATGGAGTTTTGAGGTACCAAAATAGCTTTAATCCCATACTGGAATACAGACATTTTTCAGTAGTTACACGAGATTAGAATAGTGTCAGAACAGGCTTAACCCTTTCCTTCCTATGTCTCTTTTCCCAGGATTAGAAAGACCTGGGCAAGTGAAGACTAAGAAATCCCTGAAAAATGGTTGTTTCAAAACAGTTCTGACCACCTACAGTCCTGATTTCTTTTAGCATCTGGTCCCATAGACTATTTCAACAGTTAGAGATTGTAGGGCATCTGGTGAATGTTTCTGTTCTGCGAATACGTACTG
The DNA here is from genome assembly GCA_003993805.1 of Himantopus leucocephalus. Lineage (NCBI taxonomy): Eukaryota > Metazoa > Chordata > Aves > Charadriiformes > Recurvirostridae > Himantopus > Himantopus leucocephalus. The sequence continues at coordinate 122,398,563 of RSEF01000001.1, read as the reverse complement.
CTATGGCCCTGGAATCGGACACGGTGATCTACCTCACTTAGTGGTGGTGTGTAGTATGGAGAACAGATTGGAAAGAAAGGTATTCAATTTAGAGTTTCAGAGCTCCACGTTTTTCCATGTCGCTGCAAGAAAACTGTGTGCATGTGTGCGTGTGCTATTAACAGAGAAAGTAAGAGCGCGCACAGGAGGAATGATTGTTGTTTCAACTCTTCTCTTTGTTCTTGATTCCAGTTAGACAGGAAAATAATTAGACCAGGGTGCTTGGCTTAAATGGAAAAAGACTGTTTGCTCTACACGGCAGGGTAGAGCTTTACATCTCATTTGCTGTTGAGAAAGTAAGGGCTGGGGCATTCCACTTTGTGAATAAAATAAGTGCAATGTCCCATTTCTCTCCTGGATGGAGAGATGAAGGCAGGACACTAAATCCCTTGAAGGGCACAGTAGCTAGGAGTGAAACAAATTTCCCTTTAAAAGGGGGAAATGAAACAAAAGAATCCTTCTTTGGCCATCAAGAGGAGGGCTGAGCGTTTTCCCATCGTATTTCAATGCAATTTTTACCAAGTTTTGCTATTACATTCCTAAAATCAGGCATTCAAGTAAAATTTTCTTTTGCCTTCCTTGTACCTTTATCTTAGTCTCAGACTAAACCAAATTTAAAATGTTTAGAATTATTTCTTTTAAGCATATGATTTCTGGTATAATGCTTTTTAAAACAGACCTCAAGAGCAATGGCAGGGAGAGAGGAGAATTTCTTTGCCTGACATTTTTATACTTCTCACTCTGGTTAATATTTTAGTAGCCTACGTTTACCTCAGACAGATTTTTATTCTCTCTGTTCTCTAATGTACCAAATACATTCCAAAATATACTCCTGGTTTCCTGTGGTTTTCCACATTTGAAATGCAAACTGAATGCATGTAATTAGGACCAGTTCACTTGAGTTCACTGGAGTCACTTAAATTCTTTATTCTTCTAGCACTTTTCAGCAAGTTGTTATGTGTTTTTCATGACATTCATTTCCTTAAAAAATATTAGATAATTTAAACACCTTCTTCTATAAAATAGAGGGGAAATATAATTGTATGTTTTTAATAGCAACATACTTAATGTTTTGAAGAACTTTGATTTTTTTTAATCAGCTTTCCTTTCTTAAATTTTTTTAAGGGATATGTGTGAAAACTGTCAGAATGACAACTCTGTATGCAAAACTCTAGACTTCATCTGCAGTATAGCGTTGGATACAGCACACACAAAACAAGCAGCAAGGTTTTTTTAATTCTCCTTTCCTCTCAGCTCCAGCCTTTTTTCACTGCAATAGCTATGACCATCAGCCATTCCAGTTTCTGACAACCAGGTAACAGCTTTTAGGTTTCAGAGAAGACAGACAGCCAAATTGCTGAAATCTCTAATGGAGGTTAAGCAGGGCTGACAGGGTTGTTGGTTTTTTTAGAACACAAGACTTCTTGTTTGGTTAAAACATAACATGTAATGAAGACTAGTATTCTGCCAATTGTTTAACAGAGGAGTGACTTTTAGGCTGCTTCTGTAGGGAAGAGCTCCAGATGTGGTTTCTAGATTCCACTATTATAAAAGATAAATGGTTATTAGGCTTAGATAGTCACATGTGTATCGTAGAGCCCTCCATTCAAGTCTCACTTTACCAGCAGAGTTTTTTTGCCAATACTCTGTTCATGCCATGTATTTGTTCTGTTCTGATCTATTCCAAAGTCTGCACATTTATCTTTCTGTCTAATACTTCATGTACTATATGATAGCATAATAGACATTAGTCTCACATTTCCAGATAAGAGTTTTTAAAATATCAAGACTAGGTCGTTAAATTGTACAATACTGGACTGTGTGTAAATTAATCCCATTCTACATAAGTATAATGGATCATATTTACCTCCTGTTCATACATGTTGGGCTGAACTGTACCAAGCAGTTAAAATGGTTCTGCACAGAGTATCTGTCCACATGCAGAGGATGTAATTTTTTTCCTTAGGTGTAAAACAATGGAGACAAATAGAAAACATCAAATGGAAAAGACATCTAGAATAATTTTTTTTCTGTGAATTCCCAATAGTTTTGCATTGGTCCACTGCTATAAGACAGCAAATGCGGGAGTGTGCTGTTAATTTCCTATTCTTTCTTACCTATTCCAGGGATGTCCTTTTCTATGGCTTGGCACGATCGGCAATCAGGAGTATGACCAGCATTTGTTTAAAACTACTTGTCTGTTCCTAAGAAAAACAGGTGTGTTGTTGTTTGTACTTTTAAAATCATTAAAATTGCTCGGTATTATAACTGTTAGAAGTATTTTAAATAGGGAGAAAAATGCAAGTCAAATGCAGAACTGTTCCTCCATTTAAATTTCCATCTAACTGCAATTTTAATAAAGAAGGAATACAAATTGTATCTCTGAATAAAACCATAAGACAAGCTAACCTTATGCCATATTTCCACTACTTAACACTATTAGTAAGGAAGAATATCTTGGGCTTTTGGAGAGGTTGCAAATAATCATGATTTTGTCTCTTTAAAAGACCTAACCTTTAATTATCTAAGGTTAGGATCCTTTCTTGCCTTAACAATGAAAAAGAAATAATCTGTCTATTGTGAATGTAGTTCAGTTAGAAAAAAAAAAAATTCTACTGCTTCCCTTGCTTATGAAGTATAAGCTAGAAAATCAAGAGGTGAAGATAGAGCAAATAGCAAAGATACCAATACTTTGACTCCTCATCTTTAAAAATGGTATGATATATGATGTGGAATTATTTATTTTGAAGAAAAAATTACTGCCTTTTTGTCCTTAAAACCATAACAGTGATGTTGAACAGCTATACAGTTAATTTTACAATCAGATATTTACTTCTCTGATCTCTGAATTTTAATCTTAGAACTTTCCCTCTATTGAGTTTGAAACCATCAGACCAGGCCCCTGGGATTATCATGAGAAGAAAATCTTCCATAAGCAAATCTTCCTTTGAGGACAGCACAAAGGATGTCATATGTAAAGCTATGGTTATACGTGAAGCTAAAGAATAAATAACATGAGAAACAAGATCTATGCTACGCAATTGCTTTTATGGGGGAGCATAATAAATTTATATAATGCAATGATACAAGAGGTGTCTTTCAGATCTATATAAATCTGAGACTGGACACTTATTTTCTCCCTAATCACCTGAAATGTCAGTACTGGAAAGTCTTGACCCTAGATTTACACTATTTCTTACAGTGTGGGATAGCGAAATCACGAAACAGAAGTGGAGCAACTGTACTCTGAGATCCACAGTACATTTTAATGCAAAAGAAAACAAAAGCATAACTTAAAAAAACCTGAAATGCTAGACCTTATGCCTTTTCAGACCATGTTATAAGAAAGGAAGAGGAGGAGGGAAATTGAAGAAAAAAAGCTCTTTGGGTCAAACTTTGTATTTCAAAAGCATTTCTCTTACATGTGATCTTAATGGTTGGTGCTGGAGAGCAAAATCCAGATGTGGTCCCACTCTTCTATGCCCATATCCTATCTATTCAGAGTGGTATGTATATTCCAGGATTCATTACTTGATTTTTCTTCTCACATTCAATATAGTTGCTACATCCAGATCAAAAGTAAATTGCTTAACTTTCTAATTTTATCCTAGAAATATATTCCTGCACATAGAGGATATAAACTGGAAAAGAAGAAATATATCCTTATAAATTCAGAGCATTTTTAAATTGCCAGTGCTTCTGTTTCTCTAATAACTAAATGCAGTATGGAATAGTTAAATGCTCGGCTCTATAGAATAACTAATATTTCTAGATTTATTAAAAGGTTCTATTTTACAAACCTGCCAAACTTGCAAATTCCATTCTCAGAGCTACAGCATAAATCAATATAACTGTAACTATTTTCGATCACACATTAGTTTTAACACAATTATTTCATTCTGAAATTTGGGAGCACTTAGTATTAATGCAACCGATGAAAAGTGGCAGTCTCCCTCTTATAGTGAAAATGTAATTTAAGAAAGAAGTATTGATCCAGTTAAGTCTGAATGGAGAGAAATAATGCCTGCCTATAATCTTAGCATTTCTTTCATCTCATATTATTAGAGCTGCAAGGTAAAGCTGTTGTTACTTTGATTTGCTCAGAAATGGTTTAAATCAAAAGGCTTGGATCTGGATTTCAAGAAGCTTGGATTCAGACCTAGATCTCCACATTTCCACAGCTTTCTGGAATTTCTAACTCTCACTGAGTTTCACACTTAGCAGGAATTAATTTTATTTTTCAAGCATCTTAAAATCTAGTTTTGATCCACATGGTGGGAATGCATGAAAAAGTCTGATAGCAGAATTTTCCCTGCTTAAGAAATAAACTTTCACAAAAACCGGTGAAATACTATAATCCTCAAATCCAATTCCTTCTTCAGACTCTGTATCAATGGAGAGCATAGATTTGATAGTCACCATTCTAATACTCATAATTCATCTCTAATAAAACTAAAATTAACCTAGAGATAAATAAGAATTCTTTATAATTTTCATCTAATTGAATCAGGTCATACAAGTTATACATAGTTCAAACAAAGTCCTAGAGAACACACACAGGCTTCCTAATTAAAATACAGTCATCAAATTGATGGGCTGATTTTCCAAGAGCTATTCTTATTCAGCCATTCTCTGGCCGTTGCTCAGTCATCCTGTCACAGATAATCCATCCTTGAGACTCATAACAGGTTTTTATTCGCATTCATTTGGGAGAACCTGGCACTTCTGATTTGTAGTCTTGTCATATGAGTAATGAAGGAATTCTGAGCTCATGCCAGTAAAGTAATTAGACCATAGTATTATATGTTACGTATACACACACAGTGAGTGGCAGGCTAAGCATTATCTGCATCATCAATACATGGATAAATAATTGAAATACAGACAAGATACCCTTTATTTTTTATTGTATTTATTAGACTATGTGTCTTCATATAAAGTCAAAATACTGGAAACAAGTTCAATAATGAAAGATAAGCCTAGCACAAAAGACCTTCTTTAGAACCAAAGATTAATTTCCATATACATCATTTACTCTCAAGTTATATCTTGTAGTCCTGGTATTTCAAGTGCTAAAAGCAAATAATGTCCACTGAAAAACAGATATTTTTTCCTTGTGTGAGGTTCATTATCAGGAGCGCTACACAACAGTACAGCACAGATGGGCTAGATGTGTAGGCATCTGAAAGAGACGGAACTGTAAAAAAAAGTGAGAAGGAGGTTTCTGGAGTACATTGACAATAACTTCCTAACAGAAGTGATCAGGGAGCCAACCAGAGCAAGGGCTTTGTTGGACCCAATTCTTATTGACAAGGAAAAACTGGCTGAGGATGAGAAGGTTGGGAGCGGCCTTGGCTGCAGTGATGATGTAATACAGCATCCTCATAGAAGTAAATAAGGCAAAAAAAGAACATTTCAGACCTGGACTTCAGGAGAGCAGGCCTGTTCCAGGACCTGCTTGGAAGAACCCCATGGGATATGGCCCTGGGGAGAAGAGGGAACAAGGAGATCTGGTTGATTTTCAAAGATTACCTGCTCTGAGCACAAGAATATTCCATGCCAGGAAAACAAGCAAAAGGAGCAGCATCACTGCATGGATAAACAAAGGGTGTTTGATAGACCAGGTGGTTGTGTTGACCTGGGTCATTGACAGGCTAGAGAAATAGACAGACAAGAACATTAAGAAGTTCAAAATGCAAAGTCTTGCACCTGGGGAAGAACAACCCCAGGCACCAGCACGGGCTGGGGTTGACAGGATGGAAAGCAAGTTTACAGACAAGGATTTGGGGCAGGTCCCAGCAAGTTGACCACGAGCCAGCAATAGGCCCTTGTGGCAAAGACCCAGCAGCATCTTGGGCTGCATTAGGTAGAGCCCTGCTAGCAGGTCAAGGGAGGTGATGCTTCTCCTCTGCTTAGCCCTGGAGAAACACATCTGGATGTTGGGTCCAGTGCTGGAATCCCCAGTAAAAGACAGAGATGTACACTCCAGCAAGTCCAGGGAAGCACCACAAAGAAGATAAAGGACTTGGAACATCTGTCTGATGGAGAGGCTAGGAGAGCTGGAACTTTTCAGCCTGGACCAGAAAAGGCTTTCTGGAATCTTATCCATGTGTATAAATACCTGATGGTGGGAGTAAAAAAAAGGGAGCCAGAGTCTTCTCAGTGGTGCCCAATGTAGGGCAAGAAGCAACGAGCGCAAACTGAAACACAGGAAAAATAACTTAAAAATAAGGAAGAACCTTTTTTTTCCTGACAACATGGTTGAACACTGGAACTTTTTTTTTTCACCTTAACAGGGTAGTTAGCAAAAGAGGGTGGTTAACAATATCTAGCAGTCAGGATCACTGTTCTTTGTGAGATTTCTATAGAGTAAAATGCCTGCAGATTCCTAACAAATTATACAGGACTTTATAATTTGTAAGAATGCTAGAGAGATGGGATTCATATTTCATGGTAAACATAGTATCTTTAAGATAATCTGTTTGTCTGAAACTCTTCCGTACCCTCTTTTTTTTTTTTTTTGTCCCACTCTTCAGTAATCTCAGAATTTATAAGGAAGTGTGATAAACCAGAAAAACACAAAATTTCTCTATGTTGCTGGGAGAGATTAAAGTCCGCACTTTGATTTCATTCACATTTCTGTGATTTACCAGTTTACTATCTGATTGATGCACAAGTAGTTTGAGATATATGCTGAAAGTTAGCAGGACCAAAATCAAATGATGAGGATTTTCTTTAGCCCTTGTTTGGAGGGAAGAGGCAATGAAGGCTATTAACTAAAAGCGATGCCACCCCAAACAATTATTATTAAAGGCTGATACTACCACCTTGTGTCTGTAGGTCTAAAAGATTTTAATCATATGTTGGCACCACATATTGTTCAAGTATTTTGAATATTAAAAATATTTTTACATACTTAAGTAAATGTTCTGAGAAGATAATTTATATCTTATAACACTTTTATATACAAAACTTCTGAAAAGGAGAAATATGTGAATGTCTAAAAGCAAAATAATTCACTTGTCTGTAACATTGAGTCTCAGGATCCCATAGAGATAACAAAACACTAGTAGCACTGCTGCTTTAAGCCAAAAGAAAGCCAGACAATTTTTGACAATAGAGAGGAAGAGGAAAAGTGTCAATTACTAAGCATCCATTGTCACACATGAAATACCCACAAGTACTCACCTGCCTAATAAGCAGGTTTGGCTGGTAAATTACTAGCCATGTGGTTCTTCAACTCTCAGAGGAATATTTTGGGGTTAATCCTGCTTCCAGGGAATGCTGAGGACAAACAGTCTTTGTCCAATAGGTCTTCCTGAGCTTTTGCTTTTGTTTTAAGTATTTCTCCTTTGCTCTTGTTACTTTACACTATTTGAAGTCTATGGAGATAATATATTAAAATTCATAAAAATGTATGAACACTTATTCACATGCTATTATTTAATACAAACAGTAACACTGGTTGTTGAAGTCAGATACTCTAGCAAAAGAAGCCATGCTCTACATTTAAATTTTAATTTCACAGGATGAGGATTTATTTACTGAAGGCTTTTTCCTCAACTTAAAGAAAAAAAATACTGATGGGACTGAAATAAATTTGTGTACTGGGTTGGGCTGCATATGAATCACAGACACCAGAACAAAACCACAAAGGATAAACCTGATTAAATAATTTATATACACTGAAATTCAGATTTCTTTCAGATACTGGTTGTGTATCATGTCCTGCTCATAATGAGACATACTGTCACGAGCATTGTTCCCAAGTAAGGAATCGTTAGCTAGTGCTCTACCTTCAAAATAGCCTTAATAACCCTTAGCTAATTTAAAGAATATGAGGTTAGACTATTTTATTTATTGGGCTATTTTACTTATAAGAAAGTAAATCACTTGGAATCTGAAATAAGCCGGCCTTTGAATTTCTACTGAATGAGTGTACATCATCTTTTGAAGATACCAAACATAAGAAATAAAACAAATTATTCTTACTATAACAATATTGAGGACTGCAACACAAACCCTGTCCTCGCTCGAGCAGCAAAATGGCACTTCAGTTACAGTAACTGAAAACCATGGATGACCTACACTTGCATTCAGCAAATTCCTCAGAAGGAACCATTGCTACTTTCCTCTGTTCTGTCACAAATCTCTCTCCCTTTTTCTGAGCAAGAAATCATTTATTTTTGGAAAGATTTATATATGTTTTATGAATTATGTCCTGCTACAACAGCCTGGGCGAGACTTCAGCATTTCCCCAAGTATATTCTCACATCAGTCTCTTCCCAGAGTAGGCTGTGTGGGTCAGATACAGGTAGGTGAAAGAAATGTAAGAATAGAGCTGGGTTGGAGTTGTGAGAGAGTGAAAAACTCAAAGTGTCAGACTTGATGTTTCTGTACTAGACCAGGGCTATAGGGAATGTAGGCAGACTCTTTTATCCCAAGGACTGCATTGGCCTTCAAATGAACAAAGAATAAGGAGAGTGTAAAAATACTTTAGCTTCCTTTTGCCATCTTATCCTGCATCTAGCCATGGAACAAATCTTATTGGAACACCAAATATTAACCCACCTAATCAGTTTGAGAATTACCTTTTTTAGACATGAGAAAAAAATGCCTCTGAAAACTGGAACTGATCCAGAAATAACTGAATTCATTATGGACTTCTTGCAACTGGTTCTTCTGCAATATCTGTAATTTTAAGCCAGCATTTCTGTTCCTGAGTATGAACTCACACACCAGAGAAACTGTGATAGTTCCATTGTGGTTTGAAACCATGTTTTAATAAAAATAACAAAAATACACTCATTGTACAAAATCTCTTCCCAGTACCACTAATATAATTTTCAGCTACTTCATTACCTCACAAAACAGCTAAAATTTGGTTAGACTAAGTAAGCAAAGATATTCCTAAGCTGATTTCAACAGTCTCTCTCCAGCTGAGAGTTGGCTAGCAAGAGATGAAGCTCAGCCACGAGTAAGCCATGTCCAGAATCAGAATAAAGCATCTCTTGAATCTAGCATGTGAAGTTCTTAAAAGAACGTTAGGATTTTTAATAGTTTTTCTTATCTTTCATTTCAAATTTTGATTGAATACTAGACATTGTATAAACAATAACTCTCAATTAAATGTGCTTTTTACTGATTTTGGAAGGCTAGTTCCCTGACTACTTTGTAGCTTTTGGAACTTCTTGACAGACTCTATCATTACACATAGAAATACCTGTTGATCTTCAGCGTAGTACACAAGAATCTGTTTTAATTATCCCTTGCCTATGCCTATTTGCACACCATTTTATGCATACAAAATATATCTTCCCATGCAAGCATAAAACAATTTTTTGAAAGCATTTTAATAATTTATATTTTAGCTTCTTTTATATTAGTGTTCTGAAAATATAGATTTTTATTCTTTGCCTTCCATTAAGAGTTAGGAGTTAGGAGAAACCATTGTATTCCATTCACAATTTCTTACTTGGATATACAGGAGCACAACATTAAACCAGAGTAGTCTCTCAGAAACTGAAAGTTTCTTAATGAATTCTCTAAGAGTTATGGCAGTATAAAGAAAAAGAACAGTTATACCATGGTTATCTTTAAAAATCAGTACTTCTCTGTTTTATTTGTGTTATCTGTTATTCCTTTTTCTAATTGGGGGACTTTGAAAAATAGGGAACTATGGTAGAGGGTCCTTTGAAATTTACTTGTAAGGAACCTTGGGTGAAAGGTTGTTAGAAAACTGTAAAAGTCCTTCCCTTGAGAAATTTTCTGCAAGAGAAGCTGCTGAGTAGGGAAAGGGAAGACTAGTCAACCAGAAGACTTAGAAAATCTATGACAGAAGAATGAATTTAGCAAAACATTTCTGAACAACCTCATGGAAACATCATAAGGGTTATGTCTAGAGTAGAAGAAAAGCTGGCATTAAGAAGACAAAGAGAACAATATCCAGCCAAAAAAACAGGGAAGTAACAAGCAGGTCACCTCACCAAGGCAGACAGAAATACTTCACTAAAGGAAGCAGTTTTTCTTAAGAGAGGTATTTAGTCTGATACAACGTATCAAGAGCTGGCACGTCAACTAGGGAAGAAAGAAGGAAAAGCAGCAGCCAAAGTCATCAGAGAATTCACAGAATCACAGAATGGTCAGGGTTGGAAGGAACCTCTGG
>RSEF01000001.1:122347956-122388259 GCA_003993805.1 Himantopus leucocephalus | reverse complement strand
GTAGGTGGGACCAGTCTTTTTTCAGTGGTGCCCAGTGATAGAATAAGAGGTAACTGGAACACACTTGAACATAAGAAGCTTGATCTTAACATGAGGTGAGACTTCTTTACTCTGAGGGTGGCAGATCACTGGCACAGGCTTCCCAGACAGGTTGTGGAGTCTCCCACATTGGTGACATTCAAAACCCTCCTGGACACCGTCCTGTGCAACCTGCTGTAGGTGACCCTGCTCTGTCAGGGGGGTTGGACTAGATGATCTCCAGAGGTTCCTTCCAACCCTGACCATTCTTTGACTCTGTGATTCAGTGATTTTGACTAGCAATATATTACTAAGCCTTGTAAAATGCTGAAAAAAGGGGTTCAAGTCACACCCATTATAAAACAATTTCAGAGAAACACCAGATGTTGCAGTAAGTGGTATGATTATGAAAAAGTTGGAAATTTTTCCATTGGGCTAGCGCTCATGAAAACTAACATGATGTTAGTGGTATTACTCTCTGGGAGATATGCTTTTTCAAATGAGATCTGAAATTTAAATCCCAGTGCTTATGATAATTAAAAGAGCTTTCTTTTTTTTTAGAGTGATAAAAAAGATATCTTCTTTCAAATTCAAATCCATTCTGCTTTCATATTATTCATTAAAAGTCTCAAGATTATAAAACAAGATAATCTTTCTCACTGAAAGACCTTTATAGTGTTTTGTGTGCTGTTAATACTTGTATTTGTCATCTTAGAGGTGCTGTATTATGGTGGTGGAGAATTCTCACTGCTTATGCTCACACACATTTCCTCTTCTCTTATATTACTTTTTTTAAATCTTGGGTTTGTTGAAAACTTTGCCATAGCTGAAGAAGCTACAATCATTTCACAGTATAGTGGCATGTAGAGCTTTTACCATGACAGTACAATAATAGCCATATGCTGGTACCTCTGCATGGATAAATCCATCATTTTTCCGGTCAACCAGCTTTGAGGAAGCAAGAAATAAATCAACGGCTCAGTTTCCTTCTTGACTTTTATTAACTCAGATAGATGAACAGAAGATCTTTGATAACAAACGTTTAGAACTCAACTGTGGGATGTACATTATGCTTTTAATTGGCTTTTTCCTTTGGAAAAGCACACATGAAAAAAGGCTATGCTCATGAATAAAAACTGTTACATCATTGTACATTTAAAACAGTTACTATTTTGTGCTAAATGTTACGTATGACCTCAAAGTAAATTCACTTCACTTATACAAAATGTTATGCTCACAATTCCATATTGGCAAACTGATAATTAAAGATGTTACATTTATTCAGGTATAGATATATGATTTATTACAACTTTATTATTTATCAAAATGAAAAAAAATATTTATGTCCTTGGAGAAATACATTAACTTACATTTTGGTGTCCGTGAAGCACCTGTGAATAAAATAATATTTCAAATTTAGAATTAATGCTATCAAATTTGTTTATTTAAAATGAGAGCTTTAGATCATTAACTAAGTATACTAACAATACCAAAGAAAGATGTGTTTAATGAGCAGTATTCTTTGTAGCTGCACATTAAATTAATAATAATATCAAGTCCCTGAGGGCAATAATAGGCTTGACTGTACCTGTGCAGCCCCCAGCACCTCTCCCCATGCCTGCCTTTAGCCCAGGACCCCATTTCAGCCCAGCCAGGGTTAGCAGTTTCTCTGTGGCCTTCCCTGCTCCATGGCTGGGAGCAGCACAACAGCCCTGGGCTGGAGGAAGGCACTTACCTCCCTTCGTTCTCACAGTAATTTTCATAAAGAACAGTCATGCAAACTATAATATTGAACTAAAACTGTATAAAATTGTCATATATACCTCATACTTTTTTCCCAATTAACTTTGAAAGTTATTTATGGTTCCTAATAGAAATCCATGGATTCATTCAAATGTTTTTTTCTCTGTAAGTCAAAGCAATGGTCTCACACACATAAAGAAAAGGAGATGCTGAAAGCTGTACAAGAACAAAGCAGTATTTGTTGGACCTGTTTTTGAGGCATTGTTGATGATGCAAGAATGTCACATTTTACCTTTAAAACTCATCTTGTGTATGCAAATATGGAAGTTCAAAATCTTAAATCATTTTAGTTTATAGGATCTAGAGTCATAAAGGTATTATTTATAACTTACACTCTAACATTGAAATACTACCAGTATAACTTCACTTGTGCTACTGCTTAGAGATGCATCAATCTAGGTTTTGCAGAAGCATTTTCATAGCTATCTACAAGTCGTATATGATCTACAACTGTTTAGCACTACAGAGACATTTGGCCAAGAGGAGAAAATTCTCAGTTTAGACTGTTGGAAACTGAAACTTTTCAAGATCAAGCTGCAATTTAAGGCATTCAAGAGAATTTGTTTCTGCTACAGTACCTTCCTAAATTAAGATGCAAGCAAACTAAAAAGAAAAGAAACCCTGAGAGAAAAGGCAGTTGAGAAAGTAGCACACATCAAGATTCAGACATAGAAGAATAATGACAATTCCTGAACTAATAGATAAAATTTGGGTTTTGGGTTTGGTTTTTTTTTTTTTTTTAGAAGCCTCAAAAAAAATGCAGTCAAAAGGTGTAACTCTTTTGAACCAATGCATCCCATGAGAACATTTAAAACATGGAGGCGTTTATAATTAATGTTGTTTCACTTCCTGGAGATCAATTGAATTTTCAGTACAGCAAATATTCCCTTGCCCCACATTTCAAGCAAGTGTCATAATTTCTAGGCTTAATTAATTTTCAATCTATCCTCTTTCTGAATGAATATTTAAATGTGTTATCCAATATGTAATAACAACAGGCATTTATTAAACCCTTCCACAAAATTCCCTACACCTGAATTGTCGGAGAATTTTCTTGTGGTATGGATGCCAGCCTCCACTCTAGTGAAAATTCAAACGGTAATATACAAAGCACTGATGAAATAGCATTGACATAAAAAAATAAGGACAAAGCTGCTACAAAATACTGTATTCATTTGAAGCTGTCCATCCCACCGGGACCACAACTTTCAGTCATTCCATGGTGTTAGACAAAATCTAGCAGATGTTAAAAGTGTCAAAATCTATGACTAAACAATCACCTAAGCCTTCATTTTATGTTTGTCTTATTTTGTCCCCAATGTTCACTGATTCTAGCAAGCAACAAAATAAATATATAAAATTATCTTAGGAAAATTAAACTGTACTGAGGCATCTCCTATGCTTTGAACAAGGTTCATTGTATCTCTATTGACATCAGTTAGTGTTTAAAGTTTTTAGGAGGATGTAAAAAAAAGCTCATAAAATCACAATCATTATAGTCTGGGGGACAGCTGTGTGTTTTTCAAGCAGAGCACTGTCTTTGAATGTTGGGCTTATTTTTTATCTCATACTACTTATAGGAGGCCCATTACTTTACTGAGGAGGAGATGGAAAATAGAATGTACAGCCAAGGGACCTACAAGTGCCACTTTACTAGGCATACACCATTCAACCAGGAACACTAAAGGGATTAAGAAGGCAGCTTTGTATTGTCTCAGAGGTACAGTAACATAAGCACCACACTGGATTGTATGACAGTTACTATGGTAACTATTCCTTCTTTTCCTACCACTAAACCGCACATTTGCTGGCAGAACAAACCAAGTAATTTAAAAGTATGTGCGACAAAGGTTATCATGGAGTCCTTTCAGTCTGGCAATGTTTTCAATTTTCTACATCTAAAGATTGTCTATTTTGAGTGCTTAAGCCTCTAAACTGGGTTATTTTAAGCCCTTGTATGCAAAAGCATTGTATCAGGTTCTTTTGGGAGACCTCATGCAAAAAAGAGTAGAGGCAGCTCCTAAGAAGAGTGTCATGAACAAGTTAGAAAAAGGAACAAGATAGTAGGACATAAAGGAGTGACAGAATACTGCAAGACAAAGACGTTGATAGAATTATCCTTAAGCTTTATACATGCAGAACCCATATCAATAGGATTAAAATAATTTTAAGCTGAGGATAACAAGATCCATGTTTTTAAATATTTCTACTAAATTCCATTCTCTAGGCAAAACATTTGAAGCATTCCTCAACTGGCATTAGCTTGTGTCTAGAAGTGTTAGCATGGTACTATAGATAGGCTGATAGGTCCCAACTGTCAGCCAGACAGCATATCATCCTGCTGGAGGGAGGAATGAAAAGAATTCAAAGAACTAATAACAATCCGCTGCCATCCAAAGTGCAAAGATCTTCAGGATCTGCATCACGCATGTGTATAGCAAGAGGCAAGAAGGGAAATATGTTTGGATGGAAAAAAAAAGAATGAAACCAACAGAACATGCAAAATTTAGTCAGGACAAATCATTTATCTCTTTTGAAATGCCTGTGGCATTTTATCCAGAGAGAGCATGCCACGCACACAAGAAGCAATACACCTTTCTGCTAAACCAGAGCTCCAAATGCAAAGCATAGTCTCGAAGAATATGCATTGGTGGAACTTAATGAATGAACAAAGTCCTAAAATGAAAGATGGATTACACAAAGTCAGCAGAAATAACATTTCTATTTTGTTTCACCACTGTTTATATTACCAGATATAAGAACAGAGATTAATGATCACATATGGATGGAATATGAATGGGCATTACAAATTTGATTAGCACATGCACTTTCAGCTCTTATATACTGCTTATCACCAGAATGTCTGAAGTATTCCCAATTGGTAATAGAGGGCCAAATAACTTATAGCTTTGGACAATATATTTGCCAAATATACAAATAAGGTAATTTGACATCTCAGCTTATTCATTATCACGATAAAAATGTCATAGGAAGTATGATTTAGGTACAAAGCACTTGTATTTCTTGAACACACATAGCTTGCTTTTTTTAACCTGATTAATAATGCAAGACTGAACATAGTTCATTCTTATGAACCCAACCATTCTTATGGTACCCAATTCTTATGGTACCATATACTGTGGTTTCATAGACAGATGAGTGTTTACGGATGCAAATAGCATGGTATACATCTGAATATGTCCATACTGCTTTACAATTCCTGCAACTGTGTTGTTGCTACAGTGTAAGCCCCTATGGTAAGCAGGTGAGCAGGCAATAACCAAGATAAACTGTCTGCCTTCTAACAGATAAGCTTGATTGAATATATATTCAGCCTTTAAAAAAAAAAAAAAAGAGCAAAGGCATGTAGTGCTGCTTAACAAGACCTCAAAAAATCTGCTGATCAGACATCCAGAAGATTTGGGAACCTAGGGTTGGTATGTTGCAGAGTTTGAGTCAGCTATCTCTGTTTCCAAGTTTTTACAGGTTCTCTGTTCCAGTTCTCTCTTTAAGGCTTGTAATGACGCTGCTTACTTTAGGGAATTACAATCCTCAAAGGGTCTTTTCCTCTTCAGTGTGTTACATTCCTTTCCTTAACTATCTCCTTCAAGAAATCTTAAATAACACAGTGAAAGCTACATTTTTCTTTCCATGTTTTTGGTTCAGTCATAGGTTGCTACACTAACTGTTGCTCATAACTGTCGCTCTGATCAGACCAAATAAAAATTGCTGTTATCATAGTTTAGAAAGTATAGTTCACTCTATTTCTGGTCCTACAGGTATATGTTCATAATTTGAGGTGTTTCTGTCTACATATGTTGGACAGACTTAAATATCAAAAGATAGAAGATTCATTAATGTACATTTGGTGGGGGGCAAGTGTTTTGGAATTTTTTTATAAATCATATATTTCTGAATTGTTTAGCTAAAAATAACTTTGTGTGATAGTTTGGTACTTCTACTGTTGTCAACATTTTATTCGGTCAGCTGCAGTGCCTTTGAATTTAGGGTATCTTTAACTGAAGTATGGAGTTTGACCCAACTGTTGTAATTCTGTCAGTTTGCACATAGTCTCCAATGAAGCACCAAATTTCAGGAATTGTTTGTATGAGTTAATGCAAAGTATTAGCTCCACAGATACCCCTGTGTCAAAACCAAGCAAACTTACATCCCCTGAAGTAACAGAGAACCTCTTTATTCCTGAAGAAACATCCCTGTGTTCCCTTTGTAACAGCTGCTGTTCGTTCTGATTTTGGAACTAGAAAAGCTAAATTTTCTTCCTAATAAATGTCAGAGATTTTGTCTTTGGATCAAATATTTCAATCCCAGCCCCAGTCTTCCTTCTTTGTCACATACCTTTTGACATACACACTTTGGTGAGTTTCAGAGAGAAAATACGTGAGTCTTAACTGAAAAACGAGATCTTTTTTCATTACATAGTGTTTAATACTGATTTGTTAACTAGAAGATCTGCCAAAGTTACTAAAAAAGCAAATCTTTCCCTTTTTTAGGAGAAAAGGTAGGATTAGTGATATAACGGTTCTTTGTCTGAGCTCATTACCTCAGCCAGGACAACAAGAATAAGCTGATTAATGCAGTCATTGTACTTTATTCACATTTAGTCTGAAAAATGTCGCTTAATAAAAGGAAAAGTATCAGTTTTTCACAATGACTTTTTTGACGACTCCTGTTGATATCAGCTGGATTGGAAGGTAAAATTTAAGTCACTTTAAATGCAAACCTTAAAAGAGATTTGTAGTCCAAATCCAATAAAGAAGCAAACGTATCAGATGTGGACCTAGCTTGCCAAAAGGAAGCCAGGACAATGTATTTGACATTGGATTTCCTTCTACAGTGCATAAGAAGAGGCTGACACTTCAAAATTATCTCAGGCAGTTCAGTGACCAACTACTGATGGTATGTTCCAGTACTATGAAATGGAAAATTGGAAAGAAGACTTCTAAATCAAGCTCTGTCTTCACATAACTAAGGACTGCATAGAGAAAACATCCTCCAGAAAAGATCCACAGCCAAACATTTTTTTTTTTTAAAGAGAGAATAAGCAGTGTTCGTTCAAAGCTGGAGGAGAGGCAGTCTCTCAGTTTTTTTTAGTTCTGTAGCATCTACAGAATACTGGGAAAAAAGTTATGTAAGGAGATCTGCATCCACACTCTCCTATAGGAATTTCCTGATGAGGGGCTGCAGGCTTTTGTAGCAGCAGGTACTTCCCCCTTCTCCTGACTCTGTCTAACTGCTCACAAAAAAAGTCTTTACAGAGGAAAAAAACTCCCAAACAAAAAAAAAAAAAACAAACCAAACCAAGCCAAACCAACAAACAAATAAAAAAGCCCAACCAAACCCCACACTAAAATGACATAAAAAGGGACATGATTTAGTGGTGGTTTTGGCAGTGTTAGGCTGATGGTTGGACTCGATGATCTTAAAGGTCCCTTCCAACCTAGACAATTCTATGATTCTATGAAGAATAGCCACCATGGAGCTGTAACTAGTCACTTACTTGAAAAAGTACAGGTTTAGGTTAAATAGTTGCTACTAGAACTGCTTCTGTAAGTTATCTAGTACCTCTTTCATATCAATCAGTTGTGGGAAGCAGGACTCTGAGGTTCAGTTATGTTGAACACAGGGACACAATTTTGAAGCTGGCTTTGTTATAGAAAGTTTCAATGCCAAAAGAGTCAGCTTGCTTGGCTTCCAAGTAAAAGCGGGAAAATAAGAATATAATAAAACATAAGGAGAAGTACAATTTCAGGAAGTACCTTTCCACAAGATTATCCACAAGTGTGACAAATTTCAAAAACGTAGAAGTTTTTTCTTCTTAAGATGGAAAGTATTAATTAGAAAGGATTTTCTTCTCTCAGAAAATTCATTTTCTAGGACATATTAGAATTCTGCTTATGCACATTCATGACAAACTTATAACCTCCTTTGTTCAAATGACTTGTATTATTTTAAAAACAAATGTATTTTGTGTATTTGAGAATAAGAATAATTTATTAATTTTGTTCTTGAAGGCTGTATCTGAGCCATGCCTTAAAAACTACAGATACCTTTTAAAGCATTCTCCAGACACACA
This sequence comes from Himantopus leucocephalus, assembly GCA_003993805.1. Taxonomy (NCBI): domain Eukaryota; kingdom Metazoa; phylum Chordata; class Aves; order Charadriiformes; family Recurvirostridae; genus Himantopus; species Himantopus leucocephalus. The sequence goes on along the minus strand of RSEF01000001.1, from coordinate 122,380,344 downwards.
GAAGAAAGGGAAAAAAAAAAGAAAAAAGAAAAACAAAAGGAAGATTGACAGCTGATAAGTCAAAGAACTTCTGCCAATGCTCTTTTCTTTACCCTGGGGATTTTTTTTTTTCTTGAAGAATATTGATAATCAATCCTCTTTCATTTCTGAAAGAGAGCCTATATCTTCAAATAAATAAATAAATAAATAAAATCCAACCCAATGATTTTTTTTCAGGAGAAGTCTGAAGAATAGTCAAGACACAGGAATGCAAGTAGTTATTCAAAGCATTAATCAAGATGAGCCTTTACAAAAGGGTACTTTTTCAATGGCAGTTTAGAAATTTGAATCTAATTATAGTTAGTGGTCAAGATTCGATTTAGTCTTTTATTTCTTTTCCTCAGAACTGCCAATTTACTTTCTTTTTTGTGGAGAAATACATATTTCAATTAAACTAATCATGAAAATTTTTGTAAATATAGGATGCAACATTGGGTAAGAAAGAAATTTTTTGATCCTACACAATTTAGTACAAAAGACTGCCTAATCTGGAATATGAAAGTGAATTTCTCTTCAGCCGGGAAGAGTGATCTAACTCCAGAACTATCATACTAGCACGTACAATTTCAAAAAGGAGAAACCAAGGTGTTCAATAGCAAAGTTCAAATCACTTTCTCAGCCCTGCTACGTGTTCTGTCTACCTGTCTGGCTGCTCTGAGGATGGATTCTCTAGGAGTGTTTCTCAGTCTTTCATTCACACACATCTTTTGTGAACATTTTCGTCATTTTGCTCTGATGAACAAGAGAACTTGAAATCCTAGAAAATTCCAGGGAAAGGGAAAAAGATTTTTTAAATGTCTTTTAGTTTTAGCATTCCCTAGAGCTCTCTTTTCAGTTGCAAAATTGCTTACTCAACACAGCTCCAGTAACCTTAGAGCTATCATCTGAATTACAAATGAGATCTTTTAAACCTATTTACTGTGCAGAGCATGTTTTCAACATTTGAAAAAATGTAATTTTGATTACAACAAAACATACTTACACATGTAACTATGTAACACTGCTATTTAAGGAATGCCTAGGATTCTGAAAGAGACCAATTAAAATTTTATTAGAAATAAGTAAACCAATCTGAACTAAACAGAATCTGGACCTGAAAATAGAAAAAGAACCAGGGGTCCAGGGGTAGAACCAAACTATTTTATGATAAATGGAACTTTTTAAATCAAAAATTAACCATGAAGCAATACGTAAACCCCACTACCTTTCCTACATCAAACAAAGAGGTTCAATCAGGCAAGTTTGGGTATTTTTATAACTGCACTTTTTGTTGATCTCACAGCATTTTGCTGGTTTTTGTCTCATTTAAATCATTATTCTGACTGAAAAAAATAATAATGTTTACTTTTTCCTTTCAAAATAAAGTTGCAAACGTGGCCACGACTGCCCTTAGATCTATGAGTTATGTAATATGAGCTAACATGCATGTTCTAATCTTTTTGGTACTTCATTCACTTTAAATGTAAGTTTCCAAGTTAGTATCTTTGGATTTGGACTTAAGCAATCAAACAGACCACACACAAAACTCAAAAAAAAGACAAAAAGAGACATTTATAACATAGAGAGAGATGGGAAGAATATAGCCTACAGTGCCTTTAACTCCCTCAGAAGGTACAAATAAGATGCTTGTCAGAAGAATTTTCAGATTTCTTCTAGGGCTGTCACTGCTGGTCAGGATGTTGCAAGGTGCTGAAAGAAATGTATTCAAACTTATGGCCTATAGAAACAATAAAAAAAAACGTTTTCAATAAAGATTAAACACATCTTTTAAAAATTATCCTACACGCTGTCTGCTTGGCTCAAAAATCCTCACATACCAATATCCTTCCTCCATTTTTCATGTTTTATTTAAAACTAGTATCACATATATAGTTATTATCTTAGTTTTTGCACTGAAGTTGCAAAAGTGAAAAAATATCTTTTACAAAGTGCAATCTATGACCAATTGGCCATGAAGGATGTATTGTATATATCCTTATGACATATTCAGAAAATCCTCTTGCTTCTTAGCAAATGTGACATTTTGCCTTTTTCTCACATTACAATTATCTTCCAATATAATTTAAACAGACCTTCTTGAGATTTCTGAACTGTGCTTGATATTTTTAATTTCGGTTTCTGCCACAAGGCTCAAGATACAGGTCTGTGGTCATCTATGTCTCTTCATAGTAATCACAGCAGATATTGACTGAATAAGATCATCAGGCAGCAAGATTTCATTGCAAAATTGTTCATGTGTGTATGATTAAAATAGCCTCCCTAGCTATTGTACCTTTGTCCTGGTTTCAGCTGGGAAAGAGTTAATTTCTCTTTCTAATAATTTCTGTGAAAGGCATGTCAATAATACCTATTGGTTTTTGTTGTTGTTAAGTGATGTTCACATTATTCAAGGACTTTTTTTCAGCTTTCCATAGAAGAATAGACAGAACTATGGAATGGTCAATGAAATATTCCATACCATAGATGTCATGCTTAGTATATAAATGGGTGTTACCCAGGGGGTGGGAATCCACTGTCACTGCTTGAGACAGTATCAATTCACTGGGTGGTGAGAGTGTCTGGTGTTATTATTATTGCTATTATTGTTATTTTTCCTTTTCTATTATTGTTTATTTTAATCTGTCTTTATACCAATCCACGAGTTTTTTCCTTTCCCTTTCTTTTCTCCCTCTTCTCCCTCATGGGGGCAAGGGGGAGTGAGTGAGTGGCTGCATGGTGGGTGTTAAACTACGATAACCTTTAAATTAAAATGAAAACTTCTGATGGTTTAAGATGATCTTTTCCAAACTGACCAATATCTTGGAATACTATAAATAATTGCAGTGTGTTAAAACCTCAGTGGAACACTGATGTCTGGATAACACTGCCAATGTTAATAGCATTCTATTATTATTCTTTCTTAATTAGGAAGGACAGTCTTTGTTGGAAGGCCCAGTTGGAACCCAGCTTTGGAGGATTTATTTTTTTTTTCAGTAGAGAAACAAAATATTACATTTCCCACAGTCAGAGTGTTCTGACAGGACAGATTCAGAACTTTTTGAAATGTTGACTATTTTGAAGTCAGAGAAAAGAAAGAAATATTTCCTGCTGTTTTGAAATTTGGACATTCTGGCAGCAAAACTGACATTAAAGAGTAACCATTTTGATTACCAGCTTTTCGGAAGTTTGACTCATGTTCCAGGCCCTCTGCAATCTTTTTTCCACTGAGAAACTACATTTTCCAACCTCTGTGAAGTTTAATGAAAGTCTTGCTGTTTTAATAAAAATTTTGACTGTAGTCTGCTGCTATTAACACCTCAGGAGAAAAGTGATATAACCTGCTTGTTTTGGTAACAGTACATTTTTTTTGCTTGTTTTGAGAACTGCCCTGTTGTCAGTAGGAAAAAGAACCTTTTAATGTTGGATGAAGGAATGGTTCAAGGGATGACTAATTGAATAAGCAGCATCCTCTTCTTGTCCTCCATATCTCCTGCTACTGTGAGAAATGCAATTCCTTGGTAGAAAACAGCCCCAGCATTTTCTTAACTGAAAATTACAAGGCTTACTCAGGATCCCTCAATAACCACCATTCTCTACCAAAAGCTCAAAATCGTTGTTGATTTTACTAAGTTAGTTCCTAAGACATATCTGAAAATCCCACAGAACATCTAGTTGCATGTCTCTGTTTAGATATCTTTAAACACTTTTAACTCTTGCCCCTTGATATTTTGGTGTATATAGATGAAGTATATTAATGCAATCAATAAAGCACAACCAGTATAATTGAATTGAGAATGTACTAAAGAATTATTAAGGGGTGTTGAGTCTTTATTCCTCATTAGGAAAATCAACAATGTGTCTACCTTATATTCAGCCAAGTCAGAGATGTAAACCAAATGCCCTGACCGACAGGGAAAAAGATGTAGGTATTCAGGGGTTAAAAATTTGGTAAGAAGCCACAATGCCCTGCACTAGCTCGGTTTTGAGTAACAATTAACATCTGAAGAGCTAAGGCACTGTCTTTCACTGAGGCCTACTTTTTGTTTAGGGACCTTATTTCCTTTAAGAATGTAAGTATTTGCTATTATGCATTATTCACCACGTCAAATGAATGTATAGTAGATTTTAAAGAAAGTTATTTGTCTTCAAATCATCGTGTTGTAGAAACTTGAAATAATTTTTGTAAAGACAAGAAAGTTTAAAAAAATGAAGCTTCTTTAAATCAAGATTTTTTTTTTTCACTTATTGGGAAGCTGAGAAAATAAGCAGAAAGAAATGGGAGACAGTAAGTAAGAAAATCAACCATTTATGTCATCGAATCATAGAACAGCCCAGGTTGGAATAGACATCTGAAGATCCTCTGGTCCAAATTTTCATGGGAAATGGAGCCTAGATGAGATTATCTAGCACCCTGCCGAGTTGCATCTTGAAAACCTCCATTGATGGGGACTCTACCACATTCCTATGGAGGTTGTACCAGTAACTGTTCTCACTGTAAAGAATTTCTTTCCTATATCAAGATGAAACCTCTTCCAGTATCACTTGCACCTGTTTTCCCTTGTCTTCTCCATGTAGCTCCTTCGGCAAAAACAGCCTCTATCCTCTTTGTAGACACTCTTGAAGTACTGGAATACTGTGACGAGGTTCTCCCTAAGCCTTCTCTTCTCTAGGGAGAAAAGATCTAATGCCTTCAGTCTTTCCTCATACATTAGATTCTCCAGTCCTTTGAACATCTTTATGGCCCTCCTTCAGACCATCTCCAGTCTGTCCTTGTCTTTTTTGAATTATGAAGACCAGAACAGGACACAGTGTTCCAGCCATGGCCTGACGAGTGCTGAGTAGAGTGGGATCATCATGTCTCTATCTCTGCTACTAATGCCCTTGCAGATGCAGCCCAGGATCCAATTTACCTTTGTTGCTGCAGCAGCTCACTGCTTACTCATGTTCAGCTTCTTGTCTACCAGGATCCCCAGGTCCCTTTCAGTAAGTCTGCTCCCTAGCCACACAGATCCTAGCCTGTACTGGGCAATTTCGTTATGTCATTCTTTCATTTTGTGTCATACTTTATTACAGCCCCCTTTTCTTCAATCAGTACTGTGTTTTTAAATTAAAAATAATAGCAAATATGTTATAGATGAAGATATAGTAAATATATATATTATATCATATATATTTCTGATATTGATTAAAAAATCCCTTTGATATTTTCACCATTGTGTTCTGTTGTCTACATTTTGTTTCGACTAAAAGATGACTGTATTTAAAAATTGCTTGAACAAAAGTGGGCTGAGGTGAGGAGGCAGTAATGACGGAGGAAGAAGGAAAATGTGATTCCTGTGTAAGAAATGCATGTGAGAGAATAAGCATAAACATCTGGGGCAAAGGAAAAGAAAAAAAGGGGGGGAAAAAAGCAGATAAATCTTGGTTCTACTAACTTATTCTAATTTTCAAAGAAAATAAAATACAAACTTTGAAAAAAAAATTAGAGAAGGAACGAATATGATAAAAGGGAAAATAGGATTAAAAGAAGCTGAAAGTCAATACAAGCATTTTCCCCTCATAATAATGAGATAATACATAAATTAAAATAAAATAGTTTTTGAAAAATAACTATTTATAAACTTTTAGCGAATATCATCACAGCTTTTTTACCTTTTTTCACTGATTATAAATTAAAATAAAATTTTGCTCTGATTGTCTAAATCTTCATTGACATTAAAACTTTACTGACAGTGACATAAGTATCAACAAAGAGTTCCATGTAAATAATTGAAAAAATTTCAGAATGACAGAATTCCAGAATGACCTGATGGATTTCATTCTATTAGAATACTAGGATGCACCTATTATAAGAATTAGTGCTGCTGATACGGTACAAACGGTTTGACACTTTGGGATTTGTTAAATAGGGCTAATGAAGGACTCATTGCTTGAGAAGTGTTATATAGGGAATAGACTATAGTGAAGATTAAAGAAATCCCACAACAATGATTATGAAAATATTTTGGAACAGAGTCCTTAGAGAATTAATTTGGGTTAGAGCACACATATAATTTTGTACAATAACAAAACCCAAAGCAGAAAATTAATGCTCACTGGTCCCCAAACACATTTTCACTATCTAGTCAAAGTCACCCTGAAAGATGATGTAGCCCCAGTTAGAGCAAATCAGTTCATTTATAGTGAATCACATTTCAGTAGTTGCAGTGTATAATCCTGTTTTGTCAGCTCTCTTCCTCCTTTTAAGTTGCACTTCCTTACAGCGCCAGCTTTATTTTTGCAAAAGATGTTGTCCAGACAGCCCTAAAATTAAATTTGTAGCAGTAACATCTGGTTCTCCGTTTGTCACTTCCTTTGCTCTGATCTTGTTCTTTTCTGAGGTTATTACTGACTTAACTAGTTACATGCAAAGCAATGCATAGTTGAGTTTTCACTAAAAAAAAACCCAACACCATAGCAGTTTTTGTTTGCATACATCAGTGTGTGCATATTTTGAAATCAAGGTGGCAAAAGCTAGAGATACATGACATAAAAATATATGGGGCTACACATTTTAGCTCTTCAGCCAGACAAAACCCCCAAACAACCAAAAAAACCCCCAAAACTTCCACTCAAAAAAAACACCTATAGTAAACAAGTAATGAAAATCTGGCACTATGTTTGCAAAAAAATGTGTTGCTTCCACGATCTAAACTCTTCTTTCTCAATCTTCTGTGCTTAGTAGTGAACGACAGGAGTATCCCTGTGCTACACCAGTGCCTAGCTGCCAAGGTGGCCCACAGGGACTAGAGACAGCTGGGCATAAAATTAATCCCTGCCAGTTTGTTCCAGCTGAAGCACTGGCTCAGAATACTTGCTTCCTTGTGTCATCTGGTGTGGTCTTTCTCCTTGGATTACAGTAAAAAGCAGGATCTTTCAGTTAAAGTTATGCATATTCCTCCCCATCCTACAAAAAAAAAAAATAAAATATATGAAATTCTGGCAGGTACAGATAGGGTTCTTGATTAAGTGATTAATAACAGCATGTATAAAAAGCATTGTGTATATAAGCAGATATACTGGAGATGCAAACTACTGTATAAACAGCTCTTCAGAGAAGTAGCAAAACTATTTGGATCTGACATGAATCATTGCTTCTGCTTTATGTGAGGATTCACCAACAGGAGACTTGAGTAGTTTCAGATTGCTTGTTGATGAGTGATTTGGTAGAAAAAACCACACAGAACTCCCTGAAGACCTAACATTGTATTTCAAAATAAAGAAGCACTTAAATCTTAGCTTAAGCCCCAAGTGCCCAATTGCACAAGTTTAAATTTATTTACAAAAAATAGTGCCATCATCTTTGAAGAGAGATTTGGTTGGAATGAACCAAATCAGTATTTGCAAGCTCATTGTCAGGGCCTTGAGGACACCACTAGCCCTGACTATCCCTACCCATCCCCCTGGGACCTCCCCACCTGCCTATGGCCGAGGACCTCATTTCCACCCCCCAGAACTTCCCCCACCCTGCCCACGGCCCAGAACCCCATGTCAGCCCCCAGAAGTTGTCAGCCCCCAGAAGTTATCAGCCCCTGCCCCAGCGATGTCAGAGCAACACCAGTCTCCAGCTCCCCACAGTCCAGCCTGGACACAGACCTAGCTGAACCAGGCCCACCCACAGGCCCATATCTTGGCCCAGCCTCGGTCTGTCCCCAGGGAGGTGCCCAATGCCTGGGGCTGGACCTGCTCCGTGCTTCCTGGCTGCCCTGCTCTTGGCTGGGGTGGTGGATGGGCCCTGGCTGCCAGACACTACGCTGCCACCCACTATGGGGAGCCAACTTGGGTTCCTGGCTCCCCATCTCTAAGGGAGCAGCTGGCCTTTGTTGCTCCCTGTCATGTTCAGTGTGTGGACTTCAGCTTTCCTTTCCACCACTGTCGTTTCTTAAATCCACTCACTGCACTGAATAATGGCTGCTGCTATCCTCCTCTCTTTTTGAGCTTGTGAGAATTTGTATTTACTTTCTCTCACTCTACTGGAGAAATTACAGGTTGCTTCAGACAACAGGCATGCGTGACCAAGCGCAACGCACATATGGGTACTCCACAGGTCCCTGGGCATTTGAATGAAATCCAAGTGCAAGGGCTGCAAGTTCTGTGCTCAGTGCAATTGCTTTTGCACCTGAATGTTATGAGGTCATACAGGACAATTAATTAGAACATGAACTAAAACAATTATGAGCCTGAACTGCTGTCTAAATTAGTTATTTATCTGTAGAGATCTATTAGTTACCCATAGGTATATAGGGTGGTTAATTGTAAATATAGGCTTATAAAAGGAGATTCCCACTAGTGTCCATATATGCTTACTGGCCTTACAGTGACTGAAAAAAATTGTTGTCTATTTTATGGCAAACAAAGTAGCTCATGAAAAAGCAATTCTTTTTCACCCTGTTCTTCAGCAATAACTCTGGCGTACTCCTCACACTTCTGGCTTCAATTCCTCAAGTAGACACTCTGATTCAAGGTTTTTATGATGCTTTCCACTCCTTACTTCAAGGTCAGGTTTAGGAGCAGTGACTGATACTACCCCTTTGCTGTGTCCAATCCACATGATAAAATCTTCACAACTCTATTGAGTTATTTCCTATAATTTTCTCCTAGCAGTTGTTTCCAAAACTCCAGTTGAGGTCCATCATTTTGGGTCTACACTTTAAACAATGTATTCCCTTTACTTTCTATTTATATTCCTCTAAACAAGCTACTTCCCAAAATTGTTGTTCTATTCTAATAATTCAGAATGTTTCTTCTCTGCTTTGGGATTCAGCCTATGGTCCTTTCCAAGTTGCTGTTTCCAGGTTCTTACCAAACCATAAAGAAAGCATTGTTAATTTTAATGACATCCCAGACCCTAGACATTTAAAAACAAGAGTCAAATGGTCTGTTTTCCTTTGTAACTATGTCCAACAGTCTCACCTATTTCTATTAGTTCTCTTTCTAAGAAGGGGTTCATTGCCTAATATGATCTTCCTTCTGCCATGTCTAAAACTCTCTTGAATAATTCTGGACTACAAGGCAAAAATGTTTCTTTAACAAAGTTGCATAAAGCTAGCAGACAGTCTTAAAGTGTCCAATACATGTTCTCTGTATGTATATATACATGAATATGTATATACACCACTGATTTTACTATGTGTAAAAATGAAGTATTAAAATTTCCTGATGGAGGCAATGAATTCTGTTGAATAACACTGTTTTCTTGAAACAAAATAGCATTTGCTCCCAAGCAGGTGGAATTTTAAAGCTCCAATGCTTTTTCTATAGCTGTATGTATGTTCATTAACTTAAAAATGAACCATACTGTACTGCTGTCAGAACAGGCTATGCTATGGCATCTGAAAACCTCACCTACGCATGTATTTATTTTCTAGTATTAAGATGGAATAAGCTGTGCAGAATGTATTCTATAAATTCTAGTACTATTCTTTTAAGAAAATCTTTCAGAGAATGTCTCCATATTTTGAATACAAGAGATACGAACTGTATTAAAAAAAAAAAAAAAAAANCGAAACCACCGTTCTGATCTGGAAAGTACAGAACAATCATATCAGTGTGATTTAAATTCTGATGCTGGTTTTTTGGGGTTTTTTTTTTAGCATTTTTGTCTTTTGTTTGGTTGTCACTTAAACCATTTAGTCTTAGTTCCTAGTGTCTCACTGTAAGCTGTATGTATCAGATCAACGATAACACATATGTATTTGTACACTGTTCAATATATAAAATAGATGCACTATATTGTTGAAATGGTAGGGTGCATATAGATGAAACTTTAGAATTTGCATGGTGTGTAAGAAGCAAATAGAAGGAATCTTCTTTTTTTAGGGGACTTTCTGTTTGTTTTTTCTGATTGAACTCACTTTTGCCAAATCAAGCTTACTTAAAAAGAATATTCTTTTTAAAGAAATATGCAAAGATACAGAGACAGATTTCTCTATTTTTGCACATATGAATCTATATTAAAGTATCATGAAATTATTTTGTCTGAGTTTTGTCTGTAGGAGGGCAGAATTTGACCTCCAAAGTAACAAGAGAGCTTTTTAACCAGCTTATTTCACATATCTGAAAATGACCCAGTACTTTGAAAGCGATTTATCTAGGAAATATACAAATCCAAATAGCTATTCTTTACCTGTGTGAAGGAAAAATCAAAACATGGAACCACGACAAGAAAATGTTATGCTTGTGGACAAAACAAAGATCATGTCCAAACCAAGGGTGGGTGTGAACGTCTCTGGACAGGCTGAGCCATTGGTACGACTTCAGTACCTTGGACAACTGCTCAGGTCAGGCAGAAAGTAACGGCGAGCGCAAGGTGAATGGTTGAATTAAAAAGTATTAACAATCATAGCACACGTTGTTTAACGGAAGATAATAATTTAAAAAAAAATCCACTAGGAAAGGTTATCTTTTTTCCTGTTACTACTTCAAGATCTAATCTGAAAATTACTAGAACTACAAGTAGTCAAGGCTAATCTTCTTTACTTCCTTCCTATCCACGTGTTGCTAACACCTCATGATTGACAACATTTATAACTGTCTAACAAAATTTTTGCCACAGTTAGAATTGGTAAAGTTCACACTGCCTTTTGAGGTCACACAGGGAAGTTGAATGTTAAGTGGTGTCACCTGAGGTGTGTATAGCCAAGTTGTGTCATTCAAAATCTTGTTAATGGTAAACAGGAACACACAAAGGGTACCAAGAATTTATTCTTGGCCTAATTAAATTGTTCTGATATTGCATTCATCTGTTCTAATATTAAAGCATTTTTGCTGGTGTTACTCTTACCTCCCCCCCCCCAAAGACCTTCTGGGTCCTATAGTTGGCAGTTTCAGTTTTCCCCAGGAACAAAGGGTTGGGGGGGTGTTTTACTCAACCATCACTGTCCCTCAGTTTTTCAACAGATGGGATCCCTTCCTCCTCTGCCTTGGGTCAGCTTGAAACTGTTCTTACACATTTTCCCATCACCATCTGTTCTTTTCCACCTGTGCTCAAGGAAGGGGTGAAATCTTCACACAGCACCCATGACCCCAGTGGGCTGTTTATCCCATAGGGATGGCCTGGGGCTGTCAGCCCCTTTTACCCCTAACAGCACTCACAGAGTTTAGGCACAAATGGGTGGTCCTGTATGTTCATGTTTTCATAGGCAGAGACATCATGTAGGTGTACTAAACTGAGGCCAATGCACATATATGTCCATGCACTCCTGACTCTGAATTTTGGGGTGGGAAGCATGAACCTGGTGATAAATTAGAGGTCCCTGAGAGAACAGGGTGATGGTGAAAACCCCAAAGGGCATAAATGCAAAAGACAAAAGGTCAATTACTGGTCAGTAAAAATAAGCAACCTTGAACACTAAGTAGAAACTGACTCCAGGCACAGTGAAGAGAGCAAAGTATAGTATGCAACATAAGTAAAATATCCCATATATGGTAAAGGAGATAACAAGAAGGTATATATATTTGTATCCCAGCCATGGATTTAATTCCTGATTGACTCTGTTACTAAAAAACCCAAACAACAACACCTCTGTGGTCGAGAAAGAACATTAATTTTTCCTTTCCTACTCACCACTTTTGGTCATTGTAGACATGACAATATGCAAAGTACATTTTTAACCTTATAACCGATTTAAATAAATTAGAAATTTAAAGATAAATGTGTTTCTGTCTGTTTTCTGTTCCAAACCTACCACACGAAAAGATGATTAAAAATGCATCATAAAGTCAGAAAAAACTCATGCAAAAATGAGGTATATGTAATACCTTCTGTATGTGAAGATATCATATTTTAGAGTGGATTGATTTAGCGATGAGGACTTGTAACCTGTGAAAGGGAGGATGTTCTAAAAGGAAGACTGGGACAAGTAGAGTATAGTGAAGCTGACAGACATGCTACTAGGGTAAGTTTTATCCTGGAAAACAAAACACCTAAGACAGAACAAAATCCTCAGGCAGCCTGAAGAGTTGAGTGAAAAAAAAGTGTTGCTATTTTGAACACTGTTGAAACAGAATAGGTCTTAAAACAAACCAAGACCATATGAAAGTAAGATTCCAGAGGCTTATCATCTGTTTTTATATGAAGTGGTTGAAAGTAAATTAGCGCTGTATGCATCATTTACCATGAACTCTTATCAAGTCAGTCTGTAGAACTTTTATTGCTTCAACTTCACTCTGATACAAAACATGGATTGTTGAAAAAAAATAAGCCTGTCTGATGTTTTTTGTTTTGTTTTGTTTTATTTCAAGAGAAAACTAAGTGAACTGAAGGACATCCAAAGGCAAGGACATCTCTCAGTGGTTTAATATGAAGGCATTAGACATATTATACCATGACATATGGCAACTGTCTAAATCAGCAAATGCCACCAATTGATGATACTCTGATATGCTCTGTGGAAAAGCATCTTGTGAGTTCAATTCTTGGGGATAAAATAGCAAGATCATATCTAAGAAAATGGCATCAATAATGCCTGAATTTAAGGTTTCTCACACAGAGGAAGAACTTTCAGAAGATAAAAGCTTTTTTCACTGCAATTATGTAAGACTAGATATGCCTCATTTCTCTCAACTTCCTGAATTGGAAAATAAACCTAGTAAAGTGGGAGGTTTTGTTATGTGAGGCTATCTAGCAGACAAGTTCTTCAGGGTGTTCTTTTACTGTGAAATGATATGGCTGTTATACAAAAAGACTGCCTCGCTTATTGGTGCTTCTTTCAGATGTAAATATTTTTATGAAAAACTCAAATTTTAAATTTGCTCATGCTCTTGTACTTGTCAGGGCTTATGTACTGGTCTGATACTTTCATTCGTATCAGTGAGCTGAATACAAGTTTAGGAGGTACAATGATTGTGTCTTTTTAATAATTCTCACAATGATAATGTACTTGTAAAGGAGTTTTAGCCTGTAGCTATAAATGTGAAAAAGGGGAAAGAGAACTACTTAGTCTTTCCCAACATTGGACTGTTATTTTAATAGTCTTATTGCTAACACCTAAAGCTACTGTACAAATTTAATTTTTCATCTTACTGTACAGATTTTGGAAAAGTATTGCTAGTGAAAATGAGCTCTTGGATCCCTTTTCAATGAAGAGGTTGCTCAGCCAGACAGATATGAAATGGGAAGAGGTGATAAGATAGTCATGTGATGGAGATGTTCAGTTCTAATTCAAGAAAGAGCAGGTCAGAAAATTTTGATTGGGAAAGAAAGCTAGTTACATCCTAATTTTGTACTAAGATGTGAGTACCTGCCGTTCAGTACAAAATACTTCTTGGAGCTTGCTTTTCAAACTAATGTTGGAAACAAGCCTTATCCTTACCTAAGATTCTTTTGATACCAGGAAGATATGTTGCAGAATATACACTATATTAATACTGTTTTAAGAGAATTAAAAGCCAAACATACTCATTCTTTTGTCCCATTCCTTCCTGGTTTCATAAATATACTGGACACTAAGAATAAAACAAAAAAAAAAAAAGTAATGAAAAGTATGATGAGAACAAGATGGACAGTCTTTTTACCAGAGAAGAATGGTGCATTATATTAGTCAGATAAATCACTATACCTGAGGAAATGAACAAACAAACAAAAAAAAATCACTAAACAAAGTCAGCTGTGTAAGAAACTAGTAAGCCATGAGAAATTCTGTGAAATGTTCAGAGAGATGGAGCTTCAGTTTTTCCAGTGCCTTTTACAAGCACCTAAATGTTGGTTTAGGATAGGAAATAGCTAAAATGAAGATATGTTTAAATTTAAATGTATTTATATTGTAGTAGTGTACATAATTCATCTGAGAATGTTGGTGCAATTGTTCATGAGACAAAATCAGTCTGACATCATGGTTTAGTGTGAACCTTACAATGTTCTAAAACTTTGCTATTGTAAAGCCAAGAGGCAAATGAGGGAACTCAGAAAATGATAAAATTCAGAGATTTCAAACACAGTGTTACAGTTCTGGGGAACGGAGGAGGCAGTTGCGTGATGTTAATGTGTGTAGCAGATATAAAATCTAACTGAAGAAACAAAGATGGGAAGATTATACTGATTTTTCTGATGCTGAATGAAGAGATGCTACAATAAATTTACTCAAATAAAAAAGGTGGATTATGCAAACTAGACTTCCCACTGTTTTGGGAAGGACTTGGGAGAGCAGCAAGATAACAAAAGAAATTTCTCTCTGGAAATGGGAAGCTAAACCTTCAAAATTGCTCTTCAAATACTTTCCAAATTTCAGTGTGTGATAATAATCCTCTGAGTTTTTCTCAGGAAAAAAAACCCCACACCACAAAAACAAACAAATCAACCCTTCCAAATACTCCAAAAATTCTGGAAATGTAAGGAAAAAAACCCAAGCCAATGATTACACCTAGATCTTTTTTTCAGAAAGGAAGAGAAAGACAAAAATTTATTTATTCTGGTATCTTTTGAGACTTTGAGAAGAATAAAAAATAAGATTATGGTTAAGTGTACTAAAATCATATCCAAAACAAAGAAGATTAACACCCTGTTACTGATAGAAAGGAACTCATTACATCTGGAACAGTAGGTTATACATTCCTAAACTTTCAGTTGTACATATTTATGTGACTTCATGGAAATAATCTGAGCTATATGATCACATCCATTGAACATGACCACAGTTTATCATAACTATGGTTTTGGAATATAAACCTCTATTCATAAATCTACTTAGTTTTGCACTTTAATAGATGGCAAAGAACTTGTAATTATGTTCCCTGACAAAATAGTCCTATTTTTAGATTTAAAATTAAAGCAAGTCATTTTCCATGTAGATACCTGAATTTAATGACTGAAGCAAAGGAAGAACGCATTCAGTATGTTGAAAAACATAGTATCACTTTTCACTGACCTCATCTTATCTTCTTTTTATTTTGCTTGCTATTTTTTTGTTCTCCTAAGTAGCTGACTTTATTTTAGACATGTAACTTTCAGACTATGATACTTATAGCCTTAGATCCCAGGTGTCTGAGCTCAATTTCTAGCATTCACTTCCTGTGTGAATTCAACAACTTTTTTCATTCCTTTTGAAATAAGTCACTTCCTTCTTTTCTTAATAAGGATAGAATATTGTCTCCTACCATTTCTGTTCATCGTATATACAAAATAGAACCTGCTTAGGTATGGAACTTTCTCTCAATGTCTGTGTTTAAAGTAAAAACCTGTTCTTAGCTGAGACATTCAGCAATATAGCAAGTTACAATAACATTGTTTATGGAAAATTCTGTGAAAATAAAGGCATGTGATTTAAATCCCTTCTCATGAGCAAAGTCCCTTCAAAATATGCAGTTTTGTGCATTAAAAACCAAAACAAAACAAAAAAAAAATCTAAAAAAAAAAAATTCCACAAGCAACAAATCATAAAAATCCATAGTTTTAAAAACAGTAAAGTGCTGCCTTCTAAAATCATATAATAAACCCCACGTGACTGACTGTCAGTCACTTAAACAAACACAGACCTACCGAGTTGAAAATGTAAACTAGGACATGTGAGCTATAAAAATAGCCAAAGAAATCAATGCATTGCTCATGAATATTAGGCTCTTGGGATTTGGGGTCTACATAGGGACTTTTGAGGCTTTTTCTGTCTCCCAAAGGGTAAAAATCCCAACAGAATTAAGAAAGAGATCCCTTCTGCAGCTACTGTCATCATGTAGAAGTACTTAATTCTGTCGATTGTAACCCTCACAAGCAGGATAGAACGGCAAACCTTTCTGTAAGCTGTAGCTCAGCCTGAGAAGTACCCTTGCTCTGCCTGTCACATGGGCAACCAGGCTGACCCCCAGAAAGCACAATTTACCATGCCTCACTGACCCTGTGCCAGGTTTACTGCTGACTTTTCCCTAGCAGTGAGCATTTTGGGGGCCTAATTCTTTTTGTTTTCTCAGTAACACCCCCCCACCCCCCCCAAAAAAAAAGCTTTCTCAGCACCAGTCATTAATAAGACCCAGTGTTTTATAACTGTGGTGGACTAGAAGAAAATACAAGTGAAACATTTTGGGGAAAATAGCTTTTCTTCAGTATTGACTTTTTTGGGAAGCAAAGTATTCGTTTGAGAAAAAAATATCCTTGTTTACTTAATGTTAATTCCCCTCTATCAAAATTACTACAGTGAATTAAGGGAACCAGAGTTCTAGATTCTGTGTGACTCAATTTCTCAGACTTTCTCTGACGTGTTGCATTGCTTCTAGTGAATCAATGACCCACTATCATTCTTCTTACATGCTCTTACTGTCTTGAGAAGTCTTAAAGATTAATTTAAGAGTAAAACTCTTTTTCTGTATTTTCAGTATTCAAAATGTTTTGAGAACTTTATTTGACCAAATATAAGTATAAAATGCTCGGGATTCCAATGGCCTCGACATACCACTTGCTAATGAAATATTCTTTAAATGTGAAATATAAAAGTTTCACAATATTTGAGAAATTATCAGATGTAGACACATCCCATATTACAACCCAGTTCTGAAAATATACACCAAGGTGTTAATATTTCCCTACACTGTAGAACTAGAAAGCCTTCAATCCAATGGAACAGGTATTTTTTAAGGCAACGTATCTGTAGAATAAGATGTAACTGAAATGTCATGAGTATGGATGAAGAACATTCATTAGAAATGAAACTTTTTTTTTTTGTATGGGCTTTTAAAATCAAAAATTTCTGAGAAAGGCTGCTTCAAAGAAGAAAATGGCAGTGAAATCATATTTTCCAAGCTTCCGGAGCTCCAAATCCTCCTTTAACGCCAGGATGTAGCACAGTACATACAAATCAGAAGACTAAATCTCCTTCAGGAAATCTTATTTTAATGAGATACAAGAACACATTCTGAAAGAGATGCAAGAATA
Organism: Himantopus leucocephalus; assembly: GCA_003993805.1. Lineage (NCBI taxonomy): Eukaryota > Metazoa > Chordata > Aves > Charadriiformes > Recurvirostridae > Himantopus > Himantopus leucocephalus. Next base: position 122,363,429 of record RSEF01000001.1, on the reverse strand, counting down.
ACTTTAAGAAAGGGAAAAAACGTCTTTTGTTAAAGATAGTTAGTGGCAGTCATGATGAAAAAAATACATGAGCAACAACCAGCATGAGGGAAGACATGAAAAGAGAAAACTACTGTATCTCACCAGCTCTTTTTAAACTTCAGAAGAGGGATTAGCCTTCATTAAATCTTGAAACATAAACCAAAGCTTCTCAAACTGAAGCAAAGTAGATTGCTTTCAGCAAGTCAGTTTATTCAACTAAATCTATGAATGAGAACTTCATTGTTTATCTTTTCATCTTATTAGAGAAAATTATATTTCTAATTTTAAAAAGAATGAATAAACAGACCTAGTAGGAGTAAAGAGCATTGATTTTTTTTTGTATGTTTGACAAAAAGATCACTCACTCCTGAGTTCTTCTTACTTCATTTTTTTTCCACCTGCAGTGTCTAAAGAAAGCTCTGAACTTTGCTGTTAAAATGCTGCTCCTAGTGAGAAGTAACATCTTTAAGTGATACTATGCTTCTGTGGCTTTGGCAACGGAAAACTTTATGAGACTGATCTACTTTTGTTAATCTAGATTTGATTTCCCACAGTTGTCTGTATGTGTGCAGATTTGCTTGAATTACCTTCTTATTGTTGTTTTCTGATGTGTTACCTTGGTTAATATATACATATAAATGTAATAACAATGAATTCTCAGTTCTTGGGTCACCATGTAATAGCAGGAGGCAAATGCCACATTATTATTAGTTTCTCATAAAAGGAATAATAGTTCCTACAAAAGAACAATACATTTCTTCTCATTACCGGTGTTGTAATGAAGGCTAAGCTAACCTACAGAAATGTTGTATAAAGAGTTATAAAAGAGAGAAGAAAAATGGACAATAATGGGGAAAGAATAAAAGAGGTAAGCATGCCTGTATGTGTGTAAACATACACATATGAAAAGATTAAACTGAACTCTGACTAATGTATAATGTTCACAAGTGTTTAATTGTTCTTGTAATGGTGCTTAAGCAATGAGATTTTGAGCAGACACTGCAAAAGAAAATGTAGAATATCATAACATTAAATTATCCTATTCCTCTTGTCCTAAATTTTATGTTTTTATTATACCTGTGATGTCATCTCTCTTTCTCAGATAAGTAAATATTCAGTGATGCTGCATGCTTCTTTCTTAATATTAGCATAATTAGTCAATTGATAGCAGACTGTCCCACATGCTTGTGGGGACCAGTGCTCTGCAGGTGCTGGAACCACTTGTGCTATGTAAAGGCTGTGCTCCAGTATGTGCGTCAGAACAGACCTGTATCAGGCTTCATATTTCAAACTGATTTTGAACAGTGTTTATTTGTTGGATTAAGCAAACTAAAACAATATCTTGAACGGGAGAGTGGAGCAGTTAAAATTCCCATAAAAGCAGTTACGGTTCCCATAGGGAAAATCTAAACCATAGTTCATTTTCCATTACCAAACAACAGACAAGAACTTAATCCTTATTTTGACAATAACTAATTCTTAAGTGCCTCATGAAACCTGCTTCAATAGGTTTCAGTTATTTCAACTAAAGGAATATTAAGAATGAAGCTATATTGAATAGCACTGCATGCCATGTAAATATAAAGCATAGAATTTGCATATGTTTAAACAAGAGAGCAGAAAGAAGTGAAAACTATGGAACTGATTTAATTGAGGCTGAAAACTGTGTCATACAAATTCTGGAGTGATAGCAATCTCTGATTTAAGAAGTAATTACAGCTTAGTTTATTGGGGAAAAAAAAAACCAACAAAACCAAAAATAAACATTCAAACAAAATATAGATTGGAAAAGCAGTGTAAGAAGCAGTTTATCTTTTGACAAGCTGCCTGCTGACAAACAGTCTAATACATTTTTACACAGCAACAGTCACAACAAGTTAGGTTAGAAAGTACATTTTGCTCAGTATGCTATTTCCAGCAGTGGGCAACAGTGGATGCCTATGGAAGAGTACAGGAAAACAGAAACCATATGGTAATGCTTACGGAGAGTGCTCTCCCAGACTTCAACAGCTTGAGGTTTTCTGAGTCAGAAATGGCATTTTTATAATGAGCCTCAGTGGATTTTCTACATCAACTGGTGTCCTTTTAAATCCAAGCAATATTTAATGTCCACAACTTCCTAGGGAACTCCACTTTTTATTATATTATATAAGAAGAACTACTGGCTTTATTGCTTGTTTGTTTGGGGTTTTTTTCATTTTCCAACTACCAGTTCAACCTTCTGCTAGAAGACAATATGATTAATTAGTCCTTGTTTTCTTTCTATTTGCCAGTGACAATTTTTGAGATATTTAGTTAATCTTACTTTAGTTATTTCTTTTTCAAGTTTAGTTTAGTTGCCTATTTTTTCATGTCTCATACAGAAACCTTTCCCACCTTTGATCACCCTTGTCACTGTCTCATGAGTGATTTCCAGGTTTAGCCTTATGAAATGGGAGAACCAAAGCTATACTCAGCATTCAAGACAGAGATGCAGCTTGATTTTCTTTACTTTTACTTTTCTTTACTTTTGTTCTCATTTTTTGTCTCTTTTCCTTCCCTAAAATTCTATCCATAATGAAGATAAAATTTTAAACTAGTGAAAAATAGTAGAATACTCTTAAAAGGTTTTGGAAATTGTGGAAAGAACCAAAGATGTACAATAGAGTTAAAACCCGTAATTTTCACATAATGATCTGATCTAGCAGTTAGTATCAGCAGTCAAAAAGCAAATGAGTCCAACAAGACAACGATTTCAAGGGTTTTTTTGCTAACATCACTAATTGTAAAGGCTCCTTTATTTAAAAGGGAAGAAAAAATTAAGTTGTCTAAAGACAGCTCTGAGGAGAGTACAGTCTTCTAAAATAATCCCAAAAGGTACCAGTGGAAAAAGATTGTAATTTATGCATAAAACCTCAATTTTTATTACATGCTGCATCCAGGATTGTAATGGACCACAACTGAGTAGGTGTCATTGTAAAATAGTTTCTGTACAATTCAGAAATACAGTCTGGGATTCATCTTGCCAAATGTAATGATCTACATAGTAGGTATTTTCATCTGAGCAAGTCATCATACATGTCACCTATGCTTTTTTCCTGAATTACACCTGGGATAGAATACTGGGAGCTGAACTAATTTGTGCAAAATTGTCCTCAGGAGCAGACTAGCCTTCTCAGCAGCCATTGCTTTGTAGCATAGCTGTCTTCTGCTGGATGCAAGAGGTATCCTTGTGAGCATGAGACACAAATACTATTTATAATGTTATTTTCAACTGAAAGAGCCTGAAATAATAGGAGAAAATTTCACAGCTCACCAAAAATAAATTTATGACCCCATACTGCGAGACTGCATGAAGCTGTGGGCATTTGAGAGCCAGTGACCTTCCTAGGCAGTGTTGAAGAATGATGTTAGATGGAGACATACTTGATATACATCCATAGTGTCTGCCTGAAGCCAGATGAAAAAATGCCTGGGTCTCTTCCTAAGGGAATTATTTGACTATATCCAGAAGAAAACCTGGGAGTAAATTAGCTTGGCCTGGACTGGAGTAAGACAAATGGGGAGTAAGACAGATTTATAAAATAAGACATTGTCAATGGAAAGAAATAGAAATTTAGATAAGTTCCTAATATCAGATAATATCCTAATGTATTCCCTAAAGAGTCAGATGAATTGTTCCCTAGAAGTGGCTATTTGCTCCCTTAACTGTGCTTTGAGTTTAAGGTGAGTAGCTCAAAAGTAGTGTCCAACACTAAGGAAGCTAAATCCCTTCCGTTACTTTCACTCCCTGAACACTACCCTAAGCAATAAATTGGTGACAGAGAAATTGTTATGTCCTGAAAACAGGACATTGATGTCAGAATTTGCCCCATAGGTACAGTTTTTAAATACAAGAACAATACCAATAATCTCCACCTTGTCATCTTTTAACATTTTGTTAAACACTATTATAGGAGTAGTTGTATTGATTTTACTCGCACTAGTTATTGCAGGTTTTGTAAGAAGCATCAGAAAACTCTCATTATAATCCTGAATACTGGACACTAGCAGCAAACAGAAAATGACACTCTGTCTCTTAATGGGAAATAATGATCACATCCAGGTCTGCCACCATAAATGGCTAATTTGAAATCACATCATTTTTCAGCTCAACTAAATGCATATCCTGAAGGGAATCATGGCATTTCTTTTTAAGCCCAGGAGGAAATGAGTTAAGAAATGCACTAATACTGCCTTTTTGCCAGCAAAGCTCACAGACATGCAAAAATCACAGCAGGCTAAGTCTGAGCCCAAGCATTTGTTGCTATCAGAACTGATGGGATTACTGCCTTCTGTATATTAAGAGCTGGAGGAATAACTGCAAGACCAAATGACAGCAGACAGTGTCTAAGGCAAAAAGGAAGATTTTCAGTAATTTTGTTATAAGTATTTACAGCTCTTTATTACATCAAAATTGATTGCTTAAGTATTATTTGTGTTATATTTGTTTGGAGAAGCCACACTTGTAGCATCTTCTCATAAGGATAACCTGAAATGGGTTGTTGTTTTGCATAGTGATGTATGATATAACCAATAACAAGAGCGAAGTAAACCTTTATCAACACCCACACACTGAGTGATTACTAAAGAATTGAATTATTACTGTGAAAATAATGAGCTGAATGTACAGAAGGAAAACAATTTTTAACTCTTTAGGTAAAATTTTATTCCTTGCCACTTTCACTGAAAAAGGTCTTATTGAAAAAAACACATTCACCAACACAAATTTGCTCACAAAAATTTAATGAGTAGTGAAGACAAAATCAATTTTCTCTCCCACCTCTCCCACTTTCTTCTTCTCCCCAGCAAAAAATATTCTTGATGATTCTTCAGCTTTTGAGGTAAATTTATGAAAGCCTGTCCTGTGGGAAACCATGCAGTTCCTCAACATTCATGGAGCTGTTACAATATTTAATTTGTGCATTGATCTCTATGCTTAATTAATCTCCCTCAATACACCATGTGGCTAATGAGATTTTGTTACTGTCTTTTTACTTCAGATGCAATTTTTCCAATACTTCTCTTTACTTTATTAAATGGTTGTTTAACAGAACAACAGGAATGTATGAATTAAAAATTACATGCATTAGATACATATCATTAAAAATAATCATAGGCTATAATTTTGTCAACTTAGGCACACAGGTATCATTCAGGATTTGAAAGAAAGAATGTAAGAAAGTAAAGGCAAGAGATATTATTTTTAAAAAGAAAGAAAGAAAAAAGACAAAACATGACAAAAAAAGCAGCTGGATCAAGGTAACAGTCAAAAAAGAATGGCTCGAACAAGATGTTCCAAATATACCTGAGCTCTGATTGCCAACAGTCAAGGTTTAATGCTGAAATCTTGAATTGTGCAGGCTTACACTGGCCAACTCTATGTAAATCTACTCAAACCCAACAAGAAATCTACATTCTCATAAGAAATTAAAAGTCAGTTTTGTTGAAATTTTATTATTTTGACATCTTGTTGAAAAGTGGTTATTTACTCAGAATTCCTAATTTGACATTGTGTCTCCTAAATATCTGAGTTGAGGTTTCCAGGACATAACATATTTGTTATCTCATGGTATATTAATAAATACAATTTTATATTTCAGTTTATTATGTCGTCCACATTTATGAGTTTGGGGGTTTTTGTTTTAGTTTAAAACATAAAATTGCTTTTTATTACCAGGCCATTTGTACTATCTCACCAAGATCTTGCAAGAGCTTTGAAAGGCTATTAATTTATATTATTATACACACTGATCATGCAAGCTAATGTTATAATTGCATAATTGCTCAGTGACTGTTGGATTTATACTATATTCATTTAAGACATGTAGGTAATGAAAAGTTATTCTGAAAATTACCTCTGTGCTCATTATTATAAGGGTATATTTCTCACGTTCTTGTCTTTCTGTTGCAGCTGTATTAAATTGTAGGTCTAAGTCACTTGCTTTCTTCTCTTTCCTCTAAGTGAGCCTATTGTTCTCCTTATGAAATATATTGAAAAAAAAAAAAAAATCAATGACTGGTACAAACCCCATTACTGACTTTGATCAAACATGCTTATAAAATGGTTCTTTACTTCCCCTTTAAGGAATAAAAAAAATCAATTATTAGCAAATGTTACTTTTATCTCAATCAAATCTATAATAATTAGCTGGTTTTGTTCTACAACTAAGAGAAGTAGAATATAGAAATAATAAACCACTCCTCTCAGTGATGTCAAAGGAACAATTCAATTCAGCTGACCAGGGCTATTTTATCAGGCTAACTCTTTGATTCTGTGAAGTTATTTGCTGGGAACCAGACAGAAAAAAAAAAAAAAATGCTTGATTAAATTTAAAATAGAGAAAATTTAGAAGGGATTTTAAGGTAAATTAAGGTCCTTGCATTAAATTAATGCAAAAGGAGACCAAGTCTGCTACCATCCAGGGTAAGAGTTGCCTATACCCTCTGAGATATATAAAGGAAGTTTGCAAAAGAGTCACTTTATCATATACTTTCCTTTTCTGTCAGTTGTGCTGACATATATATATTGCTGCTTATGACCAAATCTTTGTAAGTGGGATTGTGGAACATGCTTCCGCCACTGAAAGTCTTTCCCAGGATGTCAGGAAAAGCATAGAATTCTTCCTGCCTAAATGCATGCGCTAGTATGAGAGTGGGTTATGTGGGTGTGTAAGAGTTAGGGGTGTTCTTGTCTGTAGCCAAGAAATCTCTTAAGTAAATGGCACAGCCCTTAATAAGTAGTTTTAATGGTTAATGGTAAAATAACTTTTAATAGTCTGGACTTTCAGAGGCTATAGCTTCCAGCAGTTTTTTATGCTTTTGTCTGAAACATTAAAGGGCTCTGTAGTATCAGATATTTTTCTACTGCTGCAGGCAGTTTTAGACCACGATCAAGTACTGTTTAATTTTGACGAAGTTCAAACAACACAGCCCTTGAAGTCTCACTACATGAATTGAATTTTCTAAATCTGACATTGTTTTGTTGTCTGGATATTCTGTTTTTTCTTTCTTCTCTGTTTAAAGAAGTGGAACCTATGCATATCATAGCCACATAGCTCATTCCACTTCCTACTATGTAGTTAATATATACTTGAAAATAAACCCACAGAGAGCCCATTTAAGGCTACTGTTTGGACACTACGTACTGGATGGGAGAGAAACTTAATCTCTACTGTGAAGTTAACAGCCAAATATGTAATATGACTTCTCTGCATCCTTAATGTACAGACTTCCCCCCCCCCCCCCCCCCCCCCCCCNCCCCGCCTCCCCAGGAAGTATGTTCTTAAAATGGAATGTTGACTATACACAGTTTCCCAAGTGAAGCAGCTTATTTTGCATAATAAATTACAACCATCAATATTTGCTATTCTAATGCTTGATATTTAGATAAAAATTATTCTTCAATAATAAGAAAGTGATGATGGTCTTCTCTTTTTAAAAGAAACAAAGTGCTTCTGTTTTCTCCCAAGTTGTATATCACATCTAACATCTTCAAACTAACCCTATTGGAAATAAACTCAGGATCCCACTTGAAAAAATGCCATTAACCAATTAATCTCTACTTTAGTCACATTTTGAAACTTATCTGTGTTATTCTATTCCATGCATACAATACCAATGGCTAAGTATTTTGGACAAATATAACATTAATAACAAATATTCTAAATATATTGTAAAATATTTGAAAATAGTAAAATATATAATTTATTTTATAAAAATATTTTACTTATCTTCTTTTTTTTAACTCTTTTTGATCTACATACAATCTAAGAACCAAATAACTATATCTATGTAGTTGTAACCAACATTTCAGTGTCTCATTTAGCACTCCTTTACAATCTTTTTGGTGCTTTTCTGGTTTTCCTTAACCCAAATGTATCTGCATTGTTGACAGCAAGCAATTTGTTTTGTTTTAGGATGCATTTTATTGAACGTCTTAACAGTGTCAGTACACTGGCTTCCCTGTTGCTTAGCAGACTGGCTTATTCCATCCAGTTAATGGCACTGCTGTTGATGCAACAGCCCATGGCTGAATGTAATTGAATGGTGTGGTGTGCCCCACCTGACCTCCTCAGCTAAAATCCCATTATTGAAAGTGCAAGGGCTAAACATCTCTGACATCTAAGTATCAACTTAAATGGTTCCAAAGGAAAACAGCCTTAAAAACGCATTTAAGAGTTTCATTCCAACGGATAGTTTCAGTTCGTAAATGAAACCAGAGCAGAGACAGGGGATGAAGAGGGCATCCTGATTAAGTGAGCACAGAAGAGAGGTACTAAGTACACTATAGAAACAACACTGCTGAAGTTTTACTCTTTACAAAGTAGTCCTCCAATTAGACTGAAAGCTGACTCAGCAGGGCTTAATGTTTTGTACATTGTGTTTCCCCCACATGCAAGGAAAGTTCAAAATTAAAAATTAAGTAGTATAGACTCTGTTTTTCCTTAACATCTGAAAAACTTTTTAAAATGAAGCAACCAGATAGGTGAGATAGTTCAGTTCTGTAGGAGATTTTTTTCACTTAGCCCCTCAGAAAGGGGGGAAATTTGACTCTTGCTTAGATAATAATTCTCCAAATTTGTAGAATATCTATCTACAGAATCAGTCAGAAATTTCACAAAAAGTAGTGACCTTCACAAGTTGAAGAAAATGAGGAGTCTAATTTTTGTGCTATTGTTGCTTAAAACCATTCCAGCAAGCCACTCTGACTTTGCATGATTAAGGTACTGACAAATGACAAAGATGGTAAAAGAAGTGGCAAATCTTTCAAGTATCCAGAGACAGAGAGTTAGCCATACATTTTTTAGAAGATTTATGTCATGACTCCATCATTTTCCATGTCCCTGTGCATACTTTTTGTATCCCTGAGATCCTTGATTTTCCCTGGGAACTGAATGAGAACACTAATGTCCTTATTCAGTTCAGAATTCAACTCCAAATCATCTAAAAATTAGTAATGCAGTCCCAAATATAGGTGAATTCTGTCTGTATATGATGTAGGATGTATGTAGACCTGATTTTGATAACCATACTGGTGCAGTATTGTGTCTGAGCTGATAAGCACTGCTGAGAGACTGTGAGTAAAGATGCATTAAAATTATGTCCATAACAAAACCTATTTCAAGGGAAATGGGCATTGTCAAAAGCCTTAGGAATTCTTGTAATCATTCTTTATGAACATGAGCAATGATTTTAATCACATTTTTCTCTACAACCCTGTTAACACATGAATGAATGGCAAAATAGATGTAGTTTTGTCATGTAGATGTAATTTCAAAGCTAACAGCTGAAGCGTTACACTGATGCCCGACCAGGTTTAATGTGGCAAGACGACATACAAAAACATGAAAAGCAACAATAATTCTAGGGTTTGGTCCTAGAAATTATTTTCTCTCACATTTCTTTAAGAATATGTTAAGCAGTACTTAAAGAAAAAGTAAGAGGGAAAACCTTGACTCTTGTTAACACTCATACACAGGAAGTCCAGACATTGTACAAGAAGAATTGGTAGAACTCAGAATTGGTTGCAAACTTCAAAAGTCAACAACTCAAAGTTGAACTCTAGTTTATAAACATGCATTAGCATGAGTGAAAGAAAATTAAGGAGAGTAGAAAGAATTTGGGAAGCATTAGGAACTGAATTTTGACCATCATAAATTTCAGTTGGTACTTGGATTAACACACAAATGTTTCAAAATGTTAATCAAAGGCCGTATTTATTCCTCTTTAGTTTCAAGTTTAAGAAATATTCTTTTTGTAATCAATAAGCAGACACATTCGGGACAAGTTTTTTCTCATGCAAACAGTTGAAAATTAATGTCTTACATGTAGTTACTATGGTGTAAGCAAAAAGTAGTTGTAACACTGTGAATTTGCAGCTACATCTGTAAACTTTACACTTTACCATATGCTACTTACTGTGTGCACCTATGTGTAGGCATGTATATTAATAAAAATGTGCTTTGAGACAGGAGGCTTTCCAAAAACAAAAGAGAAAACAAATTTTATTTGTAGCGATCAATTAAAATGTACTTTTAGTTTCCTGTACTAGAGATGCCTAAATGCACTGACACTTCTGAAGGGAAATCACACAACTGTCAAGAAGTTGGAAGAGGAGTATCTGCAAGTTTTCTACCATACAGTGAATTTCCAGTGTAATTAGATCTTTATGAACATGGAATCCAATGACAAGATCCTGTACTTTACTCCTGGGACCATGTTCAAGTAACCATTTTCAGAGGCTGCTTGCAAGCAGTGCCTAGTTCGTATATATGGGATGACTTCTCAGGGGTGCAAATATTCTGCATAAAAAAAGCTCTTTTTTTATACCACATCACTGAGGGATGTCAGAAGAGTATCTATTCCCATTAGACAAAAGAATGATTGTCAGCTTGGGAAAGACAGTAATCATGAGTCAGCTGTGACTTTAATGAGGGCTACTCAGGTAAGTACAGTCACAAAAGAAATCACTAATTTACTACATCAAAAGTTATGCACACACAGAATATCCCAGTATTTACTGCTGAGTTCCAGGAACGTGGAAGTTCTACTTGGGACAGTGGCAATTAAAGTGTATTATCATAGTTTACTCTTTGCAAAGAACTTACACTTATATTAACAGAAAAAGTCCTTGGTATTGCAGCTGTGGTGTATTGTAAGGAATAATTCAGACCCATCTGTGCGTGAAGTCATACTAGATTCCATGAAGTGCATAAGTTTAAGAAATTGGGTACCGTATGTGTTGTGGGAAGGACAGGTATGTTCTTCACAGAACTGTTGATGTTACTGAAAGCAGTAACAATTATGAACTTTACTGTAGATGTACAATATCAGGCAATTAAAATGGATAACAAAGCCTTATGCAGCATCACAAATTCTTTCACAGTTTAGAAATGCTTTTCATTTCCTTGCTGTTGTAATGACAAGTCTTTGGAGGGTGTTTCTTATTCTCCTAGCCTTTTTGAAATCTGCTTTGAAAGTTGGATTACGTCGTTTATATGGTAAAATAACTTGCTACCTTCTAGGTACTCTGAAGGTATATTTTGGAAAACTAGCGACTTGTGAAAAAGCCTCAGTATCACAGGGGTTTTTGAGTCATTTGACATTAAGGTATGAAAGTCATTGGTATCAGTTCTTTAGTTAAATTTATTAATAAGTAAGTTACCATTAAACAAAGTAGAATAAAAATGGATAGTATATTCTATAGTTTATAAAATTAAAACTAACAAAAAAGATTCTTCCTACCTGTTTCAGTATCCTGGCTTTAATCTCTGGGATCTCATCTATTACTTCAGAGAACATTTTTATGTCTGGAATATAGGAAAAAAATATATCTTCAGAAACTAACATTCTCTATATTTTCTTACTTCCTTGTTAGAAAAATATACTTTATTCCTTTGAAAAAGTAGTTGAAATCATAGTCACCCATGCTTCAAGAGCAGGAAAAGGTCTTTTTCCCTTTTTCTTTACTTTTTGAACAATGTTTCTATTGTACTTCTTAATTACTCTTCTTCTAGCTTCAAGTGTTTGTCTCTGTTATAATCTTCTAAATATAAACAAGTAAAGACTTCTGTGCTATATGAAGAAAAAAAAAGTCACATGCAGACAGCAGGAACAAGCACAATCTGTTCAATAAATTCCTGACGATGCTACGTGTGTGTACTGAGATACCTTAAAAACAAGTTTTGAATAACTACATGCATCCTTGGTTTAATTATCATTGTTACATTTGCGAGCTTCAGTGGATATGTTCTTAGAGGGGAGACTAAGAAATCTAGTGGCACAAGCTCTAAGTTTTCTTTTCTCAAAGCTCCTTGAAGAAATCAGCCTTTCTAAAGGCTTGTCAACACTGAAAAGAAAGGTCTTTCTCTAACTTCCTCTGTTTGTTTATAGTCAGCCTTGCACACTCTGCAGCCACAGTCCTGAGTGCAAGCCTACTGGTATGAAGAGCAAAGCACTGTAGGCAGTAACAAGCAGGAAAAGCTTCAGCTATATTCTGGAATACAAATCAGGATGATATTGCTTTGAGTCTCAGAGGTTCAAAAGTCATGGTCTAAATTGGCTAAATCAAACTTAGCGCTGAAATTCAGTATTACAGTTTTTAGATCCAGGAGCACAAATTGGTTTTATCTACCCAAGTATGTGCCAATGAACACGTCAGTAGGAACCAAAGGTTTCTTCCCTTCCTTGGGCTATGACTAACCCAGACACTGCTACTCTTCTTGTATCGTCCACAGCGGATTTGTAAGACAGGAGACACTAACTCTACTGGAGTCCAGGAACTGTCTTTGGAGGAACAATCCAGGAGTATAATCCGCTTGTTGATAGAAACTTCTCATTTTTGTCTGGGAATGGTGCACAGAAATTTGCCTTATTTGCTATAAGTAACCCAATTGGAGAAAAGATTTGCCTTCAATATGGGAGCTGTTTAATTTTTGTATTTATCAGTTTCCATACTAACCTTGTTATGCATTATTAAATTTCAGATATTGTGTGGTTTTTAAATAAAACAAGTTTAATAACTACTGAAGACTTTTCGTAGTATGTCATCTGAAGATATTTAGAATCTTTGTTGAAAAGTTTTGTGAAGAAGAGTGAGAAAAAATCTATTAAGAGGAGGAAATAGTATATGATGGTTTGATTGTAAATAATCTAAACGATACAGATTATGAAAGGCTTCTTTAAACATTATGTCTCTTGCTTATGACTCTTGCTTTTGATGGCTGTGGTAAGTGTGCAGGTTTTTATTCTCCATTTCATGGAAAAGAATGTCATTCACCTAAATGAATGTATTCCCAACTCAGTGTTTACTGGGAAAAAGGTGTGCTTTTGAAAATGCCTTTCGTTTTGTTACTTAGTAGGTTTATAAAGAATGGCTTTAAAAAAACATTTTCCATTTATGGAAAGTGAAAAAGAGGGGTTTATTTTTTTTTTAATTTTTTAATTAAGATTAATTTTTTTTTTTAATTCTTCAGCACAACTTTGACTCATTTACCAGGCAGGTAAATAAATAAGATTAAAGATGTAAAGACTTTAAAGCTTCACTCTAGAATATTTTCGTGGTTTACCTGTTTAAGTATGTTATGGTAATACTGATCAACGTGATATATACTTTCTACGTCAGTGGGTTGTGTTTTGGTTTTTTTTTAAATTTACTTTAAATGCAACACTTGTAGCTCTGCCCTTATTTCCTTGAGTATTATTTTACAGAAGGGGAAAAAATTTTGATATTTCAGGACAAAAAAATAACAATGAATAGGTTCGGGTTTTTTTCCACTGTACTCTGTCATCTTTGTACACAACAGCGTATTACTATGTAAAAAGGAAAAGAAAAATACCAACAGCAATGAAAGCCAACATCCTTCTTTTCTGAGCTTAAGGCAGTCTGTGAGATGTGATGATGGGAAAAATGTTGCCTCGTGCAAGGAAAACATCCTGAACTTGTGACATTTAAAATATTCTGAAAGGCAAAAGGGACGATTACACATACATGGAACTAAGAATGTATTCTTATTTTAATTAAAAGCTTCACAACTTAGTAAAAATACAACTAACAGCTATTAGCAGTCATGTTACTAGTATCCATAGTCCAAATTATCTAATAAATACAGGAAAACCTTACTAATAATGAAAATAAACTTAAAATTGTTACCTAAGGAAATTTACCGGATTTATCCCTTTTCTCTGGTGTTAGGATCACTCTTTTAAAGGCCCTTTGGATCTTACAGTCAACACTGAAATCCTTCTCAAGGTGACTGTGGGCAAGAGAGGGTGGTGCCAACAAGTCACCAAAGCCCTAAGGTTTTCACCAGAAAGAACATGATATAGGTAGTGGGCTCCGTTTTTCCTCAGTCTTGGATCTGCTTAGGATTATTGTTATGTTTTCCCATCACCACCACCAGCTCCCTTTCCTCTGCTCCCAGGGAAAAGGTGAAAGCTGCCCCACAGTCCCCTAATTCCTTCTGGTATCACACTGTGTCTTCCCTGGGACAGGCCCAAGAGGCAGACAGGATACATGGTATGGAGGATTCCCTATCCTTTCTCCGCCTCGCTGAACACAGTGGTTTAAGGGATAGGGGACAATGGCGACAAGTTCCTGTCCAGCACAGAAGCAGCCTCTCCTCTGTGACTACCCCACCTTCCCAGGTGCCCTTGCATAATAGGTACAAGACTCTGCAAGTGGAACCAAACACTAATGAAGGCGATGGTTTAGCTAGCTTGGAGGTGTCACCGAGGCTAAGTCAGCCTACTCCCTGAATCAAAATCACTTCCAAACAGAAAAAAATACAGGTCATTGTCATAGGAAACTCTTTTCTGAGGGGAACAGAAGGCCCAATATGCAGACCAGACACACTTCTGAAGGATGTCTGCTGCTCCCCTGGGACCTAGGTTAAAGATGTGAAGAAAAAGTTTCCTGCTCTGGTCAGGATTATTATCCATTATTGATGTTTCACGTACGCAGCAATGAAGTTTCAACAAGTCCAAGAGAAATCCAGAGACACCTGAGGGCCTTGGGGTGACCGGTTAAGGGATCAGGAGCAGAATAGTGTTCACCTCTATCCTTCCAGTTGCAGGCAATGATGACAGGAGAAACACAAGAGCCAACAGATCAACACCTGGCTCTGAGTCTGGTGTCATCGGCAACATTTTGGGTTTTTTCACCATGGGTTCATTTACACAACACTAGGCCTGCTGGAAACAGATGGGGTACACCTATCTCTAAAGGGGGAAAAGGATCTTTGCACAGGAGTTAGCAGGGCTCATTAGAAGAGCTTTAGACTAGATTTGAAGGGGGAAAGGGATAAAACCAGGCTTGCTAGAGACAAGCCTGGGGGCGGCACACCAAAGTTTGAGGGTTGGTGTGCTAGCAAGATCCTTCTGTCTGCCATTTCAGTGGAGGTAGGGAATGGAGATCCATGCAGCAGCAAAGATGCAAGGGATATTGATGTGTTAGAAACCACTGAAGCACCTGAGAATCATCACATAGGCCTTCTCCCCGCAAAAAGGTGGAAGGATCATTAGCCCAACTGAAGTGTACCTACACCAATGCACGCAGCATAGACAACAAGCAGGAGGAGCTAGATGCCATCATGGAAACATGGTGGAATGACTCACACAACTGGAGCGCTCCAATGGATGGCTATAAACTCTTCAGAAGAGATAGGCAAGGAAGGAGAGGCGGTGGGGTAGCCCTGTGTGTTAGAGAGTGTTTTGACTGTCTAGAGCTTAATGGTGGTGATGATAATATCATAGAATCACAGAATCATAGAATCACAGAATGGTTTGGTTGGAAGGGACCTTTAAATGCCATCTAGTCCAAACTCTCCCTGAAATGAGCAGGGACATCTCCAACTACATCAGGGTGCTCAGAACCCTGTCCAGCTTGACATTGAATGTTTCCAGGGGTGGGGCATCTACCACCTCTCTGGGCA
>RSEF01000001.1:122334978-122347856 GCA_003993805.1 Himantopus leucocephalus | reverse complement strand
CAATCCATTCTCCGCCCAGCCTGTATTTGTGCGTGGGATTGCCACAGCCCACATGCAGGACTTTGCACTTGGCATTGTGGAACTTCATAAGGTTTGCCCACCTCTCCAGCTTGTCCACGTCCCTCTGGATGGCATCCCTCCCCTCCAGTGTGTCGTCCACTCCACACAGCTTGGTGTCGTCAGCAAATGTGCTGAGCATGCACTTCATCACAACATCTATGTCACGAACAAAGATGTTAAACAGCACTGATCCCAGTACTGGCCCCTGAGGGATGCCACTTGTCACTGCTCACCACTGGGACATGGGACATTGACAGCAACTCTTTGACTGTGACCGTCCAGCCAGTTCCTTATCTACCAAATGGTCCATCCATCTGTTCTGATTTGAGGTAAAACAGGACCAATTTTTTGGTGTCCCCCCCCAGCAGGGGAGCATCTGTCACTCAGCCTAATCCACAACACCATCAAACCCATTTCTCTCCAATTTAGAGACCAGGATGTCATACGGAACAGTGTCAAACATTTTGCAGAGGTCCAGGTAGATAGATAGATGACATCTGTTGCTCTCCACTTATCCACCAAAGCTCTAACGCCATCGTAGAAGGCCACGAAATTTGTCAGGCATGATTTGCTCTCAGTGAACCTATGTTGGCTGTCACCAATCACCTCCTTATTTTCCATGCGCCTTAGCAGAGTTTCCAGGAGGATCTGCTCCATGATCTTGCTGGGCACAGAGGTGAGACTGACTAGCCTGTAGTTCCCTGTGTCTTCTTTTGTAACCTTTTTAAAAATGGGGATTTGTTTCCCATTTTCCAGTCAGTGGGAACTTCACTGGATTGCCACGACTTCTCAAATATGATGGATAGTGGCTTGGCAACTTCATCTGCCGGTTCCCTCAGGGCCCACAGATATACCTCATCAGGTCCCATGGACTTGTGCACCTTCAAGTTCCTGAGATGGTCTTGAACCTGGTCTTCTCCTACAGTGGGCGGTACCTCATTCTTCCAGTCCCTGCCTTTGCTTTCTGCAACTTGGGCAGTGTGGTTTGAGCCTTTCCCTGTGAAGATCGAGGCAAAGAAGTCATTGAGTATCTCAGCCTTGTCCATGTCCTGGGTGACCAGATCTCCTGTTTCCTTCCTGAGTGGGCCCACATTTTCCCTAGGCTTCCTTTTGTCACTGATAGACCTATAGAAGGCTTTCTTGTTGGGCCTGATGCCCCTGGCCAGATTTACCTCTATCTAACGTGATCCCTGTATGTTCATTCACGTTCTCTGTATACCTCCAAGGCTACCTGTCTTTGTTTGCACCCTCTGTAGGCTTCCTTTTTTTGCTTCAGACTTTCCAAGAACTCCTTGTTCATTCACACAGGCCTCTTGGCACTTTTTCCTGACTTCCTGTTTGCCAGTATTCATTGCTCCTGAGCTTGGAGGAGGTGGTCCTTGAATATTAGCCAGCTTTCTTGGGCCCCTCTTCCTTCCAGGGCTTTATCCCACTCTACTCCAGTAAGCAGATCCCTGAAGAGGCTAAAGTCTGCCCTCCTGAAGTCCAGGGTAGAAAGCTTACTGTGCACCCTCCTTGCCACCCTAAGGATCTCAAACTCCACCACCTCATGGTCACTGCAGCCAAGGCTGCCCTTGATCATGACATTCCCCACCAGCCCCTCCTTGTTGGTGAGAACAAGGGCCAGCACGGCACCTCTCATCATTGGTTCCTCCATCACTTGGAGAAGGAAATTATTGTCGATGCATTCCAGGAACCACCTGGATAGCTTATGCCCTGCTGTGTTGTCCTTCCAACATATATCAGGGTGGTTGATGGTTGAAGTCCCCCATGAGGATCAGGGCTTGCAAATGTGAGGCTGCTCCTATATGTCTCTAGAGGGCCTCTTCCCCTTGGTCTTCCTGGTCAGGTGGCCTGTAGCAGACCCCCACTGTAACATCACATGTCCCTGCCCTCCCTTTATTCTTAACCCATAAGCTTTCCGTCAACTCCTCATCCAACCCCAGGCAGAGCTCCATGCACTCCAGGTGGTCCTTGATATAGAGGGTGACACCCCCTCCTTGTCTCCCCTGCCTGTCCTTCCTAAAGAGTATGTATCCTTCCATTTCAACACTCCAATCATATATATATTTGATACAATTGTATTTTGCATTTGGTAGGACCTAATGAATACATACAGTTGAATAAATAGCACATTCTAGGTCTATTCTTCTTTTTAATTTCATGAGAATTCCATTTTAAAGTGCAACGACCCAAAGGTCAGACACAGATGATAAGTATTTTAGTAGCAATTGCACCAAATTATTAACTCAAATTTACTACAGCTTTTAAAGCTTGTCTTAATGTCAAGCATAGTGCTAGAGAACTAATAATACTAATTGAATTATGGTTCTAAAGTAATTAGACTTTCAGGATAAACAACATTATTTTGTGTATGTATGACTGTTGCTGGAGATGGTAAGCTCTACTTCATTAATTAATAAAGAACCCATATGTTCTGTTTTTAGTGGTGCTGGAGGCTGAAGTATTTTGTTTATCGAGGGATAAATCTTTTATAATGGTTTACCTCTGAAAGCAGATGAAGGATATGTATCACTTTTGTGACTTCCTTCATCCACAAGACATTTTTTAATTATAATTTCATATCAGCATTTGTATATAATGCCTAATACAAAACATGAATAGGAAGTAGATTAAACTATTTTAGCAAACTGAGTAGTTGTTAAGTAATATTTGGGGTTCTTCTTGGATTAAATTAAAATGTTGAGATCATGTTGAGGTCAACAATTTAAATTGATTTTCCATCAGTGTAAGTTTCTATATCTGCGTGACTCAGATAAACTGTACTTAGGGAGGAACTAGTCAAAACTAATTACTGACAAACTCCCCCTCTTCATATCATTTTTGTTGTCACTTAAATCTGAATGTGTCTGAATTTGGCTGAAACCTTTGATGAAGATCCTTTCAGATACTTATCAGCTCCTGATAAATAACATCATGAGTATGTATTATCTCCTGATTAGTTTGGGTTTTTTTTTAATCTTCAGATAAATCTTATACACACACACACAGAGGTCTATTTGTCCTTACCTCAACAAAAGTTGAGAATGGTAATAAACAGGTTTCCCAGCCCTGGCAGTAAACTGCTGCGATCCTCTTTCCCAGCTGTGTCTACATGCAATTCTATCCCTCCCAGTGCAGTAAGGGTTGTAAAAAGGAGTATCAGTAATATGCAGCTACCCTCAGTCTACAGACAGAAGACATCTTCCTTCTGATTGGTCCTTCCTTTGGCTGAGTATCTCAGCACATCTCCTCAGACATCATGCTTACCAACCCTCCTTGGGAAGCTTCTGGCAACTCACCTTCTTCTCAGTACCCTCTTTTTCACTTTGAGCTATAGTCCCAGTAATCTGTAAACACCTGACACTAGCTAAAGATTTAAAGGATGATAGATCCATGTAGATCTCTGTATCCAACAGCTTGAGCCGTTGTGCATTATATAGGAAACACACAGTGTTTATATGGAAAGTGACTGTGGAATTACCATATTCTACTTTTATCTGCTATTGAATTCATATATTATGGAATATGGCAATATTTTGTGACCCCATTGTTGTTGTATTGTCTAATTACACAGAGAAAAAGACTATATCATGAATTTGGTATGCTTACTTAATCACTTCTGATCTAATCCCAACCTAGTAACAGTTATTAATATATATTAGCTTAACTTTGGTCATACCCTTGTTTCCTGAAATCATGTAATTTTTGTTAGTGGAAAGATTATCTAGTAATAAAGGCACTTTAAATTGCAGTGATATGAAAACTTCCGTAGTTTTTTAGAGTATTGTTTGGGGTTTTTTCCTCAATTTACTAAATTTCAGAAGCATTGGACATAAACAGTGGCTTTCTTTGCAATGGCAACAAAACTTGTATCACTTCACATTAAACTAACTAGGTTATGTTAAAAATAGTATGAATCTCCCTTTTCTTTGTAAGTGTAGACTCTTATCCGTCCAGTTCTTATCACTAACTAATATTTTCTTCTAATGTTTGAAAGAATGATATATTTAAATCATTCACCACAGATTGCCATAAAAATATCCTGACAACCTTGCCTGCTTCAAGTCAAATGCTGATCTGGTATCATCAGACTCTTGTGTATGTGTTCCCAAGTACTATAGTAATTTCATTAATGAAGACCTATGTACTAATACATGTGGTTTGGTTTCATTAATTGCAGATTAAAATGGAGGTCTCAGGAATGGCCTTTGAGACAGACTTCAATATACTGGCAGAGGATGAACAGTATTGTAAATAGTATTATGCACTGGGAGTTCTTTAGCAAAAAGTATATCAGTAAAGCATTTGGAAAACTATTGCATCCATATTAAAATTTAGAATTTAAGTAGTTTTTCAGTAATGAGATAAATATTTCAGCTGCAAGATACATATAGACTTTTACCATTCCCTATATTTAGTGAAATTAAATAAACAGAATGTGGCCACTACCATTTTTGTAATTATTAGATTATTTTTAGGCAATGCGCTGTTCACTGAGTGTGGAAATTATGCTGAATACTAACTTAACTCTCAGCTGAATCATTGCAAGCTCCAGCTATACTGAAAATGACTTTGACCTGTCTATAATTACTATGTATGTTTGGACAGATTATGTTGCTCGTATTCTACTATCTGTACACTCTCTTTGTTCATATGGAAAGATTGTATTGGTAGCAGTGATATTTATGCATTATTTACTTCTTCACAGGAAGAGAAACTTCATATTCATAAAAGGTTGCAGATGTATTTTTCATTTGGAATTAATGAAAATACGTAAAATGGAAAGTAGGTGACACTCATTTTTAAATCCAGTTCAGTCTTAACATGGTTTGAGAGTCTTACAAAACATCTTTACACAGCTGTGTTTCTAAATTTAGATAATGTGTTATCCTTTAGAAATGCTGTTTGTTGTAACCTAGGACATATGTAGGAGGCTATTGCCACAACAGTTCAAGCACTTAAAGTCTTAATAAATCAGATGTTACCAGGTTTTGCTTCATTTCTGATTGGTTCCAAAGTCTGTCTATTCCTTCCAATATAGCAAAATCTCTTTTGTGCTACATGTTTGTTTTGTTTGGTTTTGTCTTGTTTTCCCCTTAATTCTTCAAGTCTTTCTAGAAAAAAAAGACAAACTGCCTTAAATCTCTGTGGTGTTTTCTTCCTAATTTTATAATTTTCTTCTCATTGTTAATCCTATTTAAGATCATATTATTCAAGGTAATTGCATGCCAACTATTTCCTGTAACACCTGGTCAATTTTTTTTATTGCCAGATGGTTGCGATGATGCAGAACAGAACACTGGGATGTTGCAGTAAATGTATTTGGGGGATACTATTAGTGAAGCGTTTTGTTCGCTCTTTTTTGACTTGAAGCTACAAAGAACTGCCTCCGAGACACATTTGCCAGTTGTGGTCATGCTATATCTTCCTGAAAGATGATAATCTTGGATTATCATTAATACTTTGTCACCTTTTCTCAAGTTTTTTATAGCAGATACTGGAAATAACTCACTCAAATTTCTCTGAAGTCAAATTTCACAGTTTATGCATTAAAAAATAATAACAATAAAATCTCTCCCTCCACCATTTGCCCACTGCTGCATGCAGCCTATTAATGTAAAAGAAACTTATCTCACTCTAAGAGACTTTGGTGAATAATTACCTTTCAAACCAAGCTTGCCCTCTATAATCTTTTTTATTTTACTTTGTTTGGAATATTATTCTGAAATTACTTTTGAAGCTGATTTTGTTACTTCTGGGCACTTCTGTAAATAGGAGTTGCATGGATCAAAGAGGCTTAACATCAAACTACTTGAGCTCAGTATCAAATAACTAATCTTGGCGCAGCAAATAACATATTCCCTGATGTGATGGAAAAGGCTTGTGTACACTGCTGTGGTAAAATGTATTTTTATTACAAGTATATATTTATAGTAATCTGCTGCATTTTATAGAGTTTCAAAATTGTTATAATAAAGCAAAGCATCAGGGATTCTTTGCCACTTATCGCCTCTTCTTTGAGCATTTTTTTCAAATATAGACATGCCATGGGGGCATGGGGGACTTCGTGTGAGCTAGCCACAAGGCCAGAGCCATACCACTCAGAGACATAATGTTTTTAATGTACTTATGAAGAGTGATGGGTACACCAGGTAGGCAGTGATTTCTATTTTGCAATGTGCTTGCACATCCTGTATTGAGTATACACTCACACTGGTGCGGTCCTCTGTGGTCCAGCTGTGATTTATTCCATGGACCCAAGGAAAGGGGCACTCGCTGCTGCCCCTTGGTGTGCCAGGCCCTGCCTGGTGGCCCAGCCCATAAGCATTGACATCCCTCCAAAGGCTTGGGCTCCTGTACCACATCAGGCCCCTGGGTATTGATGTTCCCCCCTACGGTGCTACCATCTTCACTACTGCCTTCTAATTAGATGATTGATATCACTGGTCACATCAGCCTAGGCCAATCTCTTTGACTTGCTCTATGTATCTAAACCCAATTAGTAGTTATTACCTAGGGTACTATTACCTCCTGGCCTCCCCTTGTGCCCCAAATGTGTCACAAGGATGAGAAACCTGTTAACAGTTCAGCTGTGCTTCTCTGTTTCTTTCCTGTATGCACCTAACACCTTAGAGCAGGGCGTAGGCCAGAGCTTTTGTGTAAACCGTTCCCAAAACAATCATCCATGCTTGGTTTCTTTTCTCAGCGCATATCCGCATCCTCTGCTAAATCAGAGCTGAGCAGACATAGTCAGTGTCTCCCCTGCGCAGTACTTCACCACAGGACGAGATGAACCCTGTTTTCTTCATGACGCTGTTCATCTCAGAAGGTCAGCCTTAAAGTAATGTGAGTAATTTTAGGCACAAAGACATGGAGTTTCAGGCTTTGAATTTTATACAGAGATGATTTATGTTTTGTCTGACACTCACTTGAAAAGATGTCAGGGTAGAGAAGCTCATACAAAAGAAGAAATTTCCCATTATACACCATCTGTACTGAGCTGCCCGTCTGCTAGAGAAGTTGTAAACCTGACTGCTTAACACAGGTTTACAGCTTTACATTTCTGCATCATATGTAAAGTGGCTGGGATAGTGTGGTCAATAAAGTCAATGTATTTTTTTATAGAAATAAACCTCTTAGAATTGGCCTAAGTAGCAGACTATTATTTTCTTGAAAATACATGTCAAAAAGAATACAAATAAACCATAAACTTTGCATCAAGGCCCCTTCTGCTCTGTTGCATTATAGCTCTCAAGGCTGCAGGTAGGCTGCGTGTCTGCTTCCAGGCAGCAAGGGCTCCTTGTCTGAATCTGGAAGACAACAGACCTTTCTCTCAAACTTTCATTTCACTAATAATCTCTGAGATAATGCTAGTCAGTTCTATTCGTAGTAGCATACATTCAGTTCACTAGGGTTTGGGCACAAAAATGAATGCATGTAGTTTCTGTGTTGTGCATTTTTCACTTGTTTGTTGTTTTCGTTACAATATTCTTCTGCCTTTGCAAATCTGTGATCCCCTCCTTTTTTTTTTCCCCTCCATCTCCCCACCCCACTCATTCTCTCTTCCCTTTGTTGATAGTTTTGATCCTACACAGTTCTCTCTGCCTCATGTCTGCTGTCTTGCTGTTTAAACAAAACATCTCCTTTCTTCTTATTCAAACAGATTTTACCTTCTACCCACCCCAGTAATCTTCATTTCAATTATGGCTCCCTTCTCCTTCCCACGTTCTTCTCTTTCATATACACTGTTTTGTTGTTCCACTCACATCATGACTCTATCTTTGTCACTGTATTCAATTTCTCCCCCACTTCATCCCTCTCCCCTGAATCTGTTTCTGCCATTCTTTCAGCATCTTCCAGAATGCTCAATGTCATCTTTTAAAAGATCACTAAATCTTAATCACATCCTTTTCTTTTCAGCCCCTGACTTTTACAGTGTAGAGAAAGGGAAAAAAAAATAGCAGCAGAAGGTGAAGTTTAAATCTGGAGAACAGAAACATTTGCAAGAGAGGAGGTTTCCAATGGTGTAAACTGAAATGTCACACACACTGAAAATGTCACGTAGATGTCCATATTTCAGAAGGTGTTCTAACATCTATTTTCTACTCTGTTGCTTATCCAGACTGTTAAATCCAGGCTCATGAATCATTTCATAATTAGAATTAACCCATAGTATACCCCTTCCCATAGTTTTCAGTGCAAATTTTCTACAATCTTTATATGCAAATATGACCTTTTGTATATTTTCTGTGCTTTGTGCTGCAATGAAAAAGGAAGACAATTATGCTCTGTTTTCTGAGTATAGTATTGTTAAGAGAGTCTGTGTTGACTTCTCTCTTTTCACTCATTTTGACTCAGAAATACAGTTTTCTTTCTAGCATTTAAACAGTATGACACAAAGGTATGAAATAAGTTTAGGTTTTCAATGCCTTCTTAAATTGCCTCTTTCAAAAGTCTGAAAGAGAAAGTACTTACCCACTTTTGTGGATACTTCACTGGTCAAAATGTCCATATACTGAGATCAAAGAGGAAAGTTTATTCTGACTGGAGGATGTCTTACTAAAAACTACCAGTATTCTGTCAGTTTCTTCCTGTTGAAATAAAGTATATCTTGAGTTACATATTTCAGTCTATCTTTGCTACTACAGAAGAGATGAAGTTTTTGACTTAGCAATAGTCCACAGGCAAAGAGGTGTTTGGGCTATAAAATGTGTATCTTGAACTGTACCTAGAAATATGGTAGAAACTAGTGAAGACCCTGGAGACCAGGGATATATCATCCACTGTGAAAGGATGGATATCACTGTGAAAGGATGGATGAAAGTAGGGGAGAGACTGTTGAAGTTCTTAACCAGCAGGTACTATACAATTCTTTAGTACAGACTTCTAGATAATAAAAGGAATTTTAAAACATAGGTGGTAAGCTGAAGCCTGTTTTATAGTTTTTATTCACTGTGTACCTTGTCAAAGATTTGAAAAATAAATATCCAAACTGTGGCAGTTAAAGGAGATGAAGCAATTGTTAGAACTTTCTTTTTTCAATGACACACTGAAAAACTTTGAAACCTTCCTTTTACTTTTTTTCTGTTTCCATTTTAGTTATGTCAGGTAATGAAGATAGAAATGGCAGGCTTGACTTTTGAGTCTGAAGTAAGCTAGAATCTCATTTGGAAAGCCATCAAAATTATAAGATAAAGCTTAACAATGAAGTGATGCTTTCTATGAATTTAAAGACAATCTGCCCAACATTTCCAACTACTTACAACAACTGACAATGTTTCATTAGCAGGATCTTGAATAATGTTTCTGGCACTGCTGTTGTCTAATGCAGTACATTCAAAATGGGCATTAAAATTAAATTTCTTGTAACAACATATGGAAAACGCCAACAGGAAAAGAAAGAATATAAAACTATTGAAATGTAAACTGTACTTTTGAGGTTATAGGAGGAGTTAGTGTCAGCGTTTGAGAGCAGTAAGCATGCCCCCTGTCTTCCTTATCTCTCCCATTTTTCTGTCTATTTTGAGCAAAGCTTTGCTGGTAAAGCATTGAGCTGGCATCAAAAGTTGGCAATATTATTTTCCTTCTGTAGCTGGCAAGTCCAGAAGTCTCTTTGCGTACCTGTGGCAGTCACCACCATCTTTCTGCAACCTTAAGACACCACTTCCATAACCCTTTACTCACAAATGAAACTGTTTCTGTTGCCACCTACCTGTCATCTTCCTGACAGTTTGTCCTCTGCATCAGACAAAGCAAAATCTTCTATGAGACATTTTAAATACCTCAGAATTCCAAATCACTCAAAATTTCTTACCAAGACACTTCAATATTTTTTTGACTGGCTGGAGGAAGGCAGAATGGGGAGGAGGGGAAGGGTAATATATCCATATAAATTTCACTGTAGTGCTCTATTATATCTTTGTTATACTTGGTCTTCTGCATGGACTTTATAATTAATTCTTTGGAAAGTTGTTTTTCTGGTATTTTCTTCCTACACAGTGATTACCAATGCTTTTACACTATTAATTACGGTTTAGGCTTAATATTCTGGAAAGGGGTTTACTGAGAATATTATTTTTTTTTTATCAAACAAGACTAAAGATTATATATCCCAAATAAAATGGATGCAATTTCCTGTAAAAAGTCTTGTGCTTTTGAAATGGAAACTTTTTTCACATTCATGTTTTTTTCTCCTGCAAATGTCTTTTTAGCTATTTAAGACAAAAAATCAGATCACCTTTAAAATGCCAAAATTAAATGTTTCACATTTCATTTTCCTTTCTGAAAATCCCTTTTTGACATGTTTGCCCCAAATTTTTGGATAATTAAGTTTGTTTTTTTCTGAAAATAAATTACTATTTAAAAATAACCCACAGTTATTTGAATATATTCAGGGGATTTTGGCAGATTTTAGAAAGCTCAGGTGGGCTGTGGATTGAGCATAGAAAACATCTGTTTACAGGTTTGTGGCAGTCTGCATTCTTTATTTGATGATTTTTAGACTTTTTTTTTTTCTGAAATGTAGAACTTCTGGTAATGAAAGCATCCTTTGCTTTCTGCGGCAGTTACATGCAACCTCTTTCAATCTTAGTTGTTTGTTTAGCAGAAATTTTAGGGTTTGTTTTTTCTCTATAAAAGCTTTCTTGGGATGAGCAGTCTGGTCTGGCAGACCTTCAAAGACAATTATCTTCCTCATTCCCATCCTGGAATGCTGCCTCCCCTCCGCACATTTCACACTGTGCAGACTTCTCACTATGTAGACAGCTTATAAAATGTGAAAATAGTTATTGTAAGAAACAGAGAAATGGTAATGATGACTCATATTGTTCAAAATACCGGACTATTCTTTTTTAGGATGCAAAAGTACAGTCTGTTGCTGTCTTCAAAATTTATTAACGTAGTATTATTTTCTACATAGTAAGCATAAAAAATGAATTTATCATTTAAGAATTAAGAGCCAGGATCAAATTTAAATTCCAGTGGTACATGATACACTTGATTTAAATTCCCTCAGTGTTTTCTAATAGTGTACTAGTGAAGGGGTCACTGTTCTTTCTTGTTGCTGGTTTAACAGGTTTCTTCTTACTTAAGGAAATATTAATAGAAATAGAGTTTGCCTTATAAGTGTGCTTATGTTCTTAGAGTGTCTGAAATGATTCAATGAAGGTACAACATTCTCATAAACCATGGTGATGAAAAAAAAAACCCCACAGTAAAAAAAAAAAAAAAAAAAANAAAAAATCAGAATCTAAGGTATTCCCAAGTGTTTTCTATCCAGAATAATAAGAGCTAATACACTTAATATTTTTTGTTTGTTATAATCCTGAACATTTCCATAATCCTTTTATTAGTTACATATTTTTAACTTTTGTATTTAATGTATCCTTTTAGATTTTTAAATTTTATTGACTACCAGTTTTTAATATTTTCATTAAATACTGTTTTTATCAGATTCTGCTTGCACGAATTGTCAATTTTTAAGAAAATTATTTATAGCTCATTTAGTTCACACTTAAATAGCGTTGAAGCATCAGTATTGTTCTAGCCTGTGCACCTGCTTTATCTGGAAAATTTACTTTATTTCTGGACTGATTTAATAAATATTATTATTACCAAAATACCCAGAAAAATTGTTTCTGTTCACATAGTGAACTGAAGGGGCAGTAATGATATGCCTGCTTGCTTTCGTTATAAAGTTTGAATGTTCACTTCTGTCTGAAAAGACAACAGAGCATAGATAGGGAAGAAAGTGGAAAGAACTGACTGTGTAGCTTCTCTAAGGGAAGGTTACGAAAAGTTGTAACGTATTTTGTAGTCCATGCATTATTTACGTTTTTTTTTTAATTTTCTGAATACAGTTGTTTAGTACTTTTAATAGTAGGGAGCTCCTGCTACTTTCAAACTTTGTTTTGTTGTGAAGACTCCTGTATCTTTACACCTGACCAGATGGGTGGGAACTTGTGACTTGACAACATATTAGCAGTGGTGGCCTTTTTCAGCAATTATCTGACAGACAGGAAGTAAGATAAGGCAAAAGGGAATTTTTAAGTCAAGAAAATAAAGACATTTCATATTATTATGTATTACCTATAAACATTCAAAAGATCCATGATGATATCAGATAATTGACATTTTCTTTTATGTATTCAATAGTTTGCCAGTAAATTAAGAAAAAACCCACACTTTTCTGTTCTGTCAGAGCATTTGATCCTTCTTTTTCAGACTTTGTATCACCTGCAGTAATACACAGACAACCCCTGCTGGAAGGATCTAAAGGCTTTCTCTCTCTACCTACAAGCAGGCTCTTCCTCTTACAAGTTAACAGCTATTTCAGGTTTTTCATTATTATCTTCCTTAGGCTACCATTTGCCAATTTCATTTAATGTCCATTGAGCTACACAATGCAATGTACTTCAGACAGCTTGATAGCTCTCTGTCAATGTAATCTTAGACTTGAGAGTCATTACAAGAAGTCAAAACCTGGAAAGTGATCAACTACATAGGATGACGGAGACATTAGTTAAGGGTGTGTGCATGTGTGTATCCCTCTGTAAGTCTCTGTATATGTAATATCTCTAAATCACAAAAAGTTTCCATTCTCCATACTCTCTCTTTTGACAGATTGCCACTTTGATTTACAGCCAAAGTGATAAATACTTTGCAATTAGACAGTGACTTTTTCTGGTATTTCAGAAATCTAGGGGAGTAGGATGAACTTCACCTTCCTTGGAAATTCTGGAGGTGTGGTGGTTGTTGTGAATTCTAAGGTTGGTTTCACAGAATCACAGAATGGTCAGGGTTGGAAAGGACCTCTG
>RSEF01000001.1:122294402-122325601 GCA_003993805.1 Himantopus leucocephalus | reverse complement strand
GAAAAAGAAAAACTAAAAAAGACTGAAGAGCTGGATGGCAAATACTCTAAAAAAAACATTTAAACCCCACAATATTATACAACTAAGTTTGGAAAGAAAAATTAAAAGAAAAGAATAACAGAATTAAGATAATTTCACCCAGGGTCTGTGAATATTTAAAGTATGAAATTAATTTTCTTTCAAATAGTGTGTTAATGAGGGAATTTTGAAATATTGCCTTTTGGCATAATGTCTGTTTACTTTTCACTTTCATGAGCAAATCTGTGAACAATAATGCAAAGCTTCAAAGTTAAGATAAAACAAAGAAAAGCATAAGGGGAAGTAAATGGAACTGAAAAATAAATTCAGCTTTTTAGGATTTTGCAGGAAAAATTCAATAATTAGGATAATGGACATTATCACGGAAGGCAAGGCAGGATTTAGTGTCTCAGAACTTTCCATCTTCTTCATTAAGCCAGAAGCATATGTGCACTGCAGCTGTATAAGAACATCCCAGATCAGAAGAAATGAGGGAATTCTAATCTATACCTACTTTGGTGAAAATGGTGAGAGTTCATTTTTACAAGGAAGCGAGTAAAATAATGGGCTGGAACTTCATATCCTTGCATTTATTTTCCTGTTCTGTACATGGATTTTCCTGTGTGTCTTGGAGCAAATTGTTTAACCCCTCTGTGCCTCAGTTTCCTTCTGGAAATAGGGCTAACAGCATTCCCTTACTTGTGGGAACTTCTGGGAGAGTAAATATTGTCAGAGACTTTGGAGTCTGTCCAGTAAAAATTGCTTTAGGTAGGCGTAGCCAAAGTGGCTCTTGTCCCCAGCTGTGTACTTGCTCTCACTGTCCATATCAGATTGGTCAGCACCTGAAAAGTTGAATTTTTGGTACAGTTGCTGTTTCAGTTTTCAAACTCAGTACAGAATTAACTGCAATGTGAGTGGATAGAGTCTTGTTTTCCCAATCTGTAAAGCTCAGGCATGACTTGTGAATGCCTGTGATATAACAATCTGCACAACTTACTTCCAAGTTTGAAATGGGCTGGGTCATCTGAGGTTGTGACCTCAGCCAAAGTAAATTAAAAGCATCCCAAGGCAGGTCAGGTGTTAGTGAGGTGCCTGTGTTGGGGCCATATCTTAAATACTGCTCTACAACTGACAACGAAGGAATGCAACCTAATCGTCATCTGTACCCAGCACAGGGGCCTTCATCCTTTTTTTTGTACTCTCAAAAAATTATTCGTCTGGCAATGGTCAGATGGTGGGAGTGTGGAGGCCTCAAAGAGTCTTGGGTTTGTATATGTGCACATTTCATGCTGGAAATACATCTCGATAGTTTACTTTGGATTAGGTTTGTATGTTTTAATTTGTACTTTTGGCACGCAGGGACTGACATGCTGGACTCAGCTGTGTAATTATTCTTAGTCTGTCCTGAGGAAGCTAAATGAACTGCCGAAGTCACACAATACACAATGAGATGGAGTTTTAGACTAGTCTGTCCTTTTGCTTTCTAGGTTTTATTCTTCTCAAATCTGGTTGGAAACAGAATAATAGTTCCCATATACATTAAAAGGAATTTCTAAGTATATGTTCATAACCTTTATTCCAGACTTCTGAGCTAATCCTGCGGATGTTTTCCAGGCACATGAAGGACAAGAAGGCACTTGGGAGTAGTCAGGATGGATTCACAAAGGGGAAGTCATGCCTGACCACTTTATAACCTTTTACAATGAAATGACTGGCTTGGTGGATGAGGAGAGAGCAGTGGATATTGTCTACCTTGACTTCAGTAAGGCTTTTGACACTGTCTTCCATAAGATTGTCATAGAGAAGATGAAGAAGTATGGTCTGGATGGGAGGACAGTGAGGTGGATTGAAAACTGGCTGAACGGTTGGGCCAAGAGGGTGGTGATCAGTGGCATGAAGTCTAGTTGGAGGCCGGACACCACTAGCGCATCCCAGTGGTCAATGCTAGGTCTGATATTCTTCAATATCTTCAGTTTCTGCAAAATCATCATGATTATATGCCTCTGTGAGGTGCCAGCACACTGATTCCTGCCTCATGGGAAACAAGCAGGAGTAACCAGAGGTTGGTGTGCAGTTGCAGGGCTGTGATCTCATTGGAATCACAGAGATGTGGTGGATAGCTTACTTGACTGGAGTACTTCCATAGATCGAGAATGGCTTTTTAGGAAGGACAGTCTAGGACAGTGAGGAGGTAAAATTGCCCTTGATGTGAGAGAACAGTAGGAATGCATGGAGCTCTGCCTGGGGAAGGATGATGAACCAGATGAAAGTGGTTCAGGATGGGGGGGCACCAACTGGGAAGGCACCATGGTGGGTATCTGATACAGACCACCTGATCAGGAAGAAGCAGATGAGGCCTTCTTTGGACAACTGAGAGAACCCTTACATTCACAGGCCCTCCTTCTCATGGAGAGGTTTGAGCCAGCCTGGTATCTGCTAGAGCAATAACATAGCAGGGCACAAGCCACCCAAGAGGTTTCTGGAAAGCATTGGTCACAAATTCTTAACACAGGTTATTGAGGAACTGATGATGGAAAAAGCTCTGCTGGAACTGGGGCTTACAAACAAGGAAGAACAAGCTGGGGATTGAAAGTTCTGGGCAGCCTTGTCCACAGTGACCATCAGATGGTGGAGTTCAGGATGAAGACAAGAGGCAATGAGTAGTAATTGAAATCCACGGAATTCCACTTAAACACAAGAAAAGTGTTTTTACTCTAACAGNTGGGCAGCCTTGTCCACAGTGACCATCAGATGGTGGAGTTCAGGGTGAAGACAAGAGGCAATGAGTAGTAATTGAAATCCAGGGAATTCCACTTAAACACAAGAAAAGTGTTTTTACTCTAACAGCGATCAAACACTGGAACAGGTTGCCCAGAGAGGTTGTGGAGTCTCCTTTCTTGAAGATACTCAAAAACTGACTAGACATGACCCTGAGCAACTTGGTCTATGTGACCCTGCTTTGAGAAGGTGGGGTTGGACCAGCCATCTCCAGAGCTGCCTTCCCACCTCACTCTTTTTCTGATTCTGTGATATTGCCTTCCAAACCACCTGTTTCTGAAGTTTCTGAACTTAAAACTGAATTAATGACACATTTGCAGGATACAGGAATAAACATGAGAGTACCAGTACCCAGTGCTGCATGGGGGGATAAATTCGTGTGTGGCTCTCAGTGGCCAGCGGCCAGCTCTCTGTGCCACAAGATGGCACTCTAGAGTAGTTTTCATTTGGTCAGATGTCATTGCAATGTTCTGAAACCCTATAGCTCTATATATGTGTTAAAATGGTGTGATAGTTTTCAGTATGACACATTAAACTGATTCAACATACCTTTCTGTTTTAAACCTTCTCCAACTGGGACACTATAGAGAACCATTTCTGAGCATGTTGAGGTTCAAAAAAAATAGCATAAGTGTTAGAAAAAAAAAGGGTGGGGAGGGCGGGGGGGGTGGGGTGGGGAGAGATTTGGCCAAAGCCTTCCCACCTGTAACATGGGACCTCGAGTAGCTGGAAGATGTATCGACTTTGACATATGTTTTAAGTGGAGGTGTTTATACTAGAGTTAGTTTCTTAGAACATGGAAATTTGTGATGACTGACAATGGGAAGACTACTCAAAATGATCAGGCCAAATTTAGGGTGAAAAATCTGGATCAATTCATAGTATACTACAGTAATGAATGAAACGAACCAATAAATGACATAAAAATTCCAGTGCTCTACTTTAAGCAAGAAGAACGAATAAGAGAAAGAGCTACTGGTTAATAAGAGATATTACAATATCCATTCAGCTGATGAGAGACATGATCAAAATGTACTCAAGCCTGTCATAACAGATATTTGGAAAAAAATGATCTGGATTGGAAAGCTGTATCTAGGATACAATTACATCTAAGTTCAAATTTTTATTGCTTATCAATATTATTTATCAGTTCCTATCTGTAAAGTAGGAGTAAAAGTATGTTCCTTCCCCGTGTTTCAGAAGATAAATCTGTTAAAATACAGAATGACAATGGTAGTAACAAAGTAATTAAAACAGAAAGCAAGGAGATTGCAAAGATCTTTCCCCTTCTCTGGCAGGCTTTGCCACCAGCAGTCTAAGCTGTAAGGAACAGTCATCGTCACTCTTGACCTCACCAAGTTCTTAAACCATTGTTAGGTTTTTGCTGTGGACATATATAGTGAAAAGAGAACATGAAACATCTCTGAATTTAGTAACTCCAAGTAAACTTGCAAGAGTTCAGACTGAATGGATTTTTGAAATAAGGATTTATTGTTCATTGCAGACAAAATCCATTCCTCACTGAAGTGAATGGCAAAATCTGAATGCAAAAAGCAAGAACAACAGAAAACTTCAAGAAGTCAAGTGAGATTTCACCCCCTTTGTTAAAATGAATGGAGTGGAAAAGAATGTAGTAAAATACCCAGAAGAGATTCAGTACTAGAAACTGTACTAAAGGATGAGCATGTGATTTTAGAAACTCTGCTCTGGGAAACCTCAGAGGTGGAAGCTTGTAAAAGTCCAGTTCTCCACTGTCTTTAAGGATAACTTATGGGTTTCCTCCAGAAAAATCCCTGAAATGACTAAAAAGTGTGCTTTTATATAAAACATATATACTGCAGGGAGGCAACATTACCACAAGCAGTTTCATCATAATTAGCTCTTTCCTTCGGCCAACATGATCTCTCCTGCCATTGCCACTAATTGCATTGTTGCAGTAAGCAATTTTAAACAGGATTTCAACGG
Source organism: Himantopus leucocephalus (assembly GCA_003993805.1). Taxonomy (NCBI): domain Eukaryota; kingdom Metazoa; phylum Chordata; class Aves; order Charadriiformes; family Recurvirostridae; genus Himantopus; species Himantopus leucocephalus. The sequence goes on along the minus strand of RSEF01000001.1, from coordinate 122,320,840 downwards.
AGAGTATTTATTAGATAACTATTACATTAAAGGAGCACTGGTAGCATAGACAGTGATGATGGTATACTAAATAATTTTTATTGGTCAAAACTTGTAAATCAAAGACTTCATGGGAATTGATCAGTTAAATTGAAGGATACTTAAAGTACCCCTACTTGAACTGGTAGGTTGATATATTTTATCAGTATGTTAACTCAGTTGAGGATAAATTAATTGTTCAAAACTATGCTTATTGTTATGTATTACAGTATCACTGGCAGCTAAGAGCATTATCCCATTGTGTCAGGCATGGACTGGAACATAAAACTTGCTAACTAAAAGAAAGAGAAAGCTAAAGGTAGGAGTGGCCATAGACAACCAACAGAGGTGACATTATTTGTCTGAGTACATTGTGAATTTCAGATAGAGAGGGAAATCTAACTGAAGATTCCTAAATCCTGCTCTAGCCTCTTGTTCAGTTCATGGTGTCATTAGAAGTAATGTCTTCTGAGGGAGCAATTCCACTCACAATTACTTGCAGTCAACGATGTTTGTTCTTCTAATTGCCTGGTGCTGAAAGAAGAAAATATGCCTGTGGTCCATCTCAGCCTGTTCTCCAGTCTTGGAGCACTCACACCACAAGACAAGGAAAGACTGAGGCATAAAGCTATGATTTTTTTGGCCACTATGGCTGCAACTTAGCAGAAACCAACTGGGGTGAGTGACTTGGCTCAGAATAGCATAAAGATAAATATAACAAAGTATATGCATCTGAACATATTAACTTATTCTTTTCCCCTTTTGGTTTCTGTGCTGTCACAGAGTGGGAAATGCTAGAAATTCCATAAAAGATGGGTTTATGACTTTTTTAATGTTTGTGATACTCAAAAATAAATCTCTGAGTTGAATATCTTTGGAGGATGATCTTTGGAGAATGTCTTTGGAGACACATTGTGTGCTTATTTTAGGAATTTAAACCTTTGATGTGTTTTAGATCTTTTTACCAGTATTTAGATGGCCCTGTGGTGGTCCAAATCCCTGTTTTCATCAGTGCTGTACAAATACAGAACAGAAAGATTGTTCTTACCACAGAGAACAAATAGGAAGTATATCAAAAGCAAGCTACAGGGGAAGTGGCAATGTTTAGGAAGATCTCTGAATGATTTAAAGCAATAGAAGATTTTTGCTTTATAAATTATGCTTTTAGAATTAAGGTATTTAGTGTAAGTTAGATGAAAAGACTAGGGAAAGAAAAATCAAAGGAAGTAATAAGATCTCAAGTGAATGAACTTTCTACCTTATTCACACAGAATCAGTTTAACTACCAGGTAGAAGATAGGGTGGTACGCCTAACAGTGGGAGAAGAAAATTAGGCCCAAATTAGATCTAATCTGCCCAGAAACTCTGCAACAAATTAAGAACATCCATCTGCTACATTTGTGTGAATGCAAATTCACATTGGATAATGAATGATAAAAAAGGGTTCTATTATCAGTGTTCCTTGGAAGTTCAGTTCTTGCTTATGATGAGATTTCCAGCTGGAAGCACAATGAGTATCATCCTAATTCACAGTTTCACATCTGATATTCTAATAAGATTTATCCCTTAACTGTCTGGCCATTAGTTAGTTTTTTTAATATCTCAAGATCTATAAATTTCAGCAAATAGGGTTCCTTCCTTATTCATCCATTTATAAGGATTTCACATATGTATATATGTTATTTATGAAACGTTTGCTTCACACAGCATTTGTTGTAATCCATGGTAAATATTTTCAGTAAATTTTTTTCTGAATTCAGGCCTTCAGAGTATTTGCTTTCCTTAGAGACAGCTTCCTGGACTCAATTTTTTGCTTGCTTGTTTCATGGGTCAATACATGGGATTTGCACTGGTTTCACAGCTTACCTGTCCCTCCTACTTTTAAAATCAACAGAAGACCTAGATGAATTCTTTTTTACTCTGGAAAATACCCTAAATACTGATTGCAGGTTGTAAAATGGATAAGAGGCATATGACTCCCACAGACTGGTTTCCTGAACTTGCTCAAGGTTCTTTGTAAATTAAATGTCAGATTTAAGAAATTATTAGTGAAATGATCCTCTATTTTCAAGTCACTTGACATGAAGGTGTACTCTTACATACTGCTGCTTGTCCAGCTCGGCTTGGGCATTTCATGATTCAGAATGGTTAACTCTGGAATTCTCAAATTGTTTATTTGAATAGTCTCCAGAAACAGCATGGAAAACAATGGTCTGCTTTCAAAGTAGCATAGAAATATATAAGTTGTATCCAGTGTGGTTAGAGTGCTCGTTCTGGGAGGAGGAGTGCTGTATTCTTGTCTCAGCTCTAGGCACTATATTCAGTTCATATTATTTAATATCTGTTTAATGCAAGACACAGAAACCCTTTTGGGATCCAAATACTTTGCTGAGCAAAGTTCTAAGTATTACGTTACAGAGTCAGGCTTCCTCACATGCTCTTTCTCAGACCCAAGATGTTCTTTTCCTCACAATGGAAGAAAACAGCATGAGGAAGAAAGGTGAAATGTGCTCTTCACTCTGTCATCCAGAATGGATGATAATCAGATGGTCGGGGCACTGTCTCAACAGACATTGGTCTGTGGATTTGAACCTCATCAGTCAGAGAAGGGCTTAAAATCGAATTCTTTAGCTCTGTGAGTGAGTATTCTAACCACTAAGCCATTATACAGAGGGTATTTTTTTCTCCAGATAGTGGTGGGTTTTTTTTAAATAAAAGCAAGCAAGCAAAAAAAACCAACAACCCACACTCCACTTATCAAAGGGAGAACAGTTGTAAAAAACTGCTTTCCAAAGATCTGGAGATCTACACCCTAAGGTAATTAAAGGGACCTCCCTGTATTTTGAGTTACACTGCTTGAATACATAACAAAACTTGGTATTGTACTTCATATAGATATTCTAGCTTCCTTTGAGCATCTAGGAAAGGACAATTCCATTTAATTTTGTGTGCATCTCCCACACAGTCACACACAGCAAACTACTTCCTACAAAAAAACTTGTGAAATGTATTCAGAAAATAAGGTGTTTGATGTTTTATATTAACAATATAAAATCAGGTCAACTGAAAATCAATAAGTTACTGCAAAGATTCATACTGAATACAAAAACTCAGGTTTCAATAATTGTTCAAAATGATGACACTGTGTGGTTGGTTATTTTGGGTAGCTGGAGTTTGTTCTTTTTTAATGGGAATTTCTTAGGCTTAAACAAAGACTTTTCTGAGAAAGTTTATATTACACTGAGATGCTTTTTAAAATAAACTGATTTTGATAATTTCTTTTTCCAGTAAAAAAAAAAAATATTGACTCATTCCTAACTGAAATACAGAGAAATCCAGTCTTCTCTATTTGTTAGTACCCATTGACGCTGTTGCTCTTCCAATAGCAGTAGCTCACTCTGGATCTAAGTACTTGTTCCTTCTCATGGCAATCTACCCTCTGTAAATGAATGGTGTGCATCATCTTCTTCCAAAACAATCTGATTAAATCTAAAGCTGAAGTCCATAGAAAAGGTTGAAGTACTCACTCTGTCTTTCCTCACCTTTGCTTTTACTGGTAAAGTCTGCTACTGGCCTTGTAGGTCCATGTTCCTGGTGGAAAAAGTACATATCATGTCCACCTTCAAGAAGAACAAGAAGCAGTATCTCAACAGCCTAACCTCAGTTCTTGGAAAGAGCATGGAACAAATCCTGGAAGCCATGCCCAAGCACCTGAAGGCAAGGAGAGACAAGCAGCATGAATTTACAATGGCAAATCATGCCTCACCAACCTGATATAGCTTCCTAGGACTAGATGTCTAGTTCTGTGATGGAAGGGAGAGCGGTGGATGTTGTATAGGTTGAACTTTAGCAAGGCCTTTGATACGGTCTGCCATAGTTTTCTGTTAGCCAAATTGTTGAAATATGGAATAAATAAATGGACAATAAGATAGGGGTGGAAATTTTATGGACAACCAGGCTCATCAGCAGTATGAAGTCTGGCCGGCAGCTGGTCATCAATGGTATTCTAAGGGGTAAATACTAGGGCCAACACTGTTTAACACTTTTATTAACAGCATGAATGATAAGACAGTACACCTTGAATAAGTTGACAGATGATACCAAACTGAGGGAGTGGTTCATGCATTGGAGGGCAGGGCTGCTGTTTAGAGAAACCTCATCAGAAGTTTGGAGAAGTAAGCTGATGGAAAATTCATGAAGTTCAATGCGGCCAAACACAAAGTCCTGCACCTTGGACAGAATAACCCCATTCACCAGTGCAACCAGGAGGGCAGCTAGCTAGGGAGCAGCTTTTCTGCAAAGGACAGGGAAGTCTTGGTGAACAAAAGTTGAATGTGTGTGTCCTTGCAGCAGAGAAGGCCAATGGCATCCTGGGCTGTACAAGCAAGAGTGTAGCATGAGAAAATGTCTTCTCTGATGGCACATGTGAAATCACATCTGGAGCACTGTGTCCAGGTCTCCCAACACAAAAAAAAAGACACTGGCACACTGGTTTGAGTCAAGTCGAGAGCCACCAGGGTGGTCATGGGGCTGGAGTGCATGGCATACAAAGAGAGGCTCAGGGAAGGGGGTTTGTTCAGCCCAGAGAAGAGGCAGCTCAGAGGAATTTTACTGCTCTCTACAACTACCTAATGGGAAGGCATACAGAAGACAGAGTCAGACTTAGAGGTGAGCAGGGGAAGGATGAGGGTTAACAAACACATCTTGCAACAAGGAACATTGAAATTAGATCTTAGCAAAAAAAAAAAAAAAAAACCCAAACTAAAATTCACCATGAGTGTGATCAGAAACTGCAACAGGGGCTCAGAGATGTGGAGTCTTCACTGCTGGAAATATTCAAAGATTTCCTCGTGAAACTGTGAGCAATCTGATCTAAGCTGGCCCTGCAGGTGGGGGGGTTGGAACAGATGATCTCCAGAGACCCCTTCCAGTCTAAATTACACTATGACTCTACAGTTAGATTTCCATGCTAAAAGAAACTCATTCATCATAAGAAATGTGTGTGACACCATGGGGATCACACAGCCTACTACTCTCTCTGTTTAGTGTGATGTTCTGACTATGCACTGTTTTCTTCCTGTGTAGTTCAACTACCTTCAGCATTTTAATCTCTTGAAAAAACTTTTGGATAAATAACTCCAGGCTTCTTTGTACTAGGTTGTGTATGTAGTTGTCTTTCAAGATCCTCTAGTTTACTAGAGGCACATTGAATATATAGAATTTAGTAACATTTTTCTCCCTGAATAAAAAGCCCAACAGCCATATATGCTTTCAGCAAAATTTTAGATTTATGAACAAACATATTAGAAATACCACTTAAAAAACTGAAACTCGGAGAAACTTGACTTCATTACACACTGAGTGATTCACATTCATCAAAGCACTAGAGTTACGATTTTAGTTTACATCAGGAATGAATCGTCTTGATCAGAGCTGATGAAGAACAATTTATATGTTAGATAACTTCTGATTTGTATTGCATGCATAGAAAGTTTCTTTTCAAAGTTTTCTGTACGTGAGTATTCTGTAAGAACTTTCTCATTTGACAAGTCTATTCCCATAGAAGTGAGATTTGCACAATAGGTGTAGGCTGGTTATGACAGTTTGAACAGGAAAGTGGCATTAGCATTTTGGTTATTATTTTCCCTTTTAAAAGGAACAGAGTTTTATGTGTTACTATTGCAGGACCACAAAGAAGATTCATGAAAAATACAAGACTTTAAAGTAGAGAATACAAAATAAAGACTTTAGTTTTACCAGTGATTTATTTGTAAGCCAGGAAATAAAGAAAATTTCCCTTTCTTTGCCTGAGAACTTCCTATCCAGGGAATTTATTGATAATCTAGACAATTTTTTCATGTGGTTTCACATTATTATATGAAAAATACATTGTAACAAACTGTTGTATCTCAGTATGGACTTAGAGGTGTTCCCCCCCCCGTAGAAACTGAATAGATAAATCAAAGATAGAATAACAAATTTTGCTGCTTTTTTGCTATTTGACTTGTCACTAGAAAAGAAGAAAAGTGCAAAAGGAGGAAGAATTCACTAATTACAATAATGCCTTGGTTTGACTCTATGTGTTTTCTTATCTCTGACCTATGCATAATGGTTTTGCTTAAAACTCCCATCCTTTTTGCTGTCAGCATATTTGTCAAACATAAATACTAGGGTTGCCAATCAAAATATCGTAAAGAGTATCAGTTACACAATTTTAATTCTTCGTTATTAAAACAGGTGCAGGTACAAAATAATAAAAGGTATAATAACAAGCACATTGAAAGGAAATACTCCATTTACCATAAATATTACAGAAATTGAATATTAAAGAAAACAAAAATGATTTAATCAAATAGAAAGGGAAAAGAGAATAACTTATGATTTGGTTAATACCAAGAAGACATAAAATTTTATTTCTTCTGTGCATTTAATAAATGGAACTAATTTCCAATATCTTCAGTTTGAATATTATGTTTAATAATAATGGATTTCTCTATAGACAGGGGTTTCATCATTTATTAATGGAGACATCAGTGCTTAAAGATTAATCTTCAGTTCCTCTCTACAATATCAAAAAAAAGCAAGTCTTCTTTGTTCTCCTGGTGTGTATGATTTTATATCTCGTGAAGTTTCATTATTGCATTTTTATTTATTTATTTGCAAACATAAAATGAAAATGAATACCCAATACTGTGGGTGAGACAATCAGTTTAACTACTACCAATATACTACCAATATACTACCTTTATGAAATTTTTGGTGATCAGTAATGTAATAATGAACTTATGTAAAGGACATCAAGGGAAACTTCCACGTCATTTTGCATGGAGGCATAACTCACATCTCTACATAAAAAGGAGAACCTAAAACAACTTGCGGACTCAGTGACTGGCCCACACTGAACAACTCATGATGTTGTAATAATCTAGTTCCCGTGACATCTTCCTGAGCAAGAAAAACCGCTACAATCTTCTGTTTCATTTACATATTTACCACATGGTGAACAGAGCAATGATTGCCAAGCTGATCTAGAAAGAAGTAAATAAAAATAATTGGACAGGAAATATTTAAATATTGGGCTTCTGAGATGGTTAATGCATATGTTAAAAAAATAGAAAAGTAATGAAATAGACAACTATTGGTTGCATGGTGTGATACAAAAAAATCGTTCTAGGTTGAATAAACTATCTAAGTTACCACACGTTTATCAATATTGCTTACAATATTGAACTTCCTTTGATGTTCACCCATCATTAGAATAACCTTTTCAGGAGCAGAAAAATGAATATGTCAATGAGCTAACATTAACAGACACTAATATATTCTTGCTATTGATGTGTGTTCACTCTTTAAATAGGAAAAATGTAATGAATAAAGGAATAATTGCTCTTCTATGGATATTACTTTCTACAGTGGCAGAAAAATATTTTGCTGTATTTCAATTTGTGTCAATTACCTCTTGTGCTGTCACTGGGCACCACTGAGAAAAGTCTGTCTCTTCATGCAGTTTTCAGTCCACTTCGTTGTCTCCTTATATAGTTTATATTTCATCAGCTTTTCTAGGAAGATGCTGTGGGAAGATAATCAAGAGTGTCCTCACAATGACATTGACCAGCTTTCTCAGTACTCTTACAGGATTTTTTAAACGTTCCTTAATCTGATCATCCTCCATCAAGGAGTCTTTCTTGCTCCAGGCTTTTTGACTGATTGCAGGGACTGCTAGACTTACTAGTAAAAACTGAGGAGAAGACACTTTGAAGACTACTTTGGCCTTTTCCATGTCCTTTTTCATCCAGTCCTGTGTCCCATTCAGCAGTGGGTCCACATTTCCCCTAGGCTTTCTTTTGTTGGTGATGCAGTTCTTGAAGCCCTTCTTGTTGCCCCTCCTATCTCTCACCGGTTACAAATCCAGGTGGGTTTCAACTTTCCTAATCCTGTCCTGACATGTTTGGACAATGTCCCTGTAGCCTTTCTGAGTTACCTGACCCTGCTCCCACCTCTTATGTGCTTCCCTTTTCATGTTTATCAAAAGCTTCCTGTTTACCTAGGAAAGCCTGCACTGTCTTTACTCGCCTTTCTGTACATGGGGATGAACTGTTCTTGAGTTTGGAGGAGCTGATTCTTGAAAAATCAATCAGCTCTGTTGTACCCCCCTTCTCTCCAGGACCATATCCTGTGGGATTCTTCTAAGCAAATGCCTGAACAGGCCAATGACATGCTCTCCTGAAGTCCAGGGTTGTGATCCTACTATTTTCCTTGCTCCTTCCTCTCTTGATCCACCTGATGGTTACTGCTGCCAAACTTGACCCCACCTTCAATCCCCAACTAATTCTTCCTTGTTTGTAAGTCTCGGCTCCAGCAGAGATTTTTCTTGACAGTCACCTGTGTTAGGAAGTTGTCACCAAGGTACTCCATAAACCTCCTGGTTTGCTTGTGCCTTGCTGTGTTATCACTGTAACAATATTGTTTGTGAGGCCTCTCCCCTTCAAATTACCCCACACCCTTTTCTTGCCAACCTGGTAAGCTGGCACCACTTTCTCAGTTTACTGTCAGCTGTCGTTTTCCTTTCCCATTGTCGTTATCTTAAAGCATTTCTCACTCACCTGGTCAGCCTCTTGGCAAAGGTGCTTCTGTTCTACTTTGTCAGATGGATCCTGTCTCTTCCACCATGATCCTCCAAAATGGTTCCATAGTAGTAAAGGCCAAATTTCTGTTGTCTACATTCAGTGTGCACCTAGGTGTTGACTGCAGGATCCATCCAGTCCTAAAGTACTTTCCCATTACGAGAAGGATCAAGGAGAAAATCACCTGGGCTTCCATGCTCTTGGCTCTTGCTCCCAGTCACATAGTCACACTTGATGTACTCCGGGTGCCCCCTGGAAGTATCAGCACACACATGGAAGAGCAGCAGTGGGTGGTAACAGGAGGACTAGTCAGCCTCAGCAGCTTTTCCCCAAGGTCCTGGATCTGAGTGCTAAAAAGCAGCTAATTTTCCTAGGGGAGAGGTGAGTTTAACAGATAGGAGCTACTACTTCCTCCTGCTTCTCAGGCTCAGCCAGCTTGGGTGTTCTCTTTGACAGAGCTTCCAGCCCTTCATCTGCTACAAGGGCACTGACCTACTTTGTAGTGGTAGATTTGCAATGGGAAAAGGAGCTGTCCTTCTGGTGCCATAAGTCACAAGCTTCCAGCCTTGGTCATCATGGAAGTCTTAATTTCCCATCCAGATATGCACAGATTCTGCCTTTGCCTGTGCCAGTTGGGCTTTCAGGCTCTTGTATCTGCAGGCTTTTGGAGAAGATCCAGTGAACTTCTTTCTCATCATCTTTGATGCTGTGAAGTCTGCCTATCTCCTCTGGCAGCTCCTTTCCTTGGCAACACAGACCATTCATCAGGGTACACCTCCTGCAGGCGAGGATCCCACCTCGCCCACTGACCCCAGTCACAGTGAGAGGCCGTAGGCACCCCTGAAGCCCCAAGTCTGCAGGTCTTTGTCCTCCATTGAGAGCTCCTCCATTGTGTTCTCCATTTGGGCCATGATTCTGATGTTACAGGGGCAGCTGCTCCAGCAGCTGCTGGAAATGTGCCCTGTGACATGTCACTGCCACAACTGAGCCCATGCATGTTGTCCTCAGCAAAGCTCCTGGCTCCCTTCTGCAAAAACCGCCACCTCTGTTAGTCACTTACACATCTGGAAGCTGTGTCCTGAGCCTGCACTTCTGTATACCTCTCCCTAGCCCCTGCTGAAAGGGTGCGTGATCCTCCCTAATCAGGAGTCACTTGGAACAAAAGCTCAGTGCACTCTTTGATCAAGAACAGCTGACAGAGCTTGTTAGAAGCAGTAGGCACCTTGATGTTTCTCAAAGGATTCCCAGGAGTACTCTGATGATCTGATGATCCCTCTGATAGGGAACTGGGGCTGTTTAGCCTGGAGAAGAGGAGGCTGAGGGGAGACCTTATCACTCTCTACACCTACCTGAAAGGAGGTTGTAGAGAGAAGGGGGCTGACCTCTTCTCCCTAGTGACAAATGATAGGATGAGAGGAAATGGGTTAAAGTTAAGCCAGGCGAGGTTTAGACTGGATATTAGGAACAAAATTTTCACTGAAAAGGTTATCCAACATTGGAACAGGCTGCCCAGGGAGGTGGTGGATTCGCCATCCCTGAAGGTGTTTAAAAAAAAGGGTAGACGTGGTACTTGGGGATATGGTTTAGAAGTGGTTTTTGTCAGGTTAGGTTAATGGTTGGACTTGATGATCTTAAAGGTCCCTTCCAACCTCAACAATTCTATGATTCTATGATTTTATCTCAAGACAAAACTCCTGGAGGATCTAGGTGACCCTAGAGTCCAGAAATGCTGCCACTGAAATGCTTCAGTTGAAAGCTTGATGAGCATCAATTTGAATCTATTACTCCACCATTTAGTTGCTTTAGAAGAAGAATCTTTTGCTGATTTTAGGTATAAGTTGATGTATGTCTCTGTGGATTGAAACCAGTTCATGCTAACTCCTTTTCTTGCTTCCAGGGCACTAAAAGTGAGAGCGGTGGGCTGGAAGAGAATGGGGATAAGTAGCCAAAATGTACAATACTTGGATTATTTTGGCTATAGTTATGCTAATAAATGTGCCTGGAACTGTTCTTTGGCCTTGAACTCAGCTGGCACCAAATAGCTCATGGCCAAACTGTTAAATTCTTTTTGCCTCCAAAACAGGACAGCTGCATCCAGACAGAATGGTCCTTGGCCTATGCTAACTCCACCACTGTGCCTTGAAATTATTTCGGAGAGCACTATTTGGCCTGGCTCAAAACTGTTGAAGGGACTGTTATAACAATTTAACGGCGTGTATTATCAAGTTCCACTGCCTGTGAACATTCCCCAATACTGTTTCAATTAAATATCTTTTGCACATCATTCTCTTATTACCATAATCACCAGTAACTAACTGTTACAAACTTACAGGTCTGAACAGCTTCTGAGGACTATAATTTCTTGAAGCAGAGTCAAAACAGGATGGTGTAGTTGTATTTGAATGCCTCATGCACACCCATTGAATAAATTCACTAGCATTTCCTAAAATCAATAAGCTCTAAGTCAGGTTTACATAACACAAGAAGACAAAAATGAGAGGGAAAACTTACATTACAGTATCTAGCAAAGTGGTACAGGACAATACGGATAAGAAGTACACAGGCAATGAGCTTTTTGCAAGCAAAGATACATTCTTAGGACCTCGTTCTTACTTGCTGTGAAGTGGACAAGTGGACGCAGACTTAACCCTCCTTCACCATTGGCAAATGTAGTGTGATTGTAAGAAAAGAGCTATCCTCCTCCCCTGCAAACTAGCACCAGTTCTACTCAACTTATTCTTATATTCAGCAGTAGCTTCATAGAATCATAGTATGGTTAGAGTTGGAAGGGACATTAAAGATCATCTAGTTCCAACCCCATAAAGTGCAACCCTGCTATAGCAGTTCACTACCACTGCACTTTTTTTGCTGTTGTTTTTATACAAGGGTTTGAAATCTTATTTTTCTCTTTCAGTAAGAGGGAAACAAAGTTATGACATGATGCAGGGAGAAAATCACTGGAATTTCTTAATGGACTGTTATGAATTTAGAAATCAAATTCAGCCAGTGCCAGAGGCTTAAAGAATTAAAATTGTACAACTACAGCAACTATGTTATTATATGAAACATGTTTAGTGTAGAGCACTAGTAGATTTATCTTGTTATAATCAAAGATTTCTTACAGAGTGACTTTGAAAGCTTTATATCAGGAAAGCAAATGATTGCCTTTCTGTGAACCCACTAAATAAAATAAGCTAAATGAAGATATGAAAATGTGTGACACACAAGTAGAATTATCATCTGCTTGGTTGAAGATTACAGGTGGTTTACTTACCACTTATGAGTGAAAACCTGGAACCGATGTAATTCTTGGCAAAAGTCCCTCTGTTGTCAGTAGATCCTGAACGTCACCCTGTATAGCCGCTGGAGATCAGTAAGAAAGAAATCTTAGCTCAATGGCTAAAAACCTCATTTGGATCACCATTCTTAAAGAAAAGATAAAATTACCAAAAAAACCCCATGATCCACCATTATTATTGCAAAAAAAAGTTAAATTGACTTAAATTAAAAGGTGGGGCTCATCTGCCTTTCTGCTGAAACATATTTTCTCACCTACAAGTTAAATTAAATGTAGACATTTCTATATCACGTATTAGTGCATCTTTTTAGTGGAAAGTGCTATTTTTGATTTAAGAACAGATGGGTCATTAGATCTGATTAGTTCAGCTTGACTAATGCAAAAATGATCTAAATGTAGTAATTGATGTTATATGAAAGAGAAAGATTTTTTTTTTTAAATGATGCCTTTAGCAAGAAGAACAGTAGCTTATGTGTTTAGCGTGCCAAATATTCTGCTTGTTGCTTGTCAATACTGACACACATTCTTCCCATTAAAAGTTTATTCTAATCAGCACATAGCTTAGTTCTCTCCACTGGGGAGGGTGGAGAGAAATGCTTATACAACATAGTCCATACTACCATGTCTATGGAGGAGTGCTTTAGGTAATGCATAATCATTTTTTTTGTAATGCAGAATATGCAATTCTTCCAGTCATCCCATTCTTTAATATTACTGCAAAAACTACTCTGCAAAAAAACTGACTTTGACTACAGGATTTGTATATCAGATAAAACTGAATTTCAAAATCAAGACCAACAAATAAAATCTTACATTTACCCTCAATTATAGTACCAGTTGACACCATCAGTTCATCTCCAGCAGGTACATATAAACAAAGGGGAACACCAGACTTTTTAATCAGATACTGGGTCCTAACAAGATATGACAAAACCTTTAAAGAGAAGTTCTATGAAATTTAATAGAATGAAGCCAGCAGTAGTTTGTATGGAATTTTAATGCAGTGTCAGGATCTGCTCTCATTAAAATTAGCAGAAAAAACATTCTGCATCTGAGAATGTGTTTTAAAAGGCCATAGAATTTCACAAAGAATTATAACAGATATTCCACTTTTTAAGTATCTTACAGACCTTGATAATTGGGATAATATCATACTCATTCATTACATGGTTAAAATTTGGGGGAAGTATCTATTTTGTTAATTAAATTTTAGAGGATTTTTCCATAAGTCATGTTGTTACCAGGATTGTTGGTGACATGGATGTTGCGATGGAGTACACCCTCAGCAAGTTTGCAGACGACAGCAAGCTGTGTCGTGTGGTAGACAAGCTGGAGGGGAGGGATGCCACCCAGAGGGACCTGGACAGGCTTGAGAGGTGGGCCTTGTGCAAACCTCATGAAGTTCAATGAGGCGAAGTGCAAGGTGCTGCATGAGGGCCGGGGCAATCCCATGCACAAATACAGGCTGGGCAGAGAATGGATTGAGAGCAGTCATGAGGAGAAGGACCTGGGGGTGTTGGTGGATGAGAAGCTCAACATGAGCCGGCAATGTGCGCTCACAGGATGGTGATTCAACCACTTCCCTGCGCAGCCTGTCCCAGTCTTTCATAACCCTTTCAGTGCAGAAGTTTTTCCCAATGTCTAAGCTAAACCTCCCTTGGTGCAGCTTGACACTATTTCCTCTTGTCCTATCGGTTGTAACTTGTGAGAAGAGACCAATGCCCACCTCTCTACAACCTTCTTTCAGGCAGTTGTAGAGAGCAGTAAGGTCTCCCCTCAGCCTCCTTTTCTCCAGGCTAGACAACCCCCGTTCCCTCAGCCGCTCCTCGTAAGTCTTGTGCTCTGGACCCATCACCAGCTTTGTTGCCCTTCTCTGGACCCTCTGCAGCACCTCTATGTCCTTCTTATACTATGCCACCCAAAATTGAACACAGTACTCTAGGTGTGGCCTCACTAGTGCCAAGTACAGTGGGACAATCACTTCGCTAGTCCTGCTGGCTACACTGTTCCTGATGCAGGCCAGGATTCTGTTGGCCTTCTTGGCCACCTGGGCACACTGCTGGCTCATGTTCATCCATTTGTCAATCAGCACCCCCAGGTCCCTTTCTGCCAGGCAGCTTTTCAGCCACTCCTCCCCAAGCCTATAGCGCTGCATGGGGTTGTTGTGGCTCAAGTGCAGGACTTGGCACTTGGCTGTGTTGAAGCTCAAACTATTGGCCTCAGCCCATCAATCCAGCAATGACAGAGTAAGTAACAATTGAGGGAAATAAATTGGTCTTCTCTACCTCACGCTATTTTAAAATTTGTGCAAATTAAAGTTGGGATCTGGGATTACATTTAGAAGAGAAAGGTTTAATTCTTTTTTGAGTGTCTCGGTGCAGCAAGGGGTGGCTGCGCCATGAGGGGGACAAGCCAGGAGCTGAGGGTGACCCCGCATAATCTGTGCCCTCACCAATGGGGCACAGTCCTGCAGGGGCTGAACGTGGGGGGCAGGGACAGGGGCTGGTAACAAGGTTCACTGACAGGCCCTGGCAGCATCAGGTCCTGCATCCCTCTAGGAGCCCAGCAGGGGTCAAAAGGAGATGGGGCCAGGAACAGGCTACAGACAAGATACAGTGTAGTCTGAAGTCCATTTGGTGATGCTGTCAGGTAGGTACCTACAACATAGTTCCGATGTTTACCCAGGAAACCAGAGACCAGAGACAAGGCTGAGGACAGGCACACCTGTGGCAGGCCTGGCTGGGACTGATGCCTTTGGACTGCCTGACATGCATCTCCTTGGCCTATGGGCAGGGGGCAGGTGGGGGTCCCAAGGGAAATTGGTCATGGCGTGTAAGACTTATTGGTGCCCTCAGGGCCCTGGTCCTGAGCATGTCCATCACACTGAGGTTTCTGTCCTGTTCACCTCCCTTATAACCTCTTCAGCATGAACAACATAGCTAAGGTAGACAGAGATGCCCTAATAAAAGCAGTCAAGTGAGTCTGTTAGTTAAAAGTGACCCCTAAACATTGAAAAAGCATCATATTCTGCAGCAAACATTTGTCATTTCCAATCCAACTGATCAATGTGCTGGCTTTGTAAAGAACACTTAATTCTGTCCAGTGGTCCATCGGCATAGATAAAACATTTACCTAGAGTTTAAGAAATAGGCAAAGCAGAATCTCATTGTTTTCCTAGAAACAGCCAGATGAATTGTCCTTTCTTATCCTGCTAATTATTCTGGCCCAGGGAAAGGGAGGGGCAGCCTCTCCTGTTTCTCAAGCGATCCAAAGCAGATGGAAGCGCCTCATTGTCCTGTCTCATTCATATTTGGGAGACTATGGGTAACCGATACAAACATGAAATAAACTGTTTTCCCTGTTGTGGGTCCGTATATTCTCGATAGGTCAATGAAGAAAGGAAAGCTCACTGATACACTTTTTTCTGCTCATGGAAGAGTCTTACTTCTTTCTGTGCCTTGTACAGGAAAATTTTTGTGGTGATGTTGGATTGCACTGGCTTGCTGGCACTGTCTCTCCCCAAGAGAAAGCGCCCAACATTTTGGCAGTGCCTAAATTAGTCTCCTAACTAGGTGGACTTTATTCTACTTTCTGTGCTTACAGAGCCATTTCTAGGGCAGACACAAACTTTCTCTGACCACATGAGAAACAGTGCAGTCCTGATAGCATGCTGGTTGACTCAAGATGTAGGTATGCTATCTTCAAAGTGGAGCAGGGCTGCTGAGGTGAAACTTTCTCCTTTTTTAGTGCACCAGCATTAGACTGAAAGAGCATTTAAGGATTGCAGGCCTCTGTAGGAGGCCTCTGTTGCATTTGGCAAAACACTCTAGAGAAAAAGTACATTCAAATGAGTAAAATGAAAAATTGCAGTAAGCAAACTCCACTGCAGCTGTCTGTAACCTCCCAGATACTAAAGGCAATAACGCCTGCTACGGTTTGATACTTCTCTTGCTTATAGCAGTTTGACACCAGAGACTCCAGTAACTTCAGATTAACACTCGTGGGTGGGAGAATGATCATGTTTTTGGCATTCACAAAGCTCTTCACTTTTTCTCCCCTTTTAACTAATCACAGGAGCACAGGAGCAGGGTAAGCTATTGCCTTTTCTTCTGATTTAAAGAGAGAAAGGGGAACCAAATCTAAATTCACAAAGTGCAGAAAGCAGTGATTAGGAGGTGGGAGTTTCTGCCTGTTTGCCTCATTCTCTCACAGTGAGGCCAGATCCTAGGAAAAAACACGCTGCTCTGCTTCAGGGTCTAGTGATGTCATCAGTTGTGCTGTTGTAAGAAAAACTCAGGAAGTTGAACTCAAATCTTGGCAGGTAAAGGTTCCTTTTCAGTTTATCTTTCATTTAACTCTCAGGAACTCCAGTGCACCCTGATGTACAATTCTTCAATATACCATGAGTAGCTCCAGGATACTCATGTTCAAGCTGCCCTGGTGTACTTTCTGAGTGCCTTTGGCTGAAGGGTTCTGGATGTAGTACAGTTTTAATAAAGTTTGTTTTTTATAGCTTGCTTATTCCATATACAGTCCAAAGTTGGGGATCAAAAGAGGCTTATGTAGATGCTCTGAGACAGCAGCTGCTAAATAATTTTTTGCAACTGGATCCATTAGTAGAGTGTTATTTGGTTATATCTATTGTTGTTCTTATTCTCCAGTTCATGATAGTCACCAGTTTCCTTCCAATTTGCTTTAGCTGTAAATACAAAACAGGAGGAAGAAAACAATCTCGCCTTTGTGACACACAGTGAATTTGGCACTGTATGTACAGTATGTTTTAAACTCAATTCCCTTAGAAGCTAGCGATTAGCAGATGTCAATGCCCAGTTTGCAAGTGGAAGCCAAGACAAAGACTAGAGACCTTCACACCAACAATCTGGATATTAAGTAGGAAAGAAAATATTTTCCAACCATTTTACTGCTTTTTGTTTTCTAATGTGGTTGTAGCAATGAGGATTCAATTGGAGCAGCTGTGCTGAAAAATCAGATTTTTATCAATTTGGCATCTGTCTAGGAAAAATACAACACTAAGACTTAAAAGTAGAGCAGGACAGGCAGCTTTAATGCACTAACTCTGCAACAAATGACACTTAAAATGGACGTGCTTTGCATTCTGATTTAGCTGGCAAAATGTTGAATCCCATCATGAGATTAATTGCATGCTCTTTGCTGGAAGAACAGCCTCTCTCTCTCAGAGGAGGAAGCCAAAACCTGAACATCATTGGGCTATCCACATGCGCTGCATGATTCCTTAGAAACTGTGAGGCCCCTAAGTATTTAGTCTAGCAGCTTCTGGACTCCTCTAGTGGCTGCTGCCATTGAAATTATTGAATTGCTGAATCACTCAGTCTGGAAAAGACTTTGGGAGGTCTCTAATCCAAGGTTATGCTCAAAGCAGGGTCAACACTGAATTCAGACCAGATGCCTCAGGGCTTTTTATGGTTGGATTTGAAAACCTCTAAAGAGAGAGAACCACTTGGGCAACCATTTTCAGTTATTAATATTTTTTTTTTCTTATATTCAGTCAGAACCTCCCCTATGTCAATTTATGACCATTGTCCCATTCTTCTGCTGTGCACCTTAGTAAAAACACTGGCTTCATCTTCTCAGTAACCCCCTCATAGGCACTGGGGAGCTCCTGTTAGGTTCTCTGCAGTGATCCTTTTCCCGGCTGAACAAGCCTACTTTTCTAAGTCCCTCCTCAAAAGGTAAAAGTGCTCCAGTCCCAACTATGTCAGTGGCCCTCTGCTCTACCTGCTTCAGTTTATCAACATCTTCCCTGTATCGGCGCCCCAAAACTGGATGCAACATTCCGGATGTGGTCTAAAAAACACAGAGTAAAGCAGAATATTTTGTACTCTCATGTACTGACTACGGTCCTGTTAATATTGCCCAGAATGCTGTTGACATTTAATGCTGCCAGAGCCACGTTGTTCCCAATCATTTTCTACTCCTTCAGAATCCCTGAAATGGCCTTCAAGAGGACTTATGTTTTTCCTGGGGACTGAAATGTGTCTAGTGATAAGGAAAAAAGTTCTACAATACAGAATGGGAGCAAAATGAGAGTTAAAATTAATTTAGGTAATGGAAACAGTCCTTCTTCCTTTCCTTAGCCTAACACATTGAGGAAATACTGTATAAGTATTTTGAATCCTGCTCTCCTTGAGGCTTTTGCAACTAACAGCTACAAATTTTGACTCAACACTAGAGCTTGCATCCTTTTTGTAAAGATCAGGATTCTTTCATTTTGTCAGATGTGGATTCACAGTTTGGGACTCTCTCATGCGTTGGAGTATTAAAATACACTTCATTTTGAGAAAAAAAATTCCCAAAATTACTCTTTATAGTTAGGCAAAATAATAATAATAATTGTGATTAATGACAAAATAATAATCCAAAGTGTTATATTTACACCTCAGATAAGTTTTCAGTTAGCTGCAACACGCATTTCTGATACAGAAGTAAAATTATGGCACAGCTCTCCAATATATTGCATTGGTTAGTGTTTATTTGTACCTCCCCAAGGTGAACGTAGAGGAGTTGTAAAAGCATTGTCATTTTTGGTAACCTGTTATCATCATTTTGCAAAGCTCTTTCTTACTTTTAAGGAAAACATTCATTAAATCTTTCCCAATAAGCCGTTCTGTCCTGGAGTTTGTATTTTTGTGTTCCAACAATGTTTTCTACCAGCTTCCCCCTAAAACATACATGCACTTCTTTAAATGCATCTCAGTTCAGCACCACATGCCAAGTGCAAGTCCCTTTTAAAGCAAGTGAGTAATGAGAGGCAAATGCATAATTGTTTTCTTGAATGATGACTTCAGGGGCAGGAAAAAGTGTGTATATATATATATAAATATATATATATATATAACATATATGTGTGTATTGTTTCCAGCAACTAATCAAACTTAAAGTATTTGTCTTACTTGTAGGTTGGATAAGACAGGGAAACACGAACAGCCAGCAAGGGCACAAGCCAAGGCAAACGTCTTTCCTTCTTGATTCAGGGAGTGCCCACTTATTGTTTTTTCTTGACCATATTTAAAGTTTCATTGCTATAATTCTCAAAATTATAGTTTCCACCTGAAAGGTTAATAAGTTTGCCCATAGAGGTTGCAGAACCTCCATCCATGCACGTATTCTGATTTAATGTCAAAGTTACCCCTGCTCTGAGTTGGATTTTGGACATCATCCTCTGCGATGCCTTCCAGTTGAAGTTATTCTATGATTCTATTTTATATTTTTTCATCTCATACATTAATAATCATAACAAACATCAGAGGAGACAATAGGAGAGGATAAAGGTGCAATGACGAAGAACCTTTATTTAAGTTCTGTCTCCAACTGGAGCTAATTTTTCAGGGTTTTCCATGGAAAGATGTGTAAAAGTGGAAATAAGTAGCTTGTATGATTTTTTTTTCCCATCTCACTGAAATAATCAAGAGCTGTATTCTTACATCCTAGTCCTGTGAAGTTTTTAGTGTTTGTGCTTCCCATGAGTCAAGATTTCATGTGACCATTCAATAGTGAAGTTGATGATAGAAACTTTTAAATTTATTTCAAAAGGATTTAAGTTAGGCAATGGAAGGCAGGATAGAACCCTGCTTTGAATGGAAAGGCCACACAGCTCTGACCATGTGGTACATCCATGTGCTATGCTGGCTGACACTTCGGAAGGAGGGGTGAAGAATACAGTTTATATCAGCTGCCTGTAAATCTGGGCTCGTTGAGTTTTGGTAACTGGTTTTCTGTTAGCAACATTAATTTCCATTTCTACCTGTCTTTTCCAGCTTCATATCTTCTACCTGCTACTCCTTTTACTCCTGGTATTTTTACTGAATCAATAACATGTAGATTTGGGTTTATCCAAAGTTGACTTTTTCAGTTAGTGGCTTGGAAGGCATTGTTCCATTGGTATTGGATTGCCAGTTCAATCAGAAAAAGAAGAGAGTTAGGCCTGATGTGAGGGATAACTATAGATACAGAAGATGAAGACCCAGAAAAATGTAGTTCATAAGTGGAATGCAGGTATGGAAAATTTGCAAACATTCTAGCCATTTTGTCATATACACTCATTTTTCTTTCTCTCATTAATGCTAGCAGCAACTTTCTGATATTCCACTCTGTACAACAAAAAAGTAATTATATGTGCTATTGGCAGGGTGCTACCTGTAACAATTAATTTACACTGTCTAGTGATTTATGAGTATTGTCCCTTTGTGTACAGTGTTATGATGCACTTAATAATCTTAATTGATTAAATCAAACAGGCAAGATAATTTCAATTCAACAATAATATTTTACAATATTTAAAGCAGATCTGAGTTCTGAATGGGTTTAAAAGTTCTCTGAATAGTGTATTAATAACAAGAAAAATAAAAAAAGAAAAAAGTCATGGCAGTGCAGTTCAAGAGAGGAGATCTTGCCAGGATATTCCAGGATTAAATTGCATAAAAAGATTTTTCATTCCAGTATAGAGCAATAGAAAAAAAAATACATCAGCAGTATTGTAATTATCCATCAGAAAGCATTGCCCTTCTCTGAGAATGTTACATCAAACTGTGACTTTGCATTTGGCGACAAGACTACGCTACAAATATGTAAATGACTGAGCTAGGGAAAGTGTGTGAACAAAGCATTTTTCTGGGAATCCTTTTTCACTAACACAATTATGTTGTCATATGACCAGGAAAAGATTTTGTGGCGTGAAAAATGTTTAGAAATTTTTAGGCACCCATCTCAAAACTATTGTTCATAGAAACCTATTGAGGTTGCCAAAACAGGGGCTCTAATATCTTTAACAACGCACTTTTTACTCTAAAATCCTGACCTAGACCTGTATTCAGAACTACAAAAGTGCCAAATCATAGCCACCAACTGTATTCTCCATTACTGAGCTCTTACTGTTATGGATTTGATCTGAGGGTTTTAGAGTATACCTTCTACACATTGATAGGTTTCCTCCTAAATGCAGTTTTAGATCCTATTTTTAAAATAGATACAATCAGCAAAAGTGTCATCATGCTTTTTACCTGTTCTTTGTTCCTGTCTGTTAAATAGTGAGTGGTCAGAGGTCTTCATGAAGGCTTCAACTCTCTTCTGTCTCTAAGAAAATTCTAGCTTTTTTTGCCCATATTAATATGAACAAACCAGTAGACTGAAAGATTTCTGGGGGAATGCGCGGGAAGGGAGACATCCTCACCACTCCTGTGAAAGCCGTGGCACTGTGTAGAAAGCAGAAAGTTCAGTCCTTTTTCTGGCTGAAAAGATATAGATTATAAACTCTCACCCTCTAGGAAACTCCTTAAAAAGCCTCTTCATGGTAAAGTCAAGTCACTGTGCACAAAATAATTACAGATTCGCTGACCTGTGGATGGAAGCTTTAATAAGAATGTTGGCCCTGCCATTTAGGCATTACACCTGAGGAGCAAGGGAAGGGGAAAGGAGAAAACTCCTTTTGGATTGTGTGTACACTACCAAATGCTTAAGGGTTTGGTAGTTCTTTGCTTCTCTGTGAGGAGGTGCCCTGAGCTTTTCCCTTCAGCAAATGAGGGAATTTGTGTTTAATAAGGAGAATGTTCTCTTTGGGAAACGTGGAGTATTACTGTAGAGACTACAGGCAAGAGTTTTACTTGCTTCTAGGTTACCTAATGAAACCATCGCTATCTGTGCATCATAAGTAGTGACAGAAATTGGGCAAAAAAGAAATCAGGGTGAGAAACTGAAGCCCAATACTGAAAGGTTTATTTATCTGAGAAATTTTATAATTTTATGAGTTAACAATTTTCTTGAAACAACTCAATAGGTAGAAAAACCATAAGTATATTAAAAATCTATAAAACACACTGCGTCTTCTCTTTTTTTTAATCACCTCTGATTTTTTTTCTGGTTTGTTTTTTTTTTTTTAATCCAGTTGGCTTTGTCTAAATGAACCTTTAAAAAGATAAAAAATAGGTTTCCTGCTACATCAAGGAAATGAGTTTGAATCAAAGTCTCAGGAAAAAATGGAACAGAATATTAAAATTTGGGCCATATTCTCTCACCTTACTGCAATCACTTCATGTTGTCTATTATTTGAAAATCAGATTTGTGCAGGGAAGTCATGACCACAGGAATCTTTTCCCAGATCCTACTTTGGCTATCTGGAAAAGGTGTCAGGGAATCTATTACATTGCCTGAACATCTACACAAAATTTTGTCATTTTTATATTCACCATTTTTGTCTTAGTGCTTTCTTTTTTTTTCTTCATTTTTTTCTTCTGTTCACCTTATTTGATGCAAAATCTTTGGAAGGCCTTCTATTACATGCTGCAGAGTGAAACTCTGGTTTCTAGGTACTCCACTTATGTAAATATTTATTAATAATGTATAGATAAGAAGTCCTCCTAGTGCAATATATGGTTTTGATTTATAATGATGTACATTGCAATTCAACATCATTGATCATTGATGTGATTCTCTTATGCTTAGTTTTAGAATGACTTTTGTTGATCAATATAATGCAAAGCAACCGCATTGCAGAGTAAATCCAGACTTTAAAGCAGACAACAATGCTATTGTAACATACTCGCTATTAGTGAAAAGCCAGTACATACAGCATGTGAGAGATATGATACAGCTGCTTTACAGTTTGACTGAACTCCCAAGTAATTATTTCTTTCCAGAATTCCATTCTTTGTTTTATATCCATATGGTTATTAAGGTCTGTCTCCGAAAGCATTAGTGTTGTGATGGCATTAAATTCAAATTTATTTGTATTTTAAAATAAAGAAGATTAACATTTAATGAGAAATATTTGTGAAAATATCCTTCAATAATTCATCATGCAGTCACAAGGTATGCATAACATTTGCACATAATTTGTGTAAATATTGCTTTGGTTTTTTTACTTTTGCAAGCAAGCAACATTATTGTGACATAACAGCTCAGAAATCTGGAAAAAGTGTACTAACATTTACAGACAAATAAAGGAAATGTACCTGGTAAACTGTATACAATGCAGTTCTTATTTCTTACATGCTGACCTATTAGTCTTTTATTTGGGGACCAATGGTGTATTTCAAAAGCGATTTTAAGTTTCTAAGGAGCAATAGGTGTACTTCAAACCTGTTAATGGTCTTCCAAAATGTGGACGTAAAGAACAGGGATTTTATTCAGTGTCTCTTAATGTAGTTTTCCTGTAAGCAAAGTTAAACTTTCTCATGCTTCTCAAAACTAGAAACCATAAATCTGAAGGTAAATTTGCTCTAGGTTTTATATATATTTTTTTGGCAGAGAACACACAGATAATTTGAATCCTGATGTATTCCCTACCTATAATTTTTTATGGACTAGTTTTGTATTCAAATTAGATATTATTTAAATTTTATTGACTAGGCAAGCATAAAGGAACAATCTGGTTGATGATAATTCCTTGAAGTGTACAGAATACACTGCTACCATTATGATGATTGTTATTTAAAACATGCAACTGTATGGACTCTGCAGCTACACAGGTCTCACTGTGGGAGTGGGATGACACTCAGCTAACATACTTATGCTCCTTACCTGGACATCAGCTCCAGTCACGATGCTGGGCTGTGTGATGCAACCTTGGCATCCCCCATTTCTCTCAAATAAAGTGCACAGGAAAAACATGGCAGGAGCCAAATGCAAAACCTAATGTGGCTAAGGGGCACAGAGGACATCAGAACAGCTGTTGGCAAAGGCAAGGTCATGAAGTAGATGGCAGAGAAGACAGAATTTCCCTAGGACCCAGCAACACTAAGTGGCCCAGAGGGCTTAAAGAAATTAAGAAAATTATGGAAAAATGTTTTGCTATTGCCTGATTAGGATTCCATGCTGAGTTGCTGCCATGAGATGCTGGCAAGGAACAGGTAGGGAGTAGGGAGAAAACAGTGAAGTCCCAAATATTTTGCTTCCCTGGAGTGAATCACCAGCTTAGTCTTCTAAGATGGCAGAATTCGACGGTACTGCAGATTTCCAACCTGGGTTTTGTAATTACTTCTGTGGAACCTTTTGCTGCAGGATCCCAAAGAGTTTATCAGCTCTAATGAACAAAGTATCCTATGTCAAATGATTATCTCCATTTGAGCAATCATGTTGGCTGTGCCAACATGTGAACAACCTACCATCTCTGAAAAAAGACAATAAAATTATTCCTGAGTCTCAATAATATTCTTACACTGA
Source organism: Himantopus leucocephalus (assembly GCA_003993805.1). NCBI lineage: Eukaryota > Metazoa > Chordata > Aves > Charadriiformes > Recurvirostridae > Himantopus > Himantopus leucocephalus. The sequence continues at coordinate 122,296,705 of RSEF01000001.1, read as the reverse complement.
AAGAATTTCCCTGTAAATGAAGTTGGTTTTAAACTAGTGCAGTACTGATGAGGTGGACATAGAACTCAGCTGCAGACAATCTCACAACTTCCCAAAGTGTTGATGGAGTTCAATAGACTACAGTGGATTTGTGACTTGCGGGAAGAGAGAACGTAACTACAAGACAAATGGCAAAGTTGAACACTATGTGACATCTAGGAAGGGACCTGGCAGTATGTAGTGCAGATCCAAGCTGATTATCCTCCAGAGAGGTGTCAAGGGAAGGCAAGAAAGATACATATCAAACAGGTGGAGAGTGCACATCAGGCTTGCATTTAGGCAACTACGCTAACCTTTTGCACTTGTGGGTTATTTACCACTAATTTCAAAGTCCTTCAGGAGCATGAAAAGCTAAATTTCGGTAATTTTCCTTGTTCAAACGTCCCTACCTGTCTTAAAGGAACTACTTACATGAGAAAGATCATGATTTGGCCAGAACCACTTCCCTTTCTAGCAGCGTTATCCCCTTCAAACAGATGGGGGATCTAAGGTAGAAAAAGCTTAAAATAGTAAAGCTTCTGCTGCATGCCTGAAGCCAAATCTATAAAGTCTGGCCTCTTGAGACAACAAGCTGGGTGTATAAAAGAAGCGGACTGAAATATGTTACAAATAGATGTTTTTTAAAAGCCTATGGAAACCAGTGGAGGACTTTTTCAGTTGACTACAACAAGCTTAATTTCTGTCCCCACATTGCTACTTACTACCTCAAAAACTGAATAGCTGTAAATAAGTTAGTTTAAAACAGTTAAAAGTGTTTCTGTTAGAATCATAGAATGATCTAGGTTGGAAGGGACCTTTAAAATCATCGAGTCCAACTGTCAACCTAACACTACCAAAATCACCACTAAACCACGTCCCTAAGCATCATGTCTACCTGTCTTTTCAATACTTCCAGGGATGGTGATTCCACCACTTCCCTGGGCACCCTGTTCCAATGTTTGATGACCCTTTCAATGAAAAAATTTTTCCTAATATCCAAGTTAAACCTCCCTGGCATAACTTGAGGCCATTTCCTCTTATCCTGTCACTTGTTACTTGGGAGAAGAGACTGAACACCACCTCTCTACAACTTCCTTTCAGGCAGGTGTAGAGAGTGGTAAGGTCTCCCCTCAGCCTCCTTTTCTCCAGGCTAAACAACCCCAGTTCCCTCAGCCTCTCCTCATAAATCTTGTGCTCTAGACCCGTCACCAGCTTCATTGTCCTTCTCTGGATGCACTCCAGAATCTCAATGTCTTGTAGTGAGGGGCTCAAAACTGAACACAGTATTCAAGGTATAGCCTCACCAGTGCCAAATACAGCATAACAATCACTTCCCTAGTCCTGTTCACCACACTATTCCTGCTACAGGCCAGGGTGCTGTTGGCCTTCTTGGCCACCTGGGCACACTGCTGGCTCATATTCAGCTGGCTGTCCACCAACACCCCCAGGTCCCTTTCTGCCAGGCAGCTTTTCAGCCCCTCTTCCCCAAGCCTGTAATGCTGCATGGAGTTGTTGTGGCCCAAGTGCAGGACCCAGCACTTGGCTTTGTTGAATATCATACCATTGGCCTTGGTCCATTGATCCAGCCTGTCCAGATGCCTCTGTAGAGCCACACTATCCTGAAGCAGATCTACATTCCTGCCCAACTTGGTATCCTCTGCAAACTTACTGAGGGTGCATTTGATTCTTTCCTCCAGATCATTGATAAAGATATTAAAAAAAAAAAGGTCCCAATACTGAGCCCTCTGGAACACCACCTGTGACCGGGCGCCAACTGGATTTAACTCCATTCACTCTTTGGACCCGGCCTTCCAACCAGTTTTTTAGCCAGCAAAGGGTACACCCATGCAAGACATGAGCAGCCAGTTTCTCCAGAAGAATGCTGTGGGAAATGGTGTCAAAGGCTTCACTGAAGTCCAGGTAGACAACATCCACAGCCTTTCCCTCATCCACTAAGCTGGTCACCTTGTCATAGAAGGAGATCAGGTTTGTCAAGCAGGACCTAACTTTCATAAACCCATGCTGGCTAGGCCTGATCCCCTGCTTGTCCTGCATGTGCCACATAATGGCACTCAGCATGATCTGTTCCATAACCTTCCCAGGCACCGAGGTCAGATTGACAGGCCTGTAGTTCCCTGCATCCTCCTTCTGGCCCTTCTTGTGGATGGGCATCGCATTTGCTCCAGTCAACTGGGACCTTGCTGGTTAGCCAAGACTTCTGATAAATGATGGAAAGTGGCTAGGTGAGCACTTCCACCAGCTCCCTCAGTACCCTTGGGTGGATC
>RSEF01000001.1:122272359-122286103 GCA_003993805.1 Himantopus leucocephalus | reverse complement strand
TAAGGTCTCCCCTCAGCCTCCTCTTCTCCAGGCTAAACAGCCTATAGCTTTTGGTGAAAGAAGGGAAGTAAGAGAATGTTCCAGTGTTTCAGGTAATAAACTGAACTAACGAAAATTGTTTTCTCCTTATTTCCATATGTAGATATTAGGTCAGAGATGACTAAATTCTATTATTTCAGGTCCAGCCTGTATGAAAGTAAAAAGGTTCTTACATGGTATTTTAGACAAAGCCGATGCCAAGCCAGAATTTCTGTAGCCTCATTCCTCGGTCAGAAGTGTGACAGTCAGCAAAGAGCTATACCCTGTTAGCACCATATATAACAGTGTGTGTACTTGAAACAATCAACAGTCAGTATTTGGAAAGGCAGGAAAGAAACAACTGTTAGGAAAGAGGGAAAGAAAAACTATCTTTTTAGACTACCGGATAGTAGTAAGCATCCCCATTTCCTCCTTTGGGAGTGAAACAAAGGTCATTGACTCAGGGAAGCTAGGAACTACTGCTGGTAGAGAAAATTCTGCCTGGTTTTCCCTAAGAAGGTAGCAATTATCTAAAGCAGGGTTATCTAAAATAACTGTCAGAAGAATGTCTGTTTGTAATCTATGTTCTGAGTCCTAAAATTCAGTCCTAAAAAACCCTATTAGTGTAAGGAGGGAAATGTAGCCCTCAATTATTTTGTTATTTGATCCCTGAACCAGCGAGGGTCAAAATTCCCTCCAAAATCCCTTAGACGGGCTGATATTCTGCACCAGTATCCAGGCATTAATAGATGAGCACAGTTTCCCCAGGTAATTTGTTAATGCATATCTCTCATTGTTTTGAGAGCCATTAAATAGAAAAGCCAAAAAACAAGAGCTAAATTATGTGTCATATGTTGACTTAGATTTCAGTAATCACGGTTTGGTAGCCTAAGAGAAAGCAATTGTATATGGGCGCTATAGTTAAGGCATTCTTTCCACAGTCTCTTCTGACTGCTGCTGTTGTTATGCCTCTGTCTAAACTTTCAGTTAGACTCAGGGTTATCAAAGATTTGTTATTTTAAGGAGCTAAGTAGCAATCTATATAAACGGGCAGAAGCTACAAAGTGCTTCTAGTGGCTGAAGTCAGAAAAGAACATTGCAGGGCCTCATTCAGGTCAAGATAACGATACAGCATAACTCCAGCAGAACTCCTAGGTACTTGTAGTTATAAAGCGACTGCTTAAAGCAGGGAAGACACTGAGAACACTGGAAGTTTATTAAAATAATTGAAACTGCACAGCCAGTTATCAAACTGATGATTGTGTGTGTTTGCTGCAAGGGGGAAAAAAATAACTATTATCAGTTCTGCCACCTTCTCATGCAGAGTCCAGAGCAACTCCTGTTTTGTGGATTTCTGAAACATCTGCTACTTAACATTGTTAGTACAGAAGTTTCCAAGAGCAAAAGAGTTCTTGAGATATTTTAATACCTTCTCAGACAAGAAGTCCAAGGAAGCTGGAAGGCTTAATTGCAGTAGAATGCCTTTGACCTCATCTGCTGCAGAGCTAGCCATGACCGTGAAAGACACCAAGCAAGAAAAAAACCCACCATTGTATTTGACTTTGTTGACTGCCTTTCCTATGAATGTGAGAGAGCATACTTGAAAAAAGACATACCACTTTTTTTCCCTGATCAAAAAGCAGAGGTTTCATTTAATCTTCGAATAGTTGCAAGAAATTAATTCAAGCGAGACATCTTCTTGGATATGTACATCCAGGTTTAAGTGTCCTTTTCTTCCCTCACCAAAAATTCCAAACCTCCAGAATCTGGATGACTGGGAGCATCAGATGGTTATGATAAAGGTAAGAAATTAAAATAATTTCTCCAAAACTGCTGTCTATTTTGAGATTAAAGCCAAAAATCACCAAACTGTGAAGTCAACCATAAAAAGCAATCATCACTAGTCAACACAAAATCATTGTCCATATGTTTTCTGAAGCAAGATGGCTCATCACAACTATTTTATCATAAGGCTGTAATAAAAAATGATAGCTGGCATGTTTCTGTGATACAAACAATACATGTTAGTGGAACAGTTTGCTAATTCTTCCAAGGTAAGAAGATTTTTGAGCTTTTGATCCAATTTAAAATTTGGGGGGATTTTTTTCTGGCTTATTTTACAGAAAAGATGTGTTAGAATATGCTCAGTACTTTGGGTGTACACCAAAGAAGGATTATGTAAATAAAATGTTTTACACTGGTGTAACTTCATGGATTTGAATGGAATTAGTCCTTATATATACAGTAGACTTCAGTGGAATTACTATTTATTTATATGTACCACTTGTTTGGAGCAAAGACACAAAGTTCTGCATGTGATGCAAATATATTTGCTTCAAAAACACCACACAGTTTCTCTGATTACAAACATCTATTTTAATTTCTGTTACCATAATGCTTAGGAGTCCCAACCATGGACCAAAGTCCCATTTTTCTGGGAACTGCATGGTCCTTTAACAGGAAAGCAATCCCTGTCCCTGCAGTGTGAGACTAGAGGAAGAAAGGAAAGAAGAAAGTTAAACACATACGAATAGCAAGATGCACAATAGTGTCAGTATATCAGCAGCCCAAACATCAAGAGAGCTATGTTCCACTTCTTGTTTGGCTGTTTTCCCTTTTCTTGGTATCCTAACAAAGCAGAACTTTAAGGTATATGTATACACTATCTAACTAGAGAAAACATGTAAATTAAGGCAACAGTTAGTTGGCATTACTGAGTTATCCACATTTGTATCATATCACTTCAAAAATGTCATGTCAAAAGAGTACCAAGGATAAATAATATAATTTCCAGGAAAGCAATTTATATGGTTGATGATGGGGTGTGGTTTGAACACAGTGATTTAAAATCATGAACAAAGAAAGACCGAACTAAATTTCCATGCTATTAACACATGAAGGTTTAAATAAGGAGAAGGCTGTGTTTTCATGGAATACACCTGAAATTGTAAGACTGGTGTGAGAAAATAAAAAGATAATATAGTAATAATACTGCCTCAAGTTTTTAAAGGGAATTTCAGTAAAGTGTAAGACCTTGAAAATGTTTAGAAATAAATGGTTCATTTAAAATCATTTCACTTTGATTTGCATAGGTTATGAAGTATTTTAGTTTTCCTATTAATACAATGAGTTGCATGCAGGTGATGTGACTCGTATTGATAGCACGGAAGGTTTTAATATTCGTTTCAGTGTGCCATATTTTCTAATCACCAGGGTTCAGCACTGAATGGAATCAAAACTGCATACAGAATTATCGATTCATTGACCTACTTAAATCTTAAGCAGTTCTGATGTTGCCACATCTGATTACAGACTTGTCTTAACAATCTGTTCTCACTTACAACTACCCATCACCAGATTATCTATGTGCTGCAGGCTCTATGTAACTTCTTTGGCCAAATATTTTCTTGAAGAAAGTTTACAGTTTTGACAAGCCCTTGAAAATATTTATGCATGAAAGCTACTGCTCATTCTCACCAAATCATTCATTATTGTCATTGTCATGTCCCCAGACAAATAACTGAATTCTTACTAACCTTTAGAGGCAAAAAAAAAGATTATTTCAAATCAAAGCAACTGACTAAGGCCACACAGGTCTGGTATGAAAGTCTGTCGTGCATGTTTCTTGTTGCCTGCTCTGTCATCAAAGATCTATCCCTTATAACCCAGTAGCTGATGTGGGGAAGGGGATTTCAAACCACGTGAGATCTATCTGCAACAGCTCATAAGCCTAGGTCATTTCCAAACACTTTGATTATGTCAAAAAATTTCATTTGCAATGAGTGTTAGGTCATCTACTGTAGTTTGACTCCTTTGTTACATATTTTTCTTGCCTAGCCCGGGACCCAGAAGAAAAGCAGATGGCTGCAAACATAATCTGTCACCACAACTTCTTGTTTCACGAACAATAGTTACAACTTGCTCATGACTGGTTCTGGGTAAAATACTAAAAATGTCTTGTTGGGCCTAACTTACCTCTAGCTGAGAATATTCACAAAAGTGGTGTTGTGAATTAATTTTATTAATTTTCAGAAAAGGTAATAGGTGCTAAATACCTAAGTATTAAAAAACACATCAAATTTCTATCAAAATTACTCAAAGTAACACAAGTTACTTTTTCTTGATCCCCAGTGTTCAACAGGCTGAATAACATTATCAGTTGGCTCATCTGTTTAAATGTACAAACTATTTAAATCATGATCTGATATTAAAAAATCAGAGTAGAACAACAAGTCTGCCCATAAACAGAACAGCCATTGGTTTCCGATCGCTTCCATCTTCTGCTGTATGGCAAAGTGGAGTTGAAAACTCAGCATGACTGGTAGGCTAACAAGTATGGGCTTTAGCAAAGCAAGGGTAGGAGAAGGAAGTCTCTCAACAGAGCACCTGGCACAAAGATCTTTTTGCTAATGAAGCCTTTCCTTCATACTGACCCAATATCATCCTGAACATTTTCTTTCATTTTCATCAGGTAGAGGGTGAAATGCAATTGCCAAAGTGGAGGTGGCTAGCTATATTCAAGAAAACATTTTGTCTCACAGAAAACTGAACCTTCGAAACCAGGCTATCACACTCATCTGAAAAAAAAAAAAAACAAACCAGGGAAAAAATAAGAAATGTTGAAAAACCTTCTTCTGATATTTTCCTTAAAAACTATGATTCCTCTGTTCAAAATACAGAATAGTTTCTCTGTTTTGATGACTGTAAGCAGAAAAGTCACAGAATCATATGCAGACTGGACAGAACATCAGGAGGCACCCAGTGCAACAACCTGCTCAAAGAAGTGTCACTGGGGAGGCCTGGTCTTGAAAATCTCCAAGTATGCAAGACCACACAGCCTCTCCAGGCAACCTGCTCCACCCTGGACTGTCCCCACATAGAAAATATTTTCCCTTTATATCCAGCTTGAACTTCTCTTGTTCTAACTCATGCTTGTTGTCTCCTGTCCTGCCGCTGCACACTGCTGCAGAGATCCTGGTCTTGTCTTCTCAATAACTTGCATATAAGTCAGGGAAGGCTGCTCTGAGCCTTCTCCAGGTTGAAGCAGCCCCATCTTCCCTCACAGGGCAGGTGCTTCAGCCTCTGCAAATCCTGGTGGCCCTCTGCTGGGCTCACTCCAGTTTGGCAATGTCTGCCTAGGCTTGGGGAGACCAAACCAGAGGACACAGTGTCCAGGTGTGGTCCAAGACATGCCAAGTTGAGAGGAATAATCACTTCTCTCCATCCCCTGGCTATGCCCTTTCTCATACAGCACTGGTGCTGGCCTTCACTGCTGCCAGCCCCACAGGTGGCCCAGTCCTGTGCAGTTCACTGCCTCTCCCAAAAACCCCAGGGACTTATCCACACGGCTGCTGCCCATGCAGCCTATACTCAGCCTGGACTGTTCCAAAGGGTAGGGGCTGTGCCTTCCCACGTATGACTGGTAATGCAAACTTTACATTTTATTCCTGATACACCTATGTTTTTTCCTGAGCATAACAAAAAAATCTTGGATTATACTGTTCTTAAAGACCTACAAGATTTCTTTATCTCCTTTGCCCTTCAGAAATGTCTCATGGGTTCCCACTTACCAGTCTTCTGAATGATATGAAGTCTGCTACTCACTTTCCTTACTCCCTTCAGGTTCTAGACCTCCACTAGTTCATCGTTGCTATAGCCAAGGCTGACACCGGTTATCATGTTCCCATCCACATCTTCTCTGTTATTGAATAGGAGATCCAACTGTGCCTCACCCTTGGTTGGCCAATCCGTTACCTTTATCAAAAAGTTACCCTTTACACCCTCCAGAAGTCTTCTCAACTGTTTGCATCTTTGCATGTTACCCTTTCAGCAGATGTTAGGGAAGTTAAAGTTCTCCCCAGTAAAAAAGGTTTGTGATATAGAGACTTCCTCCAGTTGTTTAGATAAGATTTCATTGACCACCTCACTCTGGTTGCGTAGAACAACAAAATGCGACAAAATGCAACAAAATGCTCTAAAATGACAGAAACGTTTGGATTGATAACATTAAATTTTTCTGACTCACTTTGTACGCTTTTTAGATTCCACCCTTTCATCTTAATTCAGATCAACAAGTTTATTTTAAAATCTTGAGTTATGTCCTACGTCAAAGAAGAAAACAATTAAGTAAACAAAAAGCCCAAGAGCCATTCTCCTTTGTTTTCTCAACATATCTTGAAGAGCAGACTCCAGAGCAGTTACCTGATGAGAACTGAAATAAGCCATGGAAAGAGCCAGAGAAGAAAGTCTGTGAAATTGGACTTATGTCCTGACAGTGGCTTCATTTTTTTCTCATACGGAAACTTTTCCTTAGGGTTAATTACCTTTCCTGCATCACACTGCTCTATACTACATAAATAACAGATCTACACTCTTTGTAACCTCAACTGATTTTTCCTTTCTGAAGGCAAATGAAACATTAAGAAATGTCTCCTACATATTTTCCTTGCCTGGATTTCTGTTTCCTAGTCAGTACGTAGGGGAGAATAAATAGTCTAAAAGAGGACTGAGAGAGGGCTGTCAAGAAAATCTGGCCACAAGAGAGGAAACAACCAAACAGACCACGTCTGTTCTACTTATTGGACTCTGTTCTGCAGCTGGCAAAACATTAGAAAATAAACGCTGTTTCCTGATATTTTAATTTCCCATTGGAGTTTACTATGGTAAACTTTGCTTTTGGGTAAGATATGTTTTGAAGATTTATTTGCTTTGTATAGCCAGAATAAAAAATTGTTAGGAAACAACCCTCACACATGCTGATTGGCCAAGTTTCCCTTTCTCTGTGTTCAGATGACCTGGGAAGTCCTGTCATCGCTGTTGGGAAGAAACTCTGTCCATGCGCAGAAAGACACATTTACTGGATACACTACCACTAGCCCTCATACTGAACTTTAGAGAACCAAATCAACCGTCACATACAGATAGAAACACTGATATGAATTGAAATGAAGTCTGTATGAATAATACAAGACAGATGTTTGTTCACTCTTACCCAACTAATCCTAGCCATCACAACAGCATGTGGCAAACACCTGCTAAGGCCTGGCTGTGTCTTGGATGTGCTTCTAGTCACTGAAGGAAATTTCTTGTAGCATCCTGTGGTAAACTAAAAAGAATAAAAAGCTTCAAATGACAAGATACTTGTCTCAAATTACATAAAGAACTTGTCTCTTCCAGTCACAAGCTCCCAGGTTTTTTCTTTAAATACCCACTGAAGACTCAAGCAGAGTTCAACATTTTTCAAAAGAAAACTTCCTTCATATACAGGACTGAAAGAGCTTATTTCTTCAAGACAACCATCACACAAGAGTGTCAAGGAACAAGGTCTTACCATAAGGTAAGACTTCAATCACACTGCAGCTCAGCAGTAGGATAGTAAAGAATGCCAGAGCTTTGAAACCAGTAGAAGTCACAACAACCTCCTTCCCTCCCACTCCCTCCCCTTCAACAGTAGCACTTCAGCCTTTTCTTCCCATTGTCCTTTCAGACATTTCTGTAAACACCGACAAAATTCATATCATTCTGAGTTTACGTGTCACAGGCTCATTTTGTCCACTGAGAACATGTGAGCAGCCATTACTTCATCAAAATATGGGTGGGGTGAGAGGATTTTTGGACTAACTGCAAATAAATGACAAGTTAGCAAAGCACAATGCCCCAAATGGAAAAAATCCCATCCCCAAATAGCACATTCTGTACAATAGATTAACTATTAACTAATAGATTACAGTTGTCTTGGAAGTATAGAAAAAAAATAGAGCAAGACAGAGTGTGTAAGAGAAAATAGCAGACTGTTCCACATTGAGATGTGTTGGGAGTTACCTCTGCTAAGACGCCTGTCATGTCTCTGCAGGACTTTCCAAGGGCTGACTTATGACGTCTCCTAAATGTTCATCCATTTCACTGGCAAGTCCTAAAGTTCTTATGTTCAAACATTTCTAATGGCACTACACTTCATGTACGCCAGTTGATCCCGTAATCAGATAATTTCCTGCATTTTCCATTCTAGTCCTACAAAAAAAAGAAATAAAATACCATGTGGAAGGAAATTAGGTGCATAAAGAGAAAGCAGAAGTGCTTGTTTTGCAAATAGTAATGGAAACACCAGAGAACTTCATTTTCCTATGAAACATTATTTTCACATGAGTTAAACTGCTTGTGTTTCAGCGAAGTTTTTTCCAATTTAAATGCACAGGAGAGAAGAGTCAAACTATCACTCACAGCTTATCCTGTTGGTCTCCAAATATCTCTCTGTATACTTGATTTATTGAAGAATAAGCTCAAGCACAAAGTAAACTAATAATATATCCAAACACAGAACACACTTTTACATATGTAACAAGCCATACAAGACAAAGACTTGATACAACTACACAGCTATTTTTTCAGGATAACACAAACCATAGAAAATGTTCTTCACATCCAAGAATTTTTCGAATTCTGTGCTGAGATTGTGACTTTTCTGTGTATGTTGGCCTAACTAAACACCTTGCCCATTCTTTAGCATATATTCATGAAAGACTTGTAATGAAGAGAAATGGCGTTGTCTCCCTTTTACAAATGGGAACCCTGGCAGAGACAGGAGGAAAAATACGGGCCATGCCCTTTCTATGGCCTTGGATGAGATCTGGAGTTCACAAAGTAAACCATTATTCCCTGCTCCTGAGACAAGGTGGCCTCTTCTATCCAGCCTATTGGGAACAGCCCCTGATTACCGGGGTACCAAACACATAATAGACCCAATTGCATTCAGTATGCTAAAGAAAAGATTGTCTTGAGAGCACTAAAATTTAGCTATCTGTTTGAGGCACAGTGTGCTAGCAAGATCCTCCGGTCTGCTCCACAATGTGCTGAGTACACTGGAGCATGTTTCAAATGTCTCTGTGCTAATGCACGCAGCACCTTAGCAATCTCAGTGGAGGTAGGGGATAGAGATCCGTGCGACAGCAAAGACACAAGAATCAAAGAATCACAGAATCACAGAATGGTCACAGAATCACAGGATGGTCAGGGTTGGAAGGGACCTTCAGGGATCATCTAGTCCAACCCCCCCCTGCCAAAGCAGGTTCACACAGAACAGGTTGGCCAGAAACACATCCAGGTGGGTTTTGAATATCTCCAGAGAAGGAAACTCCACACCGTCTCTGGGCAGATTGTTCCAGTGTTCTGGCACCCTTAAAGTAAAGTTTTTCCTTAAGTTGAGATGGAATTTCCTGTGTTCCAGTTTGTACCCGTTGCCCCTTGTCCTGTCGCTGGGCTCCACTGAAAAGAGTCTGGCCCCATCCCCTTGACACACGCCCTTTAGAGATTTATGAGCATTGATGAGATCCCCTCTCAGTCTTCTCTTCTCCAAGCTAAACAGACCCAGGTCTCTCAGCCTTTCCTTATAAGAGAGGTGCTCCAGTCCCGTGACCATCTTTGTATGCTTCCACTGGACTCTCTCCAGTAGTTCACTGTCTTTTTTGAACTGAGGAGCCCAGAACTGAACACAGTACTCCAGATGTGGTCTCACCAGGCCAGAGTAGAGGGGCAGGATAACCTTCCCTTCGGCCTGCTGGACAGGGCCTTTTTAATGCCAAGTATACCATTGGCCTTCTTGGCCACCAGGGCATATTACTGGCTCATGGTCAACTTATTGTTTGCCAGGACTCCCAGGTCCCTCTCTGCAGAGCTGTTTCCAGCAGGTACCCTTATCTGTACTGGTGCATGGGGTTATTCCTCCCTAGGTGCAGGGCCCTACACTTGCCTTTGTTGAACTTCATTGGCTTCCTCTCCTCTCACCTCTCTAGCCTGTCCAGGTCTCACTGTATGGCGGCACAGCCTCCCAGTTTTGTGTCATCAGTAAACTTGCCGAGGGTACACTCTGTCCCTTCATCCAGGTTGTTGATGAATATGTTGAACAAGACTGGAGCCAGTATTGACCCCTGGGGAACACCACTAGTTACAGGCCTCCAACTAGACTCTGTGCCACTCATCACAACCCTCTGAGCTCTGCCACTCAGCCAGTTCTCAATCCACCTCACTGTCCATTCATCTAACCCACAATTCCTGAGCTTACTTCTGAGGATGGTGTGGGAGGCAGTGTCAAAAGCTTTGCTGAAGTTGAGGTAGACAATGTCCACTGTTCTCCCCTCATCCACCCAGCCAGTCATGCCATCATAGAAGGCTATCAGATTGGTCAAGCATGATTTTGCCTTGGTAGAGCCATGTTGACCACTCCAGATAACCTTCACCTCCTCTACATGCTTAGAGATGACATCCAGAATGAGCTGTTTCATCAGCTGCTGACTGGCCTGTAGTTTCCCAGGTCCTCCTTCTTGCCCATTTTGAGGACTGGAGTGACATTGGCTTTCCTCCAGTCCTCAGGCACCTCTCCTGTTCTCCAAGACCTTTCAAAGATGATGGAGAGTGGTTTTGCAATAATATCTGCCAGCTCCCTCAGCACTCATGGGTGCATCCCATCAAAGCCCAAGTATTTGTCGGGTTTACCTAAACGATCTCTAACCCTATCCTCCTCGATCAAAGGAGAGTCTTCCTTTCTCCAGGCTCTCTTTCTTACCTCCAGGACCTGGGATTCCTGAGGGCCAGCCTTAGCAGTAAAGGCGGGAGCAAAGAAGCATTCAGTAAGTCCACCTTCTCTGCATCTTCCATCACCAGCGTACCTACCTTATTCAGCAGTGGACCCACGTTTTCCCTAGTCTTCCTTTTGCTACTGATGTACTTGAAGAAGCTCTTCTTGTTGTCCTCGACATCCCTTGCCAGGTTTAATTCCAAGTGGGCCATAGCCTTCCTTGTTGCACCCCTGTATACTCTGACAACATTCCTATACTCCTCCCAAGTGTCCATTCCCTTTTTTCACATTCTGTAAAATTCCTTCTTCCGTCTGAGTTTTTCCAGAAGCTCCTTGAACATCCACGTGGGTTTCCTGCCTCCATGGCCTGATTTCTTACTCCGACGGATGCACTGATCTTGAGTTTGGAGGAAGTGGTGCTTGAATATTAAGCAGCTCTCTTGCACCCCTCTTCCTTCTAGAGCCTTAGCCCATGGGATTCCCTTTAATAGGTCTTTGAAGAGGTAATTTACGTGTTAGAAACCAAGGAAGCACCTGTGAAGACTCACATAGGAATTAGGGCTTCTATCTCCAAAAAGGTGGCAGGATCACCAGACCAACTGAAGTGCCTCTGCACCAATGCACACAGTATGGGCAACAAACAGGAGGAGTTGGAAGCTGTTGTGTAGCTGGAAAACTATGATATAGCAGCAATCACAGAAACATGGTGGAATCACCCACACACCTGGAGTGCTGCAATGGGTAACTATAAACTCTTCAGAAGGGATAGGCAATGAAGGAGAGGTGGTGGGGTAACCCTGTATGTTAGGGAGTGTTTTGGCTGTCTAGAGCTTGATGATGGCGATGAAAGGGTCGTTTATGGGTAAGTATCAGGGGAAAGGCCAACAAGGCAGCTATCATGGTGGGAGCCTGTTGTAGACCATCCAACCAGGACAAAGAGACAGAAGAAATATTCTACGAGCAGCTGGGAGAAGTCTCATGATTGCTAGCCCTTGTTCTCATGGGAAATTTCAATTTACCAGATGTCTGCTGGAAATACAATACAGCGGGGAGGAAACAGTCTAGGAGGTTCCCAGAGTATGTGGAAGATAACTTCCTGACACAGTTGGTGAGGGAGACAACTAAGAAAGGCACCCCGTTGGTCCTGTTGTTTGCAAACAGAGAAGGACTTGTGCGTGATGTGATGGCTGGAGGCTGTTTTGGGCACAGCAATCATGAAACGATAGAATTTTCAATTTTCAGAGAAGTAAAAAATGTTGTTAGCAGAACTCCCACCTTGGAGTTTTTGAGGGCAGACTTTGGGCTGTTTAGGAGCCTTGTTGACAGAGTCACTTGGGAGGCAGTCCTGAATGGCAAAGGAGTCCAGGAGGGCTGGACATTCTTCAACAAGGAAATCTGAAAGGCGCAGGAGCAGGCCGCCCTCTGTGCCAAAAGACGAGCCAGCAGGGAAGAAGACCAGCTTGGCTGAACAGACAACTTTAGCTGGAACTCAGGAAAAAAAAAGGAGTTTAGGACCTTTAGAAGAAGGGGCAGACAACTCAGGAGGACTACAAGGATGTCATGATGTTATGTAGGGAGAAAATTAGAAAGGCCAAAGCCAAACTAGGACTTAATCTGCCTACTGCCATAAAAGACAATAGAAAATGTTTCTATAAATACATTAGCAACAAAAGGAGGGCTAAGAAGAATCTCCATCCTTTTATATTATGGGTTCAAGTTAAGCCAGACGAGGTTTAGGATGGATATTAAGAAAAATTTTTTCACTGAAAGGGTTATCCAACATTGGAATAGGCTGCCCAGGGTGATGGTGGATTTGCCATCGCTGGAGGTGTTTAAAAAAAGGGTAGACGTGATACTTGGGGATATGGTTTAGATGTGGTTTTGTCAGGTTAGATTAATGGTTGGACTAGATGATCTTAAAGGTCCCTTCCAACCTTAACAATTCTATGATTCTATGATTTGATGATTAAGTACAAAAGATGTACTTAATGCCTTCTTTGCCTCAGTCTTTAACAGTAAAATCAATTGTTGTCAGGGAACCCAGCCTGTGGAGCTGGAAGACAGAGGCAAGGAGCAGAACAAAGCCCCCATAACCCAAGTAGAAATGATGATGACCTGCTAAAATACTTAGACACACACAGGTCTATGAGGTCGGGTGGGATCCACCCAAGGCTACTGAGGGAGCTGGTGGAAGTGCTCACCAAGTCACTTTGAATCATTTATCAGCAGTACTGGCTAACAGGGGAGGTCCCACTTGACTGGAGGTTAGAATATGCAACACCCATCTACAAGAAGGGATGGAAGAAGGATCTGGGGAACTACAGGCCTATCACTCTGACCTCAGTGCCAGGAAAAGTTATGGAGAAGGTCAGCCTGAGTGCCATCACACAGCACGTTGTCATGGTTTAACCCCAGCCAGCAGCTAGGACCACAAAGTCACTAACTCAGTTCTCCCCCCCATCCCCCCCTCCAGAAGTGTAGGGAGAAGAGGGAGAAAAGGAGGTGAAAGGGGGAAAAAAACCAGCCAAAATTCGTGGGTTGAGATAAAGACAGTTTAATAGGACAATAACGGAAAAGGGAAATAACAACAATAATAATAATGATGGTAAAAGAATATACAAGATGAAGTAGTATAACACAAGTCACTCTCACCACCTGGTGAATTGGTTGCCAAGCCCATCCTGAGCAGTGATGACACAATCCTGCCGCCTGGTCAACATCCATTTATATACTGAGCGTGAAATCTATGGTATGGAATATTCCACCGGCCAGCTTGTTCTGTCTATGTTTCCTCTCAGCTTCTATGGGAAGCTGGGAAAATCCTTGACTAATATAAACGTCACCTGGCAACAATTAAAACAATATATATTATCCACATTCCTTTCATACCAAATCTGAAACACAGCAGCCACTAGAAAGGAAACTAACTCTGTCCCAGCTGAAACCAGGACACGTGTACAGGACAATGAATGGATCAAGCCCAGTCAGCATGCGTTTATGAAAGTCGTGTCCTGCTTGACTAACTTCATCTCCTTCTATGACAAGATGACCCGATTAGTGGATGAGCGAAAGGCTATGGATGTTGTTTACCTGGACTTCAGTAAAGCCATTTTCCACAGCATTCTGCTGGAGAAACTGGCTGCTCATGGCTTGGAT
>RSEF01000001.1:122216427-122235986 GCA_003993805.1 Himantopus leucocephalus | reverse complement strand
TTTCAGAGACACCCACCTGAAAGCATAAGAATTTTCCCCATAACTCCTTCCTGTAGACACTTCTTTATTTGGGTATCTATGCATGAGGTGGCACCCTTCAGGCCTGGTTGTCGATTACAAGATCTCTTGGACGCATCACCCTAAACACTTTTCTTGTCACTTCCTCACTCATTTGGTGGTCATCATATCATCTCCCTGTCTCATTATCTTAGCTTAAAGCTTTTCACCAAGTATGAGAACCTGTTGATATAGTTGCTTTTGTCTGACCTGATGAAGGACATCCCGTACCCTCTTCACAGTTTTAGTCTTCAGGGAGGGTCCTATGATTAGGAAAGCCAAATTCTTTCTTTCAAATCTATCTACTCCTTCTAAAGCCCTTCCACCCCTCCAGCAGGGGTCTGGAGCTAAATACACGTACCCTCATCCCCTTTACCCATCAGCCTCAGAGCCTCATAGCTTGATATGCTCCAGGTCTCCCCAGCAGCAGCACTAGTGTCCATGTGGCACTAGACAGAGGGCCAGACAAGCTTTTGCAATCTCTCCATGATGTCTTAGATCCAAACCCCTGTCAAGCAGCAAACCTGCCTAGAAAACAGGTCAGCAGATGAGGGCCTTCCATCCTTCACAGCAGATAGTCTCCTACTGCTGTCGCTTGGCAGTTCCTCCTGATAATGCTTTATGGCTCAGACAGGTCATTGAAGAAAGCTTCAAGCTTTCCAGAACACTGGACTTATTCACCATAGAAGATCCCCAGGTAGAACAGGAGCCTTCCAGCTAGTGCCAGGACTCACAAGTTTCCAACCTTCACCACTACATGAGTCTTGATTTCTCAGCCTGATAAACACAATACAATTGAGAGATTCAAGGCTTTTGTAAGCTTCAAGGTCTCAGAGATGATCTGTGCATGATCTCTGGCATGCAGTCTGCTGAATTCTTCCAGCAGCAACTTCCCTTGACAAAACAGGTGCTCTACCAATGCCCCTCTACAAGCAAGGAATCAGCAAAAGGCCCCAGGCCCACCCTACGGTACAGACTTGGAGAGACTCAGGAATTCAGTTTGGGTTGAGGCCCCTGATGTACAAGTGGTAGTTGTTGAGCTGACATCGAGGTCTGTATCATATGGCACATCACCACTATTCCTGAGCACAGTGCAGTCTTAGTGCAGTCTAACTGCTGCACAAACTACACCAGTAGCTGTGCTCTAGATTGGCACTAATATAGGCCTCTCCCTACCACCTGCTGAAAGGATGCTTGTTCCTCCCTAATCAGCAGTCAGCTAGAATATAAGCTCAAAGTACCCTTTGATCAAAAACAGCTGATACAGTCTTTCAGTAAACCGCTAAGACTTGTTAGTAGTCAGTCTTCTACAGCTATGCTTTTAGGGTAGTAGGTATCCTGAAACTCCTCAAAGAGATCCCAGATTAGACATAGATGATCCTGCAGGTCCAGAGGAGCTAACAACAGAGAGTGCTAAGGGAGCTGGCTAATGATGATCACCTTTGAAACATCATGGTGTTTGAGGCAAGTTTCCTAATGAAAGAAAAATGTTATATGCAACTCCAAGAAGAGCAAGGAGGATCCAGGGAATTACAGGCTGGTGGCTAGCTATGACTTAGTTTCTGAGAAGGTGACAGAGTGTGGAAACCATTTCTGAGTATATGAAGGGCAAGATGATGATTGGGAACAGCCAGCATAGATTCAATAAGGACAAATTGTGTCCAACTACCCTAGTTACCTTCTATGATGAAATTGCTGGCTTTAGCAGTAGCATCCTATGTCCATAAGAGCAGATACATTTTACTTTAAAGTTAGGAAGACTCTTGGCAGAGTCTCCTGTATCATTGTAGCCTATTTCAAAATAAATTATCTGGATAGGTTGTCAAGTCCCGGTCCAATTTCAGGCTTAGGGGAGGTTCGTAATGATCCCAAGAGAGAGATTGAGATGCAAATGAGGTCAAATGCCACCAATCGGGCTGTTTTTATTGAACAGGTACAGGGGAATGGAGCGATAGGAAAGGCAGGAAATACTAGAAGGAAACTAAGCAGGCATTCAGAAAGATAAGCAAAGGATAGTCACCACCATGGATCCAGCGACGTCTCTTTGGTCTTCAGTCTTCAGTTCTTCAGTGGCGGGTGCACACCACGGCTNTGGCTCAGTTTTGTCAGTGCCTGATTTGCAGAAGAATGGTCTTCTGCTGTTGGTTGTTTGCACCTTGCAAAGATGCACAGAGTAGTTTGCATCTTGCAAAGATACATGGTCGTTTGCACCTTGCAAAGATGCCAAGCAAGCTTTGAGGCAAATATTTGACGTTCCAGTCTCTCACATAGGAGAACATAAGGTAGGTAAAAAATGGCTGGATAACAAGGCTCAGAGTCTTGTAATGAAATATCTAGTTGGCAAAGAGGCAACAAATTTAAGTGAGAGTGGTATATACCTGATTGACTGGTGACCATCTGTTTGCTAAAGTAGGAATGAAGCTTTATAGCACTTGGAGAATATGTTCTTCTTACCAGCATCCTTGTGATACTAAACTGCCCCGTTAGGTAGCTACATGTAGTGGTCAGTTCATCATCACTAACTTAGCAAAACGTGGAAAAGACGCACCCTATATATCTGACTGTATTTGTGCAATGATGCAAACTTCCTCCCCTTGCCTCATTCACGAGGGAATAAATGTGTCTCAATCATGCCTGAACTCAGTTATAAATAACCATATAAAGGGTGTTTGTTTTCTTTGGGGTTTTTTGTTTGTTGGTTTGGGGTTTTTTTTGATGCTTGCTTACGAAGTCCTGGAAGTTCTGCAAAGGGGCGTCTGATTTATATTCTTCTAATTCATTGAGACTGAAAAAAAGTAATCAGTTTTCAAAATATGATTTCAGGCAGATCATTTTAATGACATAGAAAGAAACGTGGTGTCTGTAGGCCTTAGAAGTGATACTGGTCACTTTGAAAAATTTCTGTAATTATTTTTAATGCAACCCATTTTGCATTAAAGAAACTGAGCAATTACAGGTAAGTGCTACCTATTGTATACTCTTTTTGGCACAAATCATAGGACATACCAAAAAAAGCAAAGTACAAGCAAGAAATGTAGAAGCCTTTGGTTCCTTGTCCGACTTTAAAATGGATGTCTTATCTATTTGACTAATGAAAGAGATTCAACACAAAAAGCTGCTTTGCCTTCAGAAATTGTGCAACTTTTAATGTTAGAAGTAATGCCTCAGTTAGAATACTCATTACATGTATCTGTAGAAAATACTAGATGATCTTAGCAATTGCAGAGAGTTTATCATAGTAATAGAAATCTGTATCACCAGTAGATATTGTAACATTTTAAGTCGACCGTTACATCATGCTTGTAAATAGCATCTGGTTTTGTAAATTAAAAAAAAAAAGAAAATATATTGCATGTACTTTTAGTATGTCTTTTTGATTCTATGAGTTAATTGATATTATTTATGAAGTGATATATACCTTTCTTCTTAAAAGCAGTCAGGTAACATGCAAATACTTAACCTTCCCTTCAGCAGCTTTTCCCCCTTCTCCTTGCTGCCTAATCTACCCTGTATTTAATTTCATTTTCTATTATTTCCCAAATGAATTGACCTTATCCCTTATCTTTAACTTTCATTTTCACTATTTGTCTTATGAACCACAGAATTTTGCTGTTTGTCATGGTATATTATAAGACAACCTACCATTTAAAGAAATCTCTGCTGTTTTATTTATTTGTTAAAAAAAAAAAACCCAAACAATCAAGCAAACAAAAACCAAATCATTGTCTCAGCTTGGAGCACCTACTTTGAAATTTATTAAAAATTATAGTTAACTTCCGCTCTGCATGTTTCCTTTCTGAGATTCAGACTTCTTAAAAAAAAAAAAATNAAATCCGAATATCTAAAAATTGTGAAATGTAAAAGGAAAAATCCTAGAAGACAATTTGTTGCAACCCAAAGGCTGGTGTGTGTGTGTTTGGTTTTATTTTGGTTCTGTTCACCACCACCGCCCCCCACCCCCACCCCCCTTTATCTAGCAGAAGAACAAGAAGTACTTAAGCAGTGACTTCTACCAGTTTATGATAGTCTTTTAGGAACCTATATTTGCTTTGTATCACTAACATTATTGACAACACAAACTTTTTCAAGTACCACATGATGATACCTGTGGTGTCTCCAGACAAGAAAATAGTTTCCGTAGGCACTCTTCCTGGGAGAAGATCTACACATTAGCTCTTTCAGAAATACACTGCAGTAACAAATGACGGATTTATGTAATATTGCACTTTTTCCACTTTATGCAAGATGTTAATAACTGTCCATGTATTTACCAAGCTACCATCTCAAAATCAAATTACAAAGACCATAAATGTTTTCTTGCTATCAAGATCACTATGATTTAAAATATCGGAAAGATGTAGGTATAATGTACCTGAAGTTATGTCACTATGACTCATTCACTATTAGTGTGGTATTTTTAGAAGCAGAGTACTTAAATGAAGCTTGCTCCTAGGCACTAGTTATTATGATCTTTATTATTATTTATTTTAACCTTATATGAGTTTGAAATCTAGGTAATACCTTCAAGGTCTGATTCACTATTGAAGTTATTGTGGGTTGTACCACACTGAAAGACTACAAGAGTTTGTGTATTTTCACAAACCCCTATAAATGTGGTACTTTTATCAAGCTTTGAAATTATGTGAAGTGGACAAGAATACAGCTTTCCTTCATTCCTTAAGTTCTTACATCATACAGACAAAGCATTCTTATATGCAAGGGCAGGATTTCAGGTGGGTTATGAAAATTCCTGATGAAAAACCTTTAACAATGGGTTTGGTTAGTTCATGTAAAATCTACATGAAATTGCTAGAACTAGTCAAAGAGAAAGTTAGTATTTCTTGTGAATACTTACAACAATCTGAACCTATATTTCATACCAGATTATACTGAAGTTTTTCTTCTGGAAAAGTTGACTTTCATGTATGCTCTTCAAAAGCAGTATTGTATCTGGAATCACTCGATCTGAAGCTGGAATTTTTGTTTAATGTTCTACACACTGTTAAAGAAAAATAACTTTATAGCCTTTAGTCATGTATTACCTATATAAATGCTTTAGAACGTTTACTGAGATTTCAGGGACTAAAGTACACATTTTTTCAGTGTTATACTCAATACAAACTGTAGATACTGAAATGTTGAAATGCTTTTATGATTGCTTGCTGTCCCTAACAAAGCTTTGACTGAGACATATAAAAGTAGCATTAGGTTGAGAGTTCCTAAATCCAAAAAGCCCTCTATTTTGTTGAATTAATGTAGAGAACAAATAACAATTTCAGTAATTGGACATTGCAATAGCTTGTGTAAAACTTTGTTAAATCTTGAAACCCTTCTGTTTAGACACTAAAATATGGACACGTAAATGCAGGTGCCTTAATCTGGAGTGAAACTTCATCCTCATATTCCCGTCTTTGTAGACTTCCACTTCTGAAGGCTCTTAAGCAGATCTATAAATGTTTCAAAGAAATGGTATATTAATTGCATAATTTCAACATAAACGAGGGTACCTTTGAGTTGGAAAATAAAACATATCTAGCGGTATTAATTTGGCCCTGTATTTAATAATTCTTGAAATCAAATACAAATAATAGGAAATTCTGAAATAGTCCAGTTATGATGACTCATTAAGTACTACAAAGAGGAGTATTATGCACTGATATATACAGATATGAAATACACAAAGAAAAACATGTACATAAACAACTTTAAAAATGAAAATTTGTAATTTTAAAGAGCATTCTAGTATTTTCCTGAAGCCAAGTGTATATTTGCAATAATACAAATACTTCTCTAAAAATATATCTTTCAAAAAAAAAACTGTAGTTCCATAATTCTGTAATAATGTAATAACAGTAATCCTTAGCAGTTCTTCTTTTTAAAAATTTTCTTCATTATTTAAAGATTACTTTACCTGAAATTCAAAGAAAGTGACTTTTTTTTTTTCTGGATTGCTGGGTGTACTTTGAATCCAGCTGAGTTTCTAGCAGCAAATATATTTTTCAAGTCAAATGGCCCCCATTTAGGTGCAATTTTTATTACCTGGGTGCACAAAACCAGAATAAATCAAATAAGAACAATACAAAAAATATTCTTTGGCCTTTTTTTAAAATTTGTATATTTTGCCTGTATGTTTTTGTTTGATTGATTTATTTCACTATGTTTACCAATGACAAAGAATGACTAATTGCACTTAGAAAACAATATCTGGCTGGACCATGATCGGCTGCATTTAATAATTTAATTTTGGCCCTGAGATGAATTTCTGTAAGGCAACCGGAACTCACAGTATACTATCTAACTGTATGAATTACAATTTCCTATTTGCTTTCCAGAAACAAATAAGATATATTGCCAAGCTGGTGAGGGTGGTTTAGTATAACAGGTACCTGTCAGGAGTTCCATTTTGCATCCCTGATGTATTTGGTGTTCTGCTTACAGAGTTGATGGTCTATGCTCTTCATACGGATGACGCTTATCCAGTCTTGAATGGGCTATGCACACAGGGACAAAGGTCAAGTCAATCTCCTTACTGTCTCAGAGTTAAGGTGATTTGGCTTGAAATAAACAACATATCATACCAGGTTTTTTGATCTGTGGAGGTTCTGTCATCTCAGCTTTAATCAAAACAAACAAACAAACACAGAATACCCACTTTCAAGATCTTATGTGACATCTTCATTGTTTTCAGTCCAGTGGTCACTGGATTTATTCACTGACCTACCCCACTGTTCATACTGTGATGAATATCCTCAGATACGGTGACTTCATCTGAATGGCTGGAATGGTGGTAGTTGATCGTATTTATTATATTACTTTGCTACTAGTATTTTGCTTTTATTTTTCACTTCATTTTTTTTAGATGTGCTCAGTTCTCACATCACTATTATTTAAACAAAGATGCAGCACATTATAACCTCCAAATACATTGTGTATACTCAGGAGCCTCCAAGTCACGTAAAAATCTCTGATTAGCATCTACTTCATTAAAGGGGAACACATATTTCCAAGCCATTACACACTTACAGTGTAATATTCCTTTTTGCAGTTCCATTAATTGAAATAAAAATAATTTTAATTGATTAATTGCAACTATTAAGCACCGACAAGGTAGTTTCTTTAAGTATTTCATCAGCTTAAATATGTTTTATCTTGGCAAACTTGTAATTTTTGATGTACTAAGATCCGAGAAGATAATCCTAGAAAACAGTCTGCTGATGTTTGAGAACTGATTCTTAGTTGCTAAGGTTCTTGCAATTTCTTGTGTTAGATCACCTTCCTGTTTTGTCTTTGGGTTCTTATTTAGTATATAATAGAATAGTTTTTCTCTCTACTAGTAGCAACCAATTTGAGCTACATATGTTGTTACTAATATTAATTAATTGATTCAGGTAAACCCATTAATAAAAATAAACTACAGAGTAAGGGGATATTTTGCATGTCTGAAATATGTGCATCAAAAAAAAGATTTCAAGTTATTTTTTGTTCATGCATATATACATTTTCATATCTATAGATGTACAGATAGATACATACAGGTCCTTTTGACGAAGCACTTTTATTGTGGCAAAATTGCGTATATCCTGTTGGGATGTAAATATATACAGTACTCTAAGAAAATGTCTTGATGACACACAGATCTTTTATTTTTGATTCACAAAACTCACTTACTGATTTGATTCATTTCTGTCTTCAGACAAGGATGCACACAAATTTCAGCTCAATGTGTGGCTGGGATACTTTCTGATTAATCTCTCTTTCATCCATTTGTCCAAATTAACCTGACTTTGCAGACAGAAAGGTAGCAATTCTGTCTGTATGATACTTGTGAAGGACACTGAATTTATAATATTGTGAAATTCAATATAATAATAGGATAAAAGTCATCTCATGTCCCTATTTCTTTCAGTGGTTGTTGGCCTATTTAAAAAGACAAAAATTGGGTTATTTCACATGCCCAAATGACTTACGAAAGGCATGCATTAGAACACAAAATGTGACATAATAAGACACTTTAATAGAGGGTGTTTGGACTGACATCTTTGCATTAATCTAATGCTTACATTCAAAAATTACAACATCTACATATAAAGATGACAGCCAAGCTGTAAAAAAAGTTTGGCTGAACTGATACCACAACTTTAAAAAAAATTGCTATAGTAATCTTAGTAATCAATAAGCGAATTTTGACAGAGAGACAGGAATGGTTCATGATCAATGATCTAACAGAAATATGTGAATTTCTAAAGGTCACCCAATCTGTTAAAAATAATGAGGATTTCATGTGGCCTATCAGTCATTCCACTGAAGTAAATAATATATATTTCCAAATTAATTCTAATCATATATTTCAGCTTTTTTAGAAAGTCTTCCTATAAATACTTTGAGCACTTCTGAGACCTTTATACATTGATATTAGGGACATGTGTCACAAGAAAGGATTAAAGTTTAAAAAAAAATAAGGCAATGGTCACTGAAATATAAGAAAAGATAAATTATAATAGTATATATAACATAATTATAATATATAACATAGTTATAAAGTATCAAATCTAGAAGTTGTTCTTTTAATAGGTAATTTTAGTCACACAACATTTTTTCTCTCCTTATACAGGAAAGGTTCAATCAAGTAGATAGGACTGAAGAATGTAAAAAAAGTTTAAACTATAATCTTTTTAATCAGTGTAAGTATTTGTTAAATATCCATATATGGGAAGATGATCACATAAATTTTAAGGTTATAAATTTACAAGGTTCTAGGTTATGAAGAGTGGGATTGCATAGATGAGATGTCATATATATTTCAAGATTCACAGATTTATCTCCTTCCTTTGCCTACATAAGTGCGTCTGCTGGCTTCAGTGGGGTTACAAATGCACAAATCCATGGTACTTAATATCTGTGAATAAATTTGCTGATTACTGGTACATTTGTTAACATTCCTCAGGATCTTTTTTTAATCCTTAGAGTAAAAACGAGAATACTTCCTTCAAATAACAAACAATACTGTTTTGTAAATGCTGAAAAATACTAAAAAAATATTAATAATAATATCTGTCTCACATAAAGTCATTCTCAAATTAAAAATAAAAATATTTAAACAATTAATAAAAAAATATTTTTCAAACTTTACAGGTTTTTTTTTTATTATTGTAGGGAATGTCTACTCCGAATACAAATAATATTGTTTTGATTTAAAATTTCCCTTTACACACTCAGTCATAAATTTTATAAAAATAAGCTATGAAAGTATTCTACATACATTTTACTATATATATAGTGTATATATATTATAAAAATATAAATTAATTGTAATGTTGACTGATTTGTTATGACACTACTTTATTAGTGGCTTGGAAAGGGATGTATGTAATCTTGTAAAATTAGTAGTCACATGCAGTGCAAATGTGCATACGTATATGTAAAGTCACATGTATCTAGCTACATCTGCATACATCAGGAATTACAGCCTGTGATGTGTCTGTTCAGAACACTTGCCAATCGGGCCAGTTTCAATTTTTAAAACAAAACTTCAAGTAATTGTGCCACATTATCACTACTTAACACTACATACAGAACTTCTGCATCCTTAATGCTCATATCCTACGCTAGCTGTGAGCATACAAGACCTTGTTTCTGGTATAGTACGGGTAGCACTAATGGCTAGTGCCCTTGGCAGTCCTTAGTTGCCAAGGGACGAGATCAGGCTTGAGAGCTCTTCCCTGACAGAAGTCAAACTGAAACGGGTATCTCTGCCTTTCTCTGTCCTCCATCACCCTTTGTGTTCTATGCTTCTCACCCTACCTCCCAAAAACAGAGGATCTCATCAGCTCCTGAAGCACGTGTTATTTTTTGGTTTCCAAATTACTTGTTCAAGGATGTTCTGTTTGCAGTCCCTTGTGCTTATCTTGTTCTTTGTTCTTCAACTTACAAATTCTGCTACTTGAGCTATTGTTTACATTTTGCCTACACCAGAGCAACTCCAGTGTCTTTGTTTGCCTCTTTGGTCACTGTTTTTTTTACACACATATGTAAAATGCATATATATATATTGTGTTTGCCTATGCCATCCCAGTGTTACAAAAGGATTATACATGTTATTGCTTACATTATTTTGATATGTTTATATTTGTGTTTAGGGTAAGATAATATTAACTTTGTCTTAATTAATGCACTTATAAGTGTCATAAGGTCCTGCTTTGGCTATGCATGGAACGGAAATGCCAGAGGTTGAAAGGTGCTGAGTGCTCACAAAGCAACAAGATATGATGTTATTCTATTAAAATCTAGACCCAGTAGTATAATGCCTTGCTCTGTAAACAGGATAAATGAGGACAGAGAATTTCCTGAAAATTGAATTAGTGGACATTATCACCTTTCATAAGACCACCTGCTTTAATTTATGCATGGCTGTTGAGCTATGGGTTTCCTGCCCTGAAAGTATCAAATTATTTTACCTTTAGTGGAAATGTATTTGTTGAATGACGATATTCAGCCTTCTCAATTTAAGGCATAATTCTGACAGTATTTAATAGTATTGATGTCCCACAAGGATCATTGATTTACCATATTAATTTTTTTTTCCATATTGTTTCCCTACCCTGAACTGGTCAGATGCTATAGTAATNCAAGGCATTATTCTGACAGTATTTAATAGTATATAGATGTCCCACAAGGATCATCAATTTACCATATTAATTTTTTTTTTCCCATATTGTTTCCCTACCCTGAACTGGTCAGATGCTATAGTAATAAGGCTTTATCATATTATGGGTGTTCCACTGTTGTCTAAGTTCACTTTCATTCTTCCATTCACTCTTTCTCAGCTTTTACTTTTGATATTTCCACAGGAGAAAGATTACTTCCACAGGAAGTATTATAGCTGTATGAGGAAAAAAAAATTCCCAGCTCTCAGGTCTAAGTATCAAATCACCCTTACTTTGACAGCACTTCAGACTGAGTTTCAGGTACCTATATTCCCCTCTGGCAATGTTCTTGGAAGAAGTCTAAGCACCTAAGTTACGTTTAATTTTAAAATTCTTCTTACATATCATCAGACTTTTAATTTAAGTATTTAAATTAATTTCTTGACTCAAAAAATCCTGGCTAAAATTTGCATGAAGATAGTGTCTTTCTCCAAAAAAAATTTGATTTAGATTATTTTGCTTTTTTGGGGGGAAAAGGAATACGCTGTCAGAAAATGGGGGGGGGGGGGTTTTTTTTTTTTTATGACAACAGTGTAGGTCTCAATAGCTAGTGACAAGGAAATGTGCTTCTGTAACTCTTGAGAAAAATTAGAGAGTGTGAGATCCTTTCTGGGAACATTTTGGAGCTTGGGAACTGGTAATATGCACATGTCTACATATGAATTATTGAAATTATAACTTACTAACACCAAAGTGCAGCTTTTCTTTAAAGGCTTATTAAAGGCATAAATACAGGAAAAAAAAATATCTTCAGACATGGAAGAATAAAGAAATCAAATTAAAGCACAGATGAGTAAGGGCTTTTTTTCATAATAGTATCATGAATAATTTTCCAATGTCGTAAAATGTAATTGATTCAAATGGTTTCAGTATGGTGTTGAAATCAGTTCACATAATTACACTACATTAAATTGAAATTAATTTTAGAAAATTTGGGAGCAGAATCTCTGAATCCCTTAAGCCCCTTTGTACAAAAAAAAAAAAAAAAAAAAAAAAAGGAGTACAAGGTATCTTCAAGGTATATTACAGATGCAGCAGAGGATGAATTGTGACAAAAAAGAATCTACAGGTCACACTGGAAAGAGTTCCATGGTCACTCATTCTGGTTTTTTTCTGCTTACATATGGAGAAATCAAAAGCAAAGTTCATGTTTTACAATAATCTCTACTAATAAAGTTGTCCTGGTTTGAGGTAAAACAAAACCAATTTTCTTTTCAGTAATTCACTTTGAAGCTAAGCCTCTTCTAAGTAACTGAACTTTCTGAAACTAACGGCATATTTTTCAGACAGTAGTCCGTTTCCAGAGTGATAAGGCCTTGTTTATTATTAATACCAAGGAATGGTATGCAGAGAGGCTCCTGCTTATACTTATTGCTATAACAACCAAGGTCAGCTAACTTTGTTCTATGCCCCATTGGAGGGTCGGAAGAAGAAGAGCATAAAGGGGTGGCATCTGTGGAGAGGTGTGCATGGGGCAGGTGACCCAAAACTGACCAACAAGGTATTCTGTCCCATCTACATCATGCTCAATATAAAAGCTGAGGAATCAAAGGGTCAGGCCTCTTTCTTCAATGGCCGGTGCCTGAGGCGGACTGTCTGTTCATCTGCTTTTGATTCCAATCTATACGTTCCTCAATG
Source organism: Himantopus leucocephalus (assembly GCA_003993805.1). Taxonomy (NCBI): domain Eukaryota; kingdom Metazoa; phylum Chordata; class Aves; order Charadriiformes; family Recurvirostridae; genus Himantopus; species Himantopus leucocephalus. Next base: position 122,223,588 of record RSEF01000001.1, on the reverse strand, counting down.
CAGTTCCTGAGTTCAGTTCCCACCTATCACTGAGTCCAGCCTTGGACTTCCCCAGTGCCTGCTGGTGACGTGATCATCATCCTGGGAGCTCGATACAGTTTTGTATATATGGTATATATTTCATTATTTTCTTATTATTATCTTTTCTTTTTATTGTTTTATTATTAATGTTTCATTAAAGTAATTTAGTTTCTTTTAAACTCATAAGTCTCTCTTTTTCTCATTCTTCTTTCACTTGGGAGAGAAGTTAAAGAGCAGATGTCATTCATTTTAGTGGTGAGCCCAGACCAAACCATGAAAGAAACAAGCAACTTAAGCTCCTTTAATTTGCATATCACTTGCCTTAGTTTTTTCTGTCCCTAGAAATGAAGAACTGAAAGATATCTATATGGTATTCCTTATTTGTTAATCAAATATTTGTATTTTTTTTTTACATGTACATAATACATAAGTATTATGCTCAGACTTTTTGTTCCAGATTCATCCTATGTAAGTAACTTCAGACCCATAATTGAAGATCAATGTGTGTTTACACTGTTCATTTATCTCACTCCCTATTTCGTTTGAGATACCTGATTAATTTCACTGCATGAATACCAGTTAGCTTCTGTTTGGAAATCTGCCAGCTAGTTCCTGCCACTGAGAATTGGGGGCAGAACTGGAAAGACTATTTATTTCAGCATCCATTTTAGTGTTCAAATGCACTGGAACAAGTTTTACTCTCATTATCTAGGATATATCCCGAAATTATCCCAGCAGGCTTCCAAAACACTATGTGCTATTCCCTTTTTTGTAGAGACTGGCAGTGTTGTGAAAACACCTCCTTGGTAGTCTGCAACATTGTCCTCACATTACTTCAGACACTTTTTACCTGAAGTAAACAATAATAATAACAAGGACTCTCTATCATTACACACACGCAAAATAATACTTGTACTGAGTAGTATGTAACGTAGATGCATCAATCACAGTGATTTTGTCCAACTGGAAAAGACACAAGCCAGTTCATTCCAGCTGGACTGGAAGTGGCCCCATGTTTGGTTCCCAAAGCGTCTTTGGAGACACAGAATTAGGCATGACAACATATTAGAGAGGCATCTAAGCTCCAACTGCAGTCAGTGGAGAACAAATAAGCATTATTTGTGCAGCCTGGGGAGCTATTCAGCTCACCCTAATATACACAATTCTGATCATCTTCCCCAGACTCCACTGAGACCTGTAATGGGAGCTTAGATGCCTCATTCACATGTAGTTCTTCAAACTTACACACATACAGTTTGGAGTTTTGTACTAACGCTTTCATCTTAGACTACTTCTGTGCTAGTAAGTTAAACAGGACCAGGATGTGAACTCAGGCACTTTTCACTGGTCATCCAGGCAGTTTCACTGTTCACGTGATTGCCAGCTTCCTTCTCTCCTGTGACAGACTTCAACTGTCTAATGCCTGAGCACTGCTCGCAGAAAGTTTGGACAAAGGGCAGATAACAGCAGCAACTATAAAAAAAACCCTCCTGTTTTGGGAGAGAAGGAAATTCAGATGTATGAGCACAAGCTATGTCACATCATTTGTAACCAACACTGGAAAAATGACCATGAGCAATTTTATTTAATTTATTAATATAGATGCAATTCCTGGGTAGCTCTTTCCCATCTTGAACTGGACATCTGGCAATCAGATTCAGCTGTGAGCTTACCCAGGCATTTTGAGTGGACTACTGGGATATTCAGCTAGCTTATTTACCCTTTGGAAAGGCTTTTACTTTACCGTCAACAAAAGGGGGAGCTTAAGGCAAATTGCCATGCAACTTAGGCATCCTAATTAAATGTTAAAAATTCAATGGAATAAATAGCAACCACAGTTCCTTCACTGAGAAGCTATCGATGTCCACACAGAAAATAGAATATTCATATGATCTCTTCTTTAATTCTATATGGTATTACATGGAAAAGTTAAAGAATAAATTCCTTTGCTGAATCTTACCCATATTTCTATGAACATGGTTTTAAACTTTTTGAAGTCTTTTGATAGGAAGGAAACATGTTTAAGTGTTTTAATGACCCTATGAGTCAAGAGATAATGACAAAGTGTTTAATTTACAACTTAGATACACTGAACACATAAGTCATTTTCTAAGTCTCAGTACACTTTCTTTTCTGACAGAGAACAGAGTATAATAGTCAATCTATTCTATTTTGCAGGACTTGCATCTCCATAATTTAAATAATTTTGTATGTATGCAAAGTCTAGAGTCTGATTTATTTTAGGAAAACTAGTTTGGGTTTTGTTGGGTTATTTAAGTGATCCACGTATCACATGCATAATTCATTTCAGTAGTGCAGGGTCTAACAATAAATGAGCACATAAAATGTAATTATTTAGTTAAAACTCATATGCTTCTTCTAAAACTTGATACTTATTACTTTTATCCATCATAGACCTATCTGATACTTAAGTAAAATAGTTTCATGTACTGTGATGATAAGAATATATATTTCAGCAAATACTTTGACATTGCCAGTAGAAAAGTCCAAAGCTTTGAAATGTTTATTTTACTTTATTGAGAGATAATGTTTTAAGAACCTAAACGTTCAAACAATTGAAAAATTTTGTAGTAAGATGTAATTTATCATTATGAAACCTTATTCTGTGAACTATAAATAATCAGATGTTTCTAGAAGCATAATTGTTTTTAATCAAGCAACAAGAATCACTACTTCTTGTGAATTATTAATGAAATACTGTTTTGTTGATGTCTTAAATAATTAGACAGCGCACTTAAATTTATATCTAGTCTAATCTCTGCAATGTATACTGTATTACATTGTAATAACATGCTGATATTTCTCATTACAGGAACAGAGGATAATTGATACTCTTTAATTTCAACTCTTCATTTTAGCGTATCCTGAACAGCCATTCAGATGAACCTCTTACTCTCCAATGACTTATTAGGAACCTGAAAAAAATTAAGATCTTACATTACGTGTATGGATTTATATCATATCTTAAGAACAAGACAGAGAGAGTAATTTTGCCTGCGTATAAAACTTTACTGTGCCCACACCTTCTGATTTTTGCGTTTCCAGAAGAAAACAAAGAAGTTAGGGAGAATGCAAAGGCAGATAAAATAATCACGAAGATGAAATAGCTGTTTTATATGAACATGCCAAAAACATTGTGATTTGTAGAAATGCAATAAGGGTTTATGATATCATGGAAGTGGTGGATATATTGAATGAAGAACAACATTTTATACAATAAAAATTCTTGAGAACCATGTCCTTATGTATTGGGTTTTGGTGGTTTTTTGTGTTTTTTTTTTTTCCTCTGTATGTTCTTTGTACTGCTTTCCATACCTTAATATATGAGCAGGAGACTCATTATTTTACACCTAAACCAGTCACCCTGGAGTCCCCTTTTATTCAAGGAAGAGAAATAAATGTACTTTAATTCTAGGCAGAAATTTATCTCATTTTGAAATTTTTCTAAAAATGTTCAAATGAATTACATCCCAAAGGTACTTATTTCTCTATGAAGACAATTTAGTATAATAACCACAGACATAAGTATTTACTTCATAAAGATCATAAATCAAGTAAGATAACTTGTCTTTCTGTCTTTCACACAAAATTTACACCCAGTAGTCCACAAATGACTCAATCATCCTACCTGTTGCAGCTTCATTTGAATTAAAGTCCTAAGACATTGATTTATTCCCTGCTTCTCATCACTCAGAAATAATACAAAGCCTATGAAACAATGGGAGACAGTATGGATGAAAGGGAATATCCCCTATCATGTAGATTTAAAAACCTGATCAAGTTTAGTATCTCTAGGAAAACTTCTTAAGATTATCGTTCTCAGTAGATGATCTGTATTTCAATTAACATCCCATAATAATTTTTCCAGGGTCAATACTCCAGCAGGCAGACAGCTCAATATTTCACATCATTAATACCAGATACTGGGAATGTTATTCTGGTTAAATTGTGAACAAAACACACAAGTAATGTCAGTGTGAGAGTGAGGTGTGGAAACTGGAGAAAGATACCTGACACAAACCTCTTGTGTCAAGAAGATCACACTTGGATTTTCTTGAAAAGTACAACATTTACAGTCTTATGTCTTCTTTCTTTACAAGAAAGTCCCAGGTACAGGCTCTCTGAGTCTTAATAGAACTATTTCAAGCGCTATTTTGACATCCTGGGATATTCCTGAATCTGGAGAATCCCCATTGTCCTTCCCTTGCCATATTGCATGGCAAATCCTGTCTCTTCCTTTAGTTCTCTACTGTTTTCTCTCTTATTTTCAGTAGGCAACTGCACTGACCTCCTCAACACCCATGTTTTCATCTCCCACAAACAGTTTTAGCCCAGAAAAAAAGCATTATTTAGCTGGCCATCGTAATTACAGCTCTTGCACTAAATAAAAGAGAGACAAAGAAGCATGCCTCTCTCCAAAATGAAGTAGAACAGACTGGCTCATAATCACACTATTTACAGCTATCGCCTCCTATAATAAATTTGTCCTTGAGAGAGGTATTTGAAGCAGTGCAAAACAGAGGCAGCAAGTGAGCTAATGGCATAGGGCTCCAGTGCTTGAACTGGCTCTTCACTCTTTTTTATTGATGTACTTAGCACCAGGACTGGTCTGTGACAGGATGCAGGCACTCCCTATATCACCGCTGCTACCGATCTGGGGAAGGTCTGCAGCACACTCCACATCCATTACTGTCCTCCAAGCACTCAGCTATTACTTTGGATAACCCTTTCAAAGAATAGATGTGATTAAAGAGCAATATATCATATCCTGTATGGTTGCGTAGAAGGATAGTGTCTGGTCCTCTAAGGGTACCTTGTCAAAGGAGCCATAAACAAGAACATGCAGACACAGACTTGACCAAGAAATGATAAGAAAGGTCATAATACGAACAAACCTCATCAGTGGCATGAAGAGTATGTCTATTTTTTTTTCACTTGCAAGGATAAAGAAAGGGAGGGAGAAACCAGATGGCCATAAAACCTGTCCAATCAACATTAATAAAGAGAGTAACCAGACTTTGCAACTGATATGGATGCAAACCTAAGGGTCCAGGATGTTGGAGGGAGTTGGTGGGAGTGTGCAAACTGATGAGACAGTGTGCAAGGGAAGGGGGAGCAGGGAGGAACAAAGGAGGAATATACAGAAAAGGGCTGATGGCATGTTAATCAGAGCTGGTCAGTATGTTTGTCTGGCTGAACCCTACACCTGATCACAACTGTCTCCTCCTGTCTTCTCATATGTTCTTATTAAATCTTTTCTCAACTCTGTGTCTGCGTAATCTCACTCCCTATCATCTGCGCATGTGAGTGCTACAGGCACTCAGTGACTGCTGCTGGGGGGACCAGTATGAGTGGACTGGGTGCCAGAAGTCAGTGGAGGTCTTGGGTGTCAGCCATTGGGACAGGAACAGTGTGCAATCCCAAAACCCGCTACTGGGGGGACTGAGGTGAGTGAGAGGTGCAGCAACAGTGGCTGGAGCAGGACCTCAGGTCATAGCCCGTGTGCCTGGTGCTAGCTGATGGGGGCAAGTGTCTGTGTCTCCTCCAAACCAGGTGTGTGTGTGTGGTGTGTGTGTATTCACTGGCAATCTCCAATCTGGACCAGCCAGCGAGTAGGATGCCCAGGTTTGGGAAGGGGTATCAGGCAAGCAGAGGATCTGTGCTGGTGTTTTTGGGGACCCGCAAGTGTAGGGTGCCTGTGGGATGAGTGTGTGAATGCTGTGTGTTTGCAGCGAGCACCCAGCCAGACCAGCCAGCAAGTAGGGGACCCATGGGGCAGGTAGGAGGGACCAGGATCTGGGCAGAGGTGCTGGGCAGGCAGACAGGCCTTGATGATGCTGGGGGGATCCACAAATGTGCTTGTGCTTGTGAACCTGGAGAGTGCTGTGTGTTTGTTGCACTAGTGACCTTCTACCTTTGCCAGCCCAAGAGGAGGAGTGGATGTGGTTGTCTGGGCTTGTTTGGGCTTGTGTGTGACGCGAGTCTTGTATGTGGGTGCTGTTGAAGGCAGCACCTTGTCTGCAGCCATCTATGGGACCAACCATGTCTGTGTCCTCTATGTGTGTGTATGTGTCTGTGTGTCTGTGTGTTTCTCTGCGATGTGTGCTCAGCTTTGCTGCTGGTTGGACCTGCAAATAGGAAAGCAGCAGCCACCTGCCTCAGCCTGGGCAGAGACCTGGGTCCCCAGGCACCGGGATGGGCTCCAGTGGCCATACAGGACGGGTCCTGGGCCAGAGCAGCTGCAGGAGGTGGCCCCATTCTTAGCATCTGTTAACAGAACCAGCTTCGAAAGTGCTTCTTTCCCAACACAGGGTATGAAGAAAACCTAAGATGATTCACTTAGTTTCGGATTATTAACTCTTGCGTGTCTAATATTCAAAATAATTAATCTACCATAGATGGTCTCACAGAGAGGTCATTCTTTTTCCCAATATCAATATGTTTCTTAGGGTTTTTCCACATATGCCAAGTGTCAGGATAAATAGGTAGAGATATCTGGTAAAACTATGAGGTATAATACAACCATGTATTGAAGCCAAAGTTATCCGCAGCTCACAGTTCAGTCAGCGTTTGCTTGGATTTTCTTCTAGTGTACGTAAGCACTGTCTCTCATCTGCCTAGAAAAAGATGCTGCAACTTATTATGATTTTATTTGTCTATGGCTACAGATATGAAACTTTTTATTTTTCTTTTTTCCCTGAAGCCTCATGGAAAGGACAGTTTGTAAAGGCAGCAAGATGGATTAGACACACTTCTTGAAAAGGTAGGCACATACAGTAGTGTCTAGATGGAATTGGAAGCAAAGGGCAAATTGGGGCAAAATAGTGAAGTAATTTCTGGGTCCAGGGAATGTCAGTAAACCTAAAACGGAATTGGAGACTACCAGCATGCTCACAGTGCAGGTTCTGTGGTAGATTATGTAATTCACTTAGTTGGTATCGCTGAGGATTGCTTAATGTTTACTATTCCCCAAATTTTTTCTCAGCACTGTAAGAATGCAGATCCACAGAATTCTGACATGACTCAGTCTTAACTTTTATGTACATTGGGAAGTTACTAGTTTGTCACCACCTTGTCTCTGTAAATCTATGTTTTCACCCAGAACTGTATCGAGCAGAT
>RSEF01000001.1:122103605-122216417 GCA_003993805.1 Himantopus leucocephalus | reverse complement strand
CTGTGACCGCACACAGATCTCTGACTCCTCTTGTTTGTTCCCCGTGCTGCGTGCATCAGTGTATAGGCATTTCAAAGAGGCCAGTGAGTGTGTGGTTTTTGCCCTAGAGGGGTGGTGGACCTTCCAATTCTCAAAAATACTATNGGTGGACCTTCCAATTCTCAAAAATACTATCACTCTGCCCCACAAGTGCTGAGCTACTACAGCCGGGCGCCTCTCTAGCGAGCCCAGTTACATCCCCATCCCCCTTCCAATCTAGTTTAAATCTCTCTCAATGAGCCCTGCTAACTCTGGTTCTAGAACACTTTTCCCCCTGTGAGACAGGCTTTTCCCATCTGCAACCAGCAGGCCTGGTGTTCTGTAGATCAGGCCATGGCCAAAGAACCCAAAACCCTGCTGGTAGCACCAGGTTTGGAGCCAGTCATTGATCTGCTGGCTCTTCCTGTTTACCCCCTCATCATTCCCCACAACTGGAGGGACTAAACGCTGTTAAAGGGTGATGGGAAGTGATTTGTGGCATGTGGTGAGTTTAGGTGTGGAGTAGATGTTCCTTGAAAAATACATGCTGTCTGTGAAGTGCTTCCCTTCACAGTTTGCTTTCAAGCTAAAATGAGCTACATGTTTGTCATCTCCAAACTTTGATTATTTAAATTCATATTATTTCAGACTGAATTTTCTGAAAAAGGTCTAGACAGTAAAGGAGATCTCTTCTGTTGCAGAGCAAAACACTGAGTGACCAAGGTCAGTTCTTCTGTACAGAAACCTCTAGGATGCCTCATTAACTGAACAAAAGTAGGAGCAGTTCACCAGGCATATGACTGGAAAAAAAATTCCATAAGTAACAAGAGATTTTTCGTATTCCCGGTATTTAGTATTTATCCTCTCCCTTTCTAAAATTTTTTACTGTGCCACTTAGGAAAAAACTGAGGTGTTTAAGAAATAATTCATATAAACTATACTTTTATTAATGCATCTCAAAGATTTACTCAGCGATAAATCAAGCATTTCAGACTGTCATTTCTTTTTTATCACTTCCACTTGTTTGAAGGTTGCTATTAAATTTTCCTGTTCAAGCTGTGTATTTGTTAGCCAGTGGTCTTCTGTGTTATGCTGGTTGCATACACCTCTAACTTATCTCTCTATTTGAAATTCACCCAGCAAGAACTGCTTTCCAGTGCTTTCTATTTTTAGTGCAATTTTCCATCTGCCCTGTCAAGCTGAGTGGTTGTATAAACAATGATATGTTTTCCCAGCTTGGCTTTGATTCTCAATTAAAACACAAATACAAGGCAAAAAGCATACTTATTCATTTTTATGTATCCTGAATGTTCATGCACTCAAAGTATAAATTTTCTATGCAGTTTCCTACAAGTAGGCAAATATAAAATATCAGTTCCTGTAGTTTCTGAAGTAGTATAACTTCATAAATCTGAAATTTGCTTGTAGAGTGAAGATGTTGATAAAGGTTGGCAGGACTAGCCAATCAATATATGTATGGGCTTCCCCCCCACCACCCCAGTCTTTCCACAGGAAGGAAGAACCAGGGGAGTGTTAGATTTCCTAAAACCTGGAGTGGAAAAAGGAATAGTTTGTACAAATGTACACTTTCAAATTGCATTGTTTGAAGAAATAGTGACTTGGTTTTGATTTTTATTTTTTTTGTTTTACCCAGTGTGTTCTATTAAAAGGGATAAATTTTTTTAAGAGAAGTATTTACTATCTTTTTGCTGCTTTTCCTGCTGTCCTTGTCTGTTAGAAAATATGAAGCAAAATGGAAATGAAAGAAAAAGAATTCAAGCATGAAAGTGTGACTGCCATTTCTGTTTGGCAAGTTAAGGCCAAACATCATTATCTCCTTGGTTGCTTTTGAATATTGCAATTATTCTTGATAGCTCATGAGTTATAAAATTTCCAGCTTTTGATCTGCTATTCACCTCAGAAGTCTCAGCTAGAAACCACTTGAGAACACCCAACTTCTGAGTCAGTCAGTAGGAAATACAGTGCTGTCAGGACCATGTGGAGCAATTGAAAGGGCTGATTGAGAGAGGTGCTCTTTGGGCAATAAGCAGCCTACCTGTCACTCAGCATGACCGCGGCCGCCAGGAGTCCCAGTGAACTCATTACAAATGGACTTGCTGGCAATCAGAGATGTGTTGGAGCTCTTCAGGCCAGTTGCGTGCAGAGCCTGTTACAGGTAGTGGGGCAGATGGTAAATATAATTGCTGAAAAAATGGCAGGGTACTGAGACTAATACTGAGACCAGTGGTGATTAGATACTGCTGGATCCCACTATATGGTAGGAAGCTAATCCTTCAAACCTTTGTGAGTGTATTAGCCCGTGCTGGTTGGAGTCAAATCGGTAATATATTTACTCTTTTCGTTGTCACTTTAACAGAGATATCGCATTTTCCTAAAAATATAGGAAGGAAAAAAAAAAGCTCTTGCCCACCCTGCGTTGTTTTCAACAAATCATTCCTCTATGAAGAAATACAACTGCAGTCACCATCTGAAAAAAATGTTTAAAAAATACATCTTTCAATTAATTCAGTGCAGAAGAAGAATTAGAGATGTTTGCTTTCTACAAAATTTTACTCTGCAGTTTAATCTCACAAGTAGATTACACAATGTTCAAAAGAACTGAGATCAAACAGGAGCTTTTCCTTCAACAGAGACGTTAGTAACGCTCTTCCTTTTCTTGTTCACACAAAGCTAGTAGAAGTAGTTTGATTTGGTATGGATGAGGCTTGCACCGCAGGCATGGCACAAACAGCTAGTTGCCAAGTGAGCGATTTGTGGCGTAAGTAAATAAATAAGCTTCTTGTAAAGATCAGTTGAGTGAATAACCACTGTTTCTGTTGAATAAAGTACTGAATGATGTTTGACTTTCAGTCATTAGGAATTTAGATTTTTTGCATTTTTTAGGATCAGCTTGCTTAATGTGTTTAGAAACTTTTGTGTTGCAATGGTAGAAAACTGTTCTTTGTGTAATTTATTTGGCTTCAATTTCTTTGTGGCAACCTTAGAAAGAGAGACAATATGACACTTTTTACAGGTGTCCAAATGGATTTCAGGACACTTTCCCAAAGGAAAAAGTTATTGGGGTTTTTGTTGAAGAAAAACAGTCCTTTTCCTGTCAAAATCACTATTACACTTTATTGTGTCTGAAACATCTTACATCGCTTTCAGATATTGTCTTCTAATTTTCTTCTCATTTTCTATCACTGGTCATCACTCATCAACACTCATCAACAATGAGTACAGTGGTGAGAACATATAGAGGTGAAGAATCAACTTCAGAGAGAAACAAATTAGCAAGAAGGAGGACCTTTTTCTTTGTTTTTTTTAAGGTCTTTTGAGGGGGAGTTTGAGTCATTGTCTTTGTCTTTTCCATGTACTTCACCAGTAAATTAAGCAATGTCAGGGTTTATTTTATTATGTTTAAAACACCATTATTCTAAAAAGATTGTATCTTTGATGAAGATTTAGACAGCTTGAGGAAACCAAATATTTTATGGAGAAGTCCAGCAAAAAGCACAAGTCCCTCTAAATAAGGACTTATTTTCTTTTAGGAAAAATCAGTTCTGATTTTACATCTAAGTAATAATTCTAAGAAACAATTTTTCTAAGAAATAATTAGTATTTTTATTTTATCTTCTTCCTTTTCTATACATTTTTTCTTTTACTAAAATTTTCCTTTCTGAATTCCATCAGATCAACTATTACACATGTGTGTTCAGAGGAAACGTAATGTTTCACATATGCCAATATCATTGGCATCCGAAGTCACTAGAATGCCATCTGTGTAATCCTTGATAAGTTTATTGTTTAAAAAATCCAAAATTCCAAAATACCAAAGTCCTCTACAAAGCAAAAGTTTCCTTTTTCTGTCCAGCTTCAGACATTATGCCAGGTTCCTACTGCTACTAAGAGTGGTGGCCACAGTAAAAATTTCAGAGAAAATGAAAACTGAGAAATATTTCCTGCGTAATGACTGAGATGTTAGAGGGAAGAAGGGACAGATGGCAGCAGCTGAACAGATGAATGTTCATTCTGTAGTAATCAGTTTTCCCTAACGAAAAAATGTTCATTGAAAGTGAGAGGTTAACGCTTCTCTTTCACATTTCCTCCTTAGACCTTTTGCAATGCTACCCATGGACCTCAGAAGAAAATGGAGTATCTGGTCAGGAGCACTTAGTGTTCCAAAGTAATTTAGTGAAAATTTTATATATATTATAGTCAGGTTTGTGTTCCTGTACGAGATATGAGTAGAGAGCCAATTTATTGAGTTGCTTTTTTTATTATTATTATTATTGACTGAGGTAATACACTGTTCTCACTTGATTTATAATCTCTGAAGATCTGAAAATTCAAAATACATCCAAGGACTAAAAAGCTGTATCTAAAATTTGAATGTTGAAAACAAAAAATAAACCAAGAAGTCTATTTAGAGTACATAGCTGTAGTAGTATGAGCAGCTGGATTTGGCTATATAGTGACACTTCAATTTTCAAATTGCTAGAAACATTATTTTAAGCAAGTAAGGAATAATTTTATTCAGATCATCTTTACGAAGTTCTCTTTGGCCATTTGAAGAAATTGCTAGAACGTGTTCAGGTTAGCTTTTCTTCTCTCTGGGAGTTTTTATTACTAATTACATAGGAGTAGAGAAAGGGAAAAAATAAAAATATGTTTGAATGAGACAGAAATAATTAACATTTTTATTTGATCTGTTTGAATTTCTTGAATTTTTTCTTTTATTATATTTCTATTGTGAATTCCATTCAATCTGCTATTATACATAGCTGTTCAGAGGGAGTTTAACAAGTTTCACACATGTAAATGCTATTTGAATCTGAAGTCACTAGAATTTCGTCTGAGAAATTAATAACATTTTTAATTATTTAACCCCTCCCCCCATGTCCTAGAAGCATAATATGGATCACAGCAGAACAAGTAGAGATGGAGAATTTAAAAGCTAGCATATTTATAAAAAAAGGAGAGTAAAATGCAATAGAAAATAAAGTTTAATGTTATTTATTATGCTGTTCAATGATAAATAATCAGTATTTGGATTACAGATATGAAAAGGAACAAAACCAATAACAATTAGCATCCCTGCAATCTTGAAAGTGAAAATTAAGTCTCTTCTATTGTTTTCATTTGGTGTAGGTAAATAACTCATCACAAAAAATGGAATATATGCAAGATTCTCTATAATGGGCTTAAAAATGGTGTTTAAAATCAATTTAAAATTTTGTTAGATGAACCCTTGCTTGGGGACTAGTTTAAAAGATACATGTAACGTAAAAGCTTGATTTCAAACCTCGTCAGCTCAACTTTCATTACAGGCTTCAGAGCTCCTTGTAGGAGTGTGTCTTATGTAAGAAGGAGAAAAAAGAAGAGGAAATGTAAAGGTATTAAGGAAACTAAAAATGTAACACAGAATCATGTAATTCCTCTAAACTTCAGGATGTTGTTGACTGAAGGAAAGAGGTACACTGCAAGGCAGGATTGTCATTAAAACTTATGGTAACTACCAGTGAAATATGTGGAAGCAGTTGTAGCCACCTGAACAATGTTTTCTTTAAACATGTAGAAGAGGAAAAAAAATTTAATTTTTTAATGTTTTTATTATTTTGCTATGAAAACTCACTTTTTTATGAGTATAGTTTTGATTTTTAGATGTTAAAGATTCTGCTTCAAGCAATTTATAGGCTCAACATTTAAGTAAATAGAGGAAGGAAAGCACTTTGTGTAGTGCTAGCAAATTAGAGGACTAGAATAAGGCATAAAATTATAGTAAAAAATCCATTCATTGTATTAGCATAATATTTTACAAATCTTTAACAATAGGCACTTAAAACACAATTGTTTTCCATTACACACAGGTGCTTAGTTCACCTTGGCATTTCATTCTCTTGTGTGAACATCACAAGTGACTCAGTTTTTAATAAAAAAATTTAAAATAATAATACTCAGTGGAAGCCTGTCTTCTACCAACTCCTACACCTGATGAACATTAGAGGAACTTCTTCCTGAAGACCCTTATGATTTCTAGCTATGACTCTAACTCTTCAGCAAGAGCAGATATCGTGGGTTGACCTTGGTTGGATGCCAGATGCCCACCAAGCCACTCTATCACTCCCCTCCTTGGCAGGACAGGGCAGGGAGAAAATAAGATGGGAAAAAAGAATCATGGGTCAAGATAAAGGCAGTTTAATAAAACAGAAGCAAAGGCTGCATGTGGAAGCAAAGGAAGACAAAAGATTTTTCCTCTACTTCTCATCAGCAGGCAATGTCCAGCCACTTCCCAGGAAGTAAGGCTTCACTTGCTACGTGTAGCGGTTGCTCTGGAAGACAAATACTGTAATAATGAATGTTGTCCCTCCTCCTCCTTTGTTTCAGCTTTTATTGCTGAGAAGATGTCATATCGTATGGAATATCCCTTTGGTCAGTTTGGGTCAGCTGTCCTGGCTATGTCCCCTCCCAAGATCTTGCCCACCCCCAGCCTACTGGGTGAGGGGGGAATGTTGGAAGGACAGCCTTGATGCTGTGGGAGCAATGCTCAGCAGTAGCCAAAACACTGGTGTGTTATCAACCTTTCTAGCTGCCAATACAAACCGCAGCACTATGAGGACTGCTATGGGGAAAATGAAGTCCATCTCAGATGGACCCAATACAGCAGACTATGAATCTTTAGGTTTTTTAAAACAGACCTGTTAGATTTGGTAAGGTAGATGAATAGATCAATTGAAACTTCATTGGACTGTTGTCTTTACATGTTGGTAAGTTTCTTTTGCTTTATTAGGCTGTAGTATGGTATTTCTATGTTAGTATATATGCTAGCAATTCTAGTACGCTACTGTAGGATCTTGCCATTGTCAGACCATCTAGAGCTTGCATATGTTAGTCTCTTTAACTATTGAAAAATCATCATAAAAGGAACAAGCAGATCTGTAGTGGTACACATATGGTAGATGAGTTTCATTTGATATTAAAATTCTTGTCAACTTTGGAGATGGAGGAACAGGTCATTTATATTAAAATATTTCAGGACTGGTGAATTAAAGCATCTTACAGGCTTGTTTTTATATTCCTAAAATAGTCATTGTAATTTCAGACACTCTATATTTTGGGTTTTAATAGCCTGTAATAATGCATAAGAAGATTTTGTGTCGGGTAAAAAAAATACAGAATGGGTTATGGAAGTTTGCATGGGTCCCATTGTTAGAATACGTCATGTGGAACTTCAGTACCAGACAGATTTATTTTGTTAATGCCATGAGGTAAATAGTGGAAGATAAACAGAAAGGTTAGCTTTGACATTTCTCCTTTCTGGTTCCTCCTTCTTGCCTTCTCTGTGATGTAGGAAATATATAATATGCTTCATTTTTACTAAGTTTCAGTATTTATGATTCTGTTCAGGTATCGGTAATTTTTTATCCATAAAAATACTGCTGGGATTTAAAATTAGTTTGTGCCAAGAAATAGTTGCGTTCTTTCTGTACAAAATAATTTATGATATTATTTCAATAACATGATAATTTGAGTGGTTACATCCATTAAATCAAGCAAAGTATTAAAAATTCTGATTCATTTATCTAGAACAAATGCTGATTGTATGTTTTTATTAAGCCAATCTTAAAAAAAAGTTTCGAATGCAAAAGAAGTTGCTCTAGGAGCCAATTTAGTTACAAATTCTGAAGTAAAATAATGAAACTTATATAATTTCTTCAACTAAATTAACTAATCTTACAAGAATGAGATGTTATTAAATGATTCCTAAGATGTTAAGTGTAGAAGAAATTTGTTATTTTTATCTTGCTGAATAGGAAGTATTTTAAATAATTGCTAACTTTAGTATCAGCATACAATAACTGACATCAAACTCTTCAAAGGATACAGAAAAGATGTAAAACAATTGATTGAAGCAGAGTGAAAAAGTTATTTTCTATTTTCTGTCTCTGTGTTTTATTAAACTAAAATACACGCGGTAATTCTTGACATAAATTAAACAAGATTTCTTGATACCAATTGTATTTTTTGAAAGTTGATCATTCACTTACTGAATTTTTGCATTTAAATCTGAACTAAATCAGGTAAACTATTCTTCAGTTTCTTGTAACTGATGAAAATATTTCTGTCTTGGTAAAATACAAGCTAAAATTGATGTATAATTAGTAAGTGAATTTATTTAATGAAGAAGACCTAATTGTTAACATATCAGAAAAAATTTTTTTACGTGTTCCCTTCCTTTGATGCATCATCTGTCATTCTACTAGAACAAGAAATGAATTTTACTTCATAGAATAGCAATGATCTAGTAGAAAAATAGGTGTATCTGGGCTGACTAGATGTGCAGAATGAAAATTAATCCATCTGACACCTTGAAAGAAATTATTTTAGGCTCAGCATAGACTGAGCCACCATAGTGGTGTTTCTCAAACTGTTCAGGAAACACCTAACACTTTCCATAGTGAACACTGTCACACTGGAAGGAATCTAGGAAGCAAGTGAGCACCAACAGTAAAAAGGTGGTTCTGATTGTCCATAGAAGGTCCATTTACAGGCTGAGAGAGTTGGGGTTGTTCAGCCTGGAGAAGAGAACGCTCTGGGGAGACTGTATAGCGGCCTTCCAGTACCTAAAGGGGGCCTACAGGAGAGCTGGGAAGGGACTTTTTATGAGGGCATATAGTGATATGACAAGAGGGAACGGCTTTAAACTGGAAGAGGGGAGATTTAGATCAGATACTAGGAATAAAGTTTTCACTCCGAGGGTGGTGAGGCACTGGGACAGGTTGCCCAGGGAAGTTGTGGATGTCCCATCCCTGGAGGTGTTTACGGCCAGGCTGGATGGGGCTTTGAGCAACCTGGTCTGGTGGGAGGTGTCCTTGCCCATGGCAGGGGGGTTGGACCTAGATGATCTTCAAGGTCCCTTCCAACCTGAACCATTCTATGATTCTTTGATTCTATAGCTGGGGTCCTCCTGTGTGCTTTCATAAAGGAATATTACTTAGGTAGAGGGACAAAGGGAAAGTTTCAGTGGCAGAAAAATGGAATTTTCAAATAATTCTGGGGTTTAATACTGTTCAGATTTTCTGTTTGCTCACATGCTATCTTCCTCACAACTCCATTTTACTTCTCATATGTAGATAATAGTATACTGAAAGCAACATTTAGACTTGTAACTGCTCTGTAGGTCTTTGTGCCTTGCTTTTCATTTCAATTTCTTATTTCATTATTGTAAAAGTCCATTTCATAATAGACTTAAGTGAATTACTGCAATTTTCCTGTGCCAAAATCTGAAGAAAAGAAAATGGTATCGTAAGTTATGACTGTAATGGAAATTGTCACCTACAAATATGGACATTAAAGTGATGTTACAAGTAATGAAACTATCCTTGAAACGATGAGATAAAAAGCAAAACTGGATGATAAAATTGACTTAATATCAGATCATCTGTCACTGGTGTACCTATAGATGTAGGAGGATTTATTGATTATTTTAAATGCATACAAAGGCACAGTGATCTTGAATTTGAATAAGTTATATTTGATGGAAAAGCTGATGAAGTTCTCTCCTAGAAAATGACATTACTTTGATAGTACCTTTTTCTCTCATTTTGTATAAATTTAATATTTTTAATTATAAAATTGATGATCTATAACAAATAATCCAAGAAAGAAGTACTCTCATTCTGACTCTGAACCAACCATGCAATGAAAACTTTGTCAAGATTCTGAGGTTTCCTCTAATTACTACTGAGATTTATCACTGTCCTGGTTTGAGTGAAACAGCAGAATAGGATGAACAGTGCAATTGATAATAAGGCAGTTATTGGGGAGATACGATAGTTTTTTTAATGTGCTCTACAACTTCAGTATTACAGTAGAGTCCATACCACTGTCAACTATCCTGTGGGCCATCAGCAGAGTTTTTAACATTTTCAGTACACTGGGATCCAAACCAGCATGGTTCTGTGGGCTGGGAAATTCACCACTGAAGATCACTATTGACAACAGCAGAGTTACTTTCTATGATATGCTCGTTAAATGGCCAGTTTTTAAATTCTTGCAGAACTGAAAGATAAGCAACAATGAGAACATATGCAAACAAGTTGTAGTAAAATGCAAACCTAGATATGATTTTTTTTAAAGAAAAAAATGTCACTTTTATTGAAATAATGTATAATTCTCTTGTGGAACAGAACTGAAAAAATATTTTCAAATTTAGATATTACGTTCCTGCCTAATAAAGGTGGTTCTTTGCAGCCTGCTGTGGTTACAGTATTAGCTATTTGGTAGAAATTTCTCCTGGCAGGATGTAGTTCTGCAGGGGCACAGAACCGAAGAAATAAAAAGTGTCTGTGCTTCCTCTCCACTTTCAGTATAAACAGCATGCTGGTAGCTGAAAAGATGGAAAAATAATAAAATGCAACCTTTAAGGGTAGCTATGAGTCTTTTGTGCCATCAACATAATGCAGAGAATTTGTGAAAGTGGGGCTGGTGCAGGCTGGCTCACAAGAGGGGGGTCTGTCCCACACCCAGGTCACTTACTTACAGTTTGACCAAAGCTTAATGATATGTTTTGTTTATCTGATTTTAAGCAAAAATGTGTTTTTACAGCAGCAAGAAAGAAGCTTTATGCCATGCACTCTCCTGTAAAATACTTGTTTTAGATAAATGTTTATCACGGGATTAACATTTTGTGCTGATGATGTTTTTTATTATGTTGGTCTAAAATATCCCCTGCTATATCAGACAAATTAATCAGATAATGAGTTATCAGAGCATGTACAGTGCTTTTGAGAATGTGTGCCAAAGGAGTATACTGATAAAAGTATGTTTCTAACTTTTTATTGTGAAGTCATATTACCAATAAAATATGTATTCCAAGATCTAGGGACAGATTCAAAGTATCTGTGCTGACATACAATATCTGGGGTCCTAAAGGCATTTGAGGACAGGTGTGTATAAATAATAATCAGTAAGTACTTGTGGATTCAGTTTTTAAATAGAGACAGATCATTTTTTAAAGTTAGTTTATTTGCGAAGAAATTTTTCTCTGCTGAGTCACCTGACCTTGGAGAACAGCTATTGATGTTTCCCAAACCAAAATTATTATACTGCAACAGCTAAATTGCTGCCCCAGTTTTGAGGGTGGACAATTCTGAATAAGAGCATGGCTGTAAATGGAATATAAAATAATGTATTTTCTTGTCTGTGTCTCATGAAATTATTTCTTCAAGCTAAATAACCTTCCTCCCACAAGCATACACATACAAACATACACCTGATTTATCTCAGTATCTAATCATAGGAAAAAGACATTGCTGGTTTCCATGGCAACTGCAGTTCAGTATATTCATTGACCTTTTTCTCATCAGTATTTGCCTTATTATTCAGCACAAAAAAACTTCTTGTGATACCAATAAAAATTCTAATATTTATAGATCTTAATTCTTTTCCTCTGCCCAATCTAGTATTACTTTTGAGAAGTCCAGCCTGTCACTAGAAAACTTAATTTCAATGTAAGAAGTATTGGGATTGTTCTTGAGTGTTATTTATGTATGTTGCATCTATTATTTGAACACACAGCAAAAGATTTTTTTTCCATCTATTTTGACAGGCTCAGCTCTTCAGAGAATTTATTTTATCTCTAATGTGAGAAGCTGATTCCACTGGCACTTCTGGCACAAACTTAAAACTCAAAACACAAAAGAGCCAGCATGTCTATTCTTGCCTCAGAGAGATAAAATTTATTGTAGAGAGAGGATAGAGCTACAAATATTCAGCTTGATTCTTTTTAAAACTTTTCTAATGGAAAAGGAACCAATAACGCAGGTTGCAGTCCTTACCTCTATCACTATATAGGGTCTGAGCTTGAACTTCAAACGATATTTGCCTTTCATATGTCTTGATTCTGCTATTTGTAGAGCAAAGGTGTGCCTCTGTTTTCCTGGCTTAATCCAGTGTAAGTTTTAAAGCCTTAGGTGTCTATGATTTCATTACCATAGCATGAGACTATTACACACTTGGAATGTTTTTTTTTCCTTAGTATTTTATATGTATACATATATTCGGTGTGTATATATATGCAGGGCAGTAATTTTATTTATCTTTTGTGTGACTATCCATAAACTAATGATAACTTAAGCATGTTAAGTCACAGATGATCAGGACTAAAACAAGAAAATACATCTGCATTTCTATTTTAAAAATGTTGTAAATGGAAGAAGACATTTTATGAAACAATTCTAGCATTTGGTATGAGACAGGTAGTTCTGTTTAAAATGTAGTTCGGACATAGCGAACCACCAGGAACACAATACAAAGTGACATTATTGTTTAGAATACAGGCAGTGAGTGATTTTTCTGGATTTTTCTGTAACTTTGCACTTTAGAGGTCTCTTTCATAATTCTTACAGACAATTGATCCAAGTTTTTTGTCTCTGCATTATTTACACAAATTACTAATTTTTGAAGAAATTCTCAAAATCATGCTCTTAAAAATTGTAAGGTCAGTTCAGAGGTTTACAGATTGGGGTTTTTTAGGGATTCAAACCATATTAAACTTCAACCCTGTAAGAGCAAAGTGAAAACCTTCTTGTTTGAGATCTTAATTACTCTAATTATAATTTTAAAAGGATAACTGATGATTTCATTCAGAAATTTCATGGATATGAATTAGGCAATAAACATACAGACAACTATGAACACATTGTAAATTATTGCATTTTCTGTTTGTTGAAGTTTGAGGCTTTCTAAGAAAACAAGCATGTAACTCTTTCAGGCGCTCTTCTCAAAAGACCTTCCGCCTGCGCTATGAAATCTCTAGTACAGGGCTGAAAATGTCTATTATACAACTCTCTATAAATTGAATAGACTTATTTTGCCCAGTTAATACATTTTCCTCTCAAATATTTCTTTTTCTCAGTACACAGTATCCTCCTACTAAATGATTAAACCTAACTCCTTTATGTGTGCATGTTAACCTCTGCTATCATTCCATATAATGCTGTCTTGATAAACTTGTATCTGTTGTTATCCTAGTTAAAAAGGCAATTTATCCTTGGTAAATTCCTGAGCAACTTTCTATTCTTTCAAAAATTCTTGTAGCTTCTATCCGTCCTACCACACCCCTCCCACATTATGATAAAGGGTATATTAATAGCTTACTGAGGAAACCTTTCCTTCCAAATATTACTGGAGTTTCATAAGACTACCAACATATTCTCAGGCACCTTTGAGTTTAAAAAGTTAAAATCAAAATAAACCTGAACATGGTTATGAGTTTAAGTAATCAACAGTCTCATAGGAGGAGCAGAAAGAAAACTGATAGGAGACTAACTTTTAAATTCAGAAAATTTGCTATATATTTACACAACACTCTGTTTAGTGGTCATCCGCGAGAGAAAATAGTAATCACCTAATAAAGTTACTTGCACTCTTTGGGTAGTTTACAGATTTACTGGTATTCCAGGGAGTCTGAGATAATGTTTACTCTGATCATGTGCTGAGCAGGATAACCTTTCAGGGTCTCTGACCCAATAAATCTGTTCTCCTCTGTACCCAGTAGCTGCCTGCCTTTGGCTGCCAGTCTGCTCTCCTCCACCTTGCACCACATTACTGACTGCAGTCTTATCAGTCCAAACCTCCGCATCTGCTGTTCTGATAGGTTTGATTACCAGCTATCTCCTATCTCTGCCTGCCTGGTAAAAGTTATTATGTGAGTACATGCCTGCTACATTTCCAGATTTTTATCTAATATTGTACGTGCATCAGTTGTCAGGAGTGCAAAAGGCATGTTAAGTGAATTTTAAATCAGACTAGTCACTCTTATGCACAGTAGTAGATTAAAAAAAAAGATTACACTTGCTATGAAAATGTAAGGTGTGTAAATATTTTCTATTTAAATGAAAAGTATTGATTATTTACTGTAAGCCCCTCTCCCCCATGTTTTTTTCTTGAAGGAAACAATTTTTTATTAATGTTTTTACGTCATAGTAGAAAATGTTTATTCCTTCATAATTTCCCAGCTCATGTATGTTGCCTGTCATCCTATTACTGTGCATGTCTGAAGAGGATCTGGCTCCACCTTCTCTATATCCTCTGGTTAGGCAGTTGTAGACAGTGATAAGGTCTCCCTGACCTTTCTCCTTTCAAGGCTGAAGAGGTCTAGCTCCCTCAGCCTGGGATGATCCAGCTCAAATGAATCATTCAAAAAATACTTCTGAGCTGTAAGCTTGGAGATTTTGAGGCTTGGAGAACCTTCAACCATACACTGTTGTATCACGTACCTCTTAGATCATATCTTTTATGTTATTCCGAATAATTTAATGGAGAAAAATTGAACATGTTCTAAAAGAGGGATAAATGAGAACCAAAACATTTACAGTTCTTCAGCTCAGTTTGTTGAATACTAGGGATCCTAGAGGAAGCACTGAGTGGAGAATATACCTCCTGTATCTCTAGCTTAGCAAAGTTTATTGTTCTAAATGTCATGTAGGATCAAAGGTTGATATTAAATAATTACAACTCTAGGCCTATTTCAAGTAAGCTTGAAATTGTTAATTTGGTTTCAAAATGTAGATTTACATTCAAAAATACAGTCAAATAACTGTTGGACTCCAGGTGTCCACATCTTGAAATATGTGCCAGAAATCAAGCTTGTTACCTGAACAGTTGTGCATTGATATGGGAAAGAAAATATTAAATTGCAGCTTTGTGTCATTTTTATCTTTACTGCTCAATAACTATTTCTTCATGAACTTTTTTCATTTCCTTTTAAGTAGTTCAAAATCAGCCATCTTTGGAATTAGCCTTACTCCGGGTGGTACATTAAAATAAGGAGAATTGTTTGTCTTCTAAGAGGAGCAGAAAGCATGGAAGCCAAAGGTCATTTCAGATCAACAGAAATAGCTTAAAATACATGTTCATAGAAGGTTGCTGAAGATTGTATCCTCTGTAGCACAGGTGAAACACACAGAAAGAAACCATTTTTCCTTTCTTTATTTCCTAATCTTTTTCTTGCCTTCTTACATATGTCATTCACTTGGGTCACAACAACCCCATGCAACACTACAGGCTTGGGGAAGATGGCTGGAAAGCTGCCCAGTGGAAAAGAACCGGGGGTTGTTGGTCAACAGACGGTTGAATATGAGCCAGCAGTGTATTCAGGTGGCCAAGGAGGCCAGTAGCATCCTGGCTTGTATCAGGAATAATGTGGACAGCAGGACTAGGGAAGTGATTGTCCTGCTGTACTTGGCACTGGTGAGGTCACACCTCAAATACTGCGCTCGGTTTTGGGCCCCTCACTACAAAAAAGAAATTTAGGTTCTGGACCGTGTCCAAAGAAGGGCAATGAAGCTGGTGAGCAGTCTGGAGAACAAGTCTTATGAGGAGTGGCTGAGGGAACTGGGGCTGTTTTGTCTGGACAAAAGGAGGCTGAGGGGAGACCTTATCGCTCTCTACAACTACCTGAAAGGAGGTTGTAGCGAGGTGGGGTTCAGTCTCTTCTCCCAAGTAACAAGTGATAGGACAAGAGGAAATGGCCTCAAGTTCCGCCAGGGGAGGTTTGGATTGGTTATTAGGAACAATTTCTTCACTGAAAAAGTTGCCAAGTATTGGAACAGGCTGCCAAGGGAAAGGGAAAGGGAAAGGGAAAGGGAAAGGGAAAGGGAAAGGCAAAGGCAAAGGCAAAGGCAAAGGCAAAGGGAAAGGGAAAGGGAAAGGGAAAAGGGAAAGGGAAAATGGAAAAGGGAAAGGGAAAGGGAAAGGGAAAGGGAAAGGGAAAGGGAAAGGAAAAGGAAAAGGAAAAGGAAAAGGAAAAGGAAAAGGAAAAGGAAAAGGAAAAGGAAAAGGAAAAGGAAAAAGATTTCCAGTTGGAAGGGACCTAGAATGATCATCTAGTTCAGTTGGCCTGACCACTTTCAGGGCTCAGAAAGAATTAAAGCACGCCATTAAGGACATTGTCCAAATACTTCCCATGTGTGTATCACTGGATACCAGGGAGAGGAGATAAGCACATCCCTCTCCACTTTCACTCCTCAGGAAGCTGTAAAGAGCAATGAGGTTGCCCCTCAGCCTCCTTCTCTCCAAACTAGACAAACTCAGAGTCCTCAGCAGCTCCTCACAGTACATGCCTTCCAGCCCTTTAACCAGCTTTGTTGTCCTCCTCTGGGTGCACTCAATGACCTTCACATCCTTTTTAAATTGTGGGACCCAGAACTGCACACAATACTGAAGGTAAGGTCACACCAGTGTTAAATACCGCTTTTTATTTTGGCTCAAAATTTTTGACACGGGAAAAACCCAAAGTCCCAGCCTAAGCAAATCTATAAAAATTGATTTTTAACAAATATTTATATTATTTGATTTACCTCCAATTTAATAATATTATAAATCAATATTTTCTAATGCATTACTTGAAAGAATATATGAAGAGTGCTTAATCAACTAGGATTTATAGGATATATTCTGAATATATTTTTCAAGGGAAACTGTTCATACTGATTTTCAGATGCTCTTTAAAACATATTCTAACTGTAATCTTATTTTAAAGCTGATTTTAAAGAAATCTTTTCCTTTTAAGATAACTCTTCTTTCTTTTTTATTTTTTCTTTCTTTACAAATGTGAATATTATTTTTGAATGCAAGACATGCTGGTTATTATTATTATTCATGGTTAAGTGCAAAGGCAAACTGGTAAAAAAGTCACCTTGAAATTTTTTTTGTATATACAGCTGAAGTCTGATGCTGAAGAATTAGGGTTATATTCTTCCTCACCACAAAGTCTGCTAACTACCTTTAAAGCAGATGTTTCAATAGGGTGCTGAAGGGACTCAGTTTTACATACAGCCTGTGAAAGCACAGAAATCTGTTAATAATGTTTTCTTTTCAAAATTTCTTGAGTATGTCTTTCTTTGACTTTTTTTTCTGTTCAGTAATCCTCTGAGACAAGAACAGAAACTCAAGGAGCGTTATCCTTCATGGAAAAAAGGAAGGAGGAAATAAAAACAAAAAAGGAATCTTTACTCCTCTGTAGTTGCTGCATATAACGCTTTGGAGTGAAAGATGCTTCTGTCTTGAAAACTGTAGGTTATCCATGTGACAAACAGTTCTGCTTTTTAAAAAAATAATTTTAACATAAAGAAAATTTTAAAGAAATATCAGACAATTCTGCTGCAGTTATGCTGATTCTACTTTTAATAGATAAATGTTGCAATAGCACAATAATAAAAATACATGTAAAATTATAAAACATAAACCTGTCCAGAACTGTGTCCTCTGACAAGACAGTGAAATCTACATAGCAGATTTCATAAGAACAGAATTCAACTTTTTCAGAGATCTACTTGGAAGAATCCCATCTCCTCATCTTTCATATGAGGAGAGATTGAGAGAGATGGGACTCCAGCCTGAAGCAGTAAAGGCTCAGGGTGATCTTGCCTATGTATATAAATACCTGATGGGAAGGAATGAAGAAGAAGGAGCCATACTCTTCTCAGCAATATCCAGTGACAGGACAAGAGGCAATGGCTCCAAATTGAAACACATGAAATTCCACATGAATGCAAAAAATATATATATGTATATATATATTTGTTCTGGTGACCGAACACCAGAACAGGTTGCTCAGAGAGGCTGTGGTGTCTCCATCTACTGAGATATTGAAAACCTGACTGGATACAGTCGTCGGTAACTTGCTTTGACTCACCCTGCTTGAGCAGGGGGTTGGATGAGATGATCTCAAGAGATCCCTTCCAGCCTCAATGATTCTGTGATTCTGTTTTCCCCTTCTAGCTCATAAGCCCACGCTTTGGTATTAAACTTTCATGTTTTCCTTTGGGTAAATTCACAGTATCATAAAAAAAGGTTCCCAGGCCTGTAGCTGTTTCAAAGTCACTATCGCATGAAATAGAGGCAAACCAAGACTGTCCAGACCAGAGGAAAGGATACATGGACCATAGAATCTAGACCAGTTGTCTTCAAATATTTTTCTTTTAACATAGTGTGTGACCTAGGTGTATCACATTGAGTTTGTTTACATCATATACCTTGAGGGATTCTGTATTGCTTCTCCAGATAAGATTTTTGTTGGTCATGGGGGCAGTAGAGGAACTCTGACAACAGTTTTTTCCTTGGCTAAACACACACACAACAACTATACAAAGTTGTAGCAATTGTGAAGGACATCTTTACATGCCTACTATCCCAGCTTTAACTCTTATCTATAGCTGTAACTAGAGGGTAGCAGAATGAGACTCTGGTATTTTTAAGGTAGTACGTTCAGATATACTGAAGTTTTTCAAATGTTCAAGATCACCTTAAATCTTGTGTAAAAAATAACTTGTTAGAAAAGCTGGAATCTCATATTTAAGACTTTATGTGCTGTACATGCAATATAGCAGAATGAATGACAACATTTTGCATAAATGAAATATATTTTTCTTTTGAGGTTAGACCACCATTTACTTTAATTTAATCAATTTAATTAAATAGAAATAGTGGCATAATCCCTCAGGGAGTGCGTGCTTCACTTATGAAGTATTCCATCAAAAATATTTGAAATCTGAGCATTTTTTCCTCAGTAGATGTGAAGAGCATATTTAAACATTAACTCCCAGAGCTAATGAGATTTCCCAGCTATGTCAAAAATGGCAGCTTTTGCTGCGCAGAAACAGGATAAAAAAGTGAGCACAGTAAATTTTTTTGCATATAAAGTTCCCTTATTATTGTATGTCATAATTTCACACTGATTTATAAATTCATGAAAGCTATGTGATATTAGATAATCACTTGCCTAAATGATACACTAAGCATTACCTTAGGAAATGGTTTTCCATTTTCTTGAGATCAATTTATTATGAAAGAGAGAATAAAGTTCTTAGAGTAACATTTGTTCGTAATTCGGGAAATTGTTGTATAATTTAAGTGTTATTTTCTATAATGATACAAAAGTCTAAAACTAACATTTCATAGTTAAGATATTGTTGGTAGGGATGTCAAAATTGTACATGATGATATTTAAAGTCTGTTAGTAAACTGTTGTGGGGGGTTGACCTTGGCTGGATGCCAGATGCCCACCAAGCCATTCTATCACTCCCCTCCTCAGCAGTACAGGGCACGGAGAAAATAAGATGGAAAAAAACTCATGGGTCAAGATAGAGGCAGTTTAATAAAATAGAAGCAAAGGCTGTGTGCAGAAACAAAGGAAAACAAAAGATTTATTCGTTACTTCCCATCAGAAGATGATGTCCAGCCACTGGCTAGGAAGTAGGGCTTCAATATGCGTAGTGGTTGTTCTGGAAGACAAACGTCATAATAACAAATGCCCCCTCCCTTCTCCTCCTTCCTCTCGGCTTTTACTGCTGAGCAGATGTCATATGGTATGTCCCTTCCCAAGCCTACTGGGTGAGGGGGAAATATTGGAGGGACAGCCTTGATGCTGTGGGAGCAATGCTCAGCAGTAGCCAAAACACTGGTGTGTTATCAACACCTTTCTAGATGCCAGTACAAAGCACAGCACTATGAGGGCTGCTATGGGGAAAATTAACTTCATCTCAGCCAGACCTAATATAACTGTGTACTGAAGTTTTTCATAGAAATTTCTTTTGTGTTTTAATTCCTATATAAAATTTTAACTTAGAAAAAAAAGAAATTTCTTAAAGCAATTATACACAAATTATTTGGAAGAATAAATTTTCAAATTATTTACATTAAACATAAATTTAGAAAAATTTTCATTCTGCTCAGTTATGTTTTGCAACACAAGACAAACTTTGACATAGAGGAAAGAACGAGCAAGGAATTCCAAAGTGAGTTTGCAGGAATTGTGATGACTTTTTGATTTGGTTTGATTAATCCATATAGGCTCTGAACAAAGATAGAGGAGGAGGAAGAGGATGGAGGACTACAAGACCCTATAGGTAGAATCTAGGTTGATGGAACCAAGCATCCCTGCCACGTGGTCCTGTCCTGTAACCAGATCTGGTCTCTTGAACCATAAAGTTTTCTTTGCAAAACTCCAAAATTTTGTGCGCAAGGCTAATAGATGTGGTGGAAACATTTTAGAATCACAGAAACATTAGATTGCAAGGAACCTTGGGAGGTTTTCTGATACAACTCCCTTCTCAGAGCAGCGTCAGCTTTGACGTTAGAGCAGGTTCCTCAGGGTCATGTCCAGTCAAGTGCTGTGTATCTCCAAGGATGGTCATTCCACAGCTTCTCTGGGAAACCTGTTCTTGGTTTATAGACTTCACATGGTGATAATTTTCTTCCTCACATCTAATCAGAATTTCCCTTGCTGACATCAGCCATGCTGACATAAGCTTTAACAGCCTTGGATACGCCTGAGCTGGTCCCAGTTATTGGGACGCTCAATCAACACATCGTTTTTAGTGAAGCAGGAGCCAATACGCTGAAGATACAAGAACTTAATATTTTAGTAGTACTTTGCAGAAAACATCTATATTAATACAAGTACGCCTCAGCACCTTGACATCCTGAAGATGATTACAGCTTTGGTTTGTGTTTGGCAACTTAATCCACTGTGGACATTATCTACTGTGCCATTTATAGCATCTGATAAAGAAAATAGGAAGTTGTATAACTGATAAAAGTGAGCCTTTTTGGTATCTCTCCTGCAGTCTTAATCAGAAATACACACACAGCTTTGTCAAAATGCTTGGGTTTTATCTTGGCTATTTTTTGTCTTGTTTTTTTGGAAGGTTTTGTGCACTCTCTCCTAAATATTAAATTCTGAAGAGGGAAAAAACCCAACACCCAAGAAACCCAAAGCTTCACTCCTAATCCATTAAAACAATAACAACACTGTCATTGTTAGTGTAGAGACAAAGCAGGAAAAAAGAAGTGCAGATGAAGAGACTAACACAAAAGATTTTGAGAAGTAAAATTAATAATATACACAAAATGACCTCTGCATCATTACTATATGGATCTCAAACAGGGAAATAGTCTCTGAACAAAGTCTGATGATGGCATGACGATATTTACCTGATGGATAACACCTTCTGATTAGGAATGTGCTTTGCTGTGTATTGATTTCAGTCTCCATTTAATCAATGCTGTGGAAGAGTGAAAGAACAGCTGTTCCTTAAGGATACCACTTACATACGGGGCTTAAGACTGAGGTAAAGAGAGTTGGGACAATGAATTATGTGGATCACAGTAATTCCTTTTCCCGCATGGCTGCCTAGGTGTTTCTCTTGCTGCTTAGCATTATCAAGTTTTTCATACTGAGCTTTAAACTCTTTAAGACGTAAAATTCAAGTAGTAGGTTGGCTGCAGGGTAAGAATCCCCCTGGTGATCCAGTCCTTGCCTTTGTGTACTAGTGTAACATCTGCAGTGAGATTCTAATAAAGTGTATTAATACATGTGTCCATATTTATGAAGGGTGGGGTTATGAATTTGCTGTTTGAACTTGAATGGGTTTGTTTGGTTTAAGAGGAGTTCTCTCTACTGTTTATTTTGTGGCCCTGTTTTAGGTTTCCTTAAGGGACAGCATTCTTCGTATTTGTGGGTAGTGTTTCTTGGTGGGTAGTGTTTCTGGAAGACAGGAATACATCAGTGATTGTTTCTTTTCACTTCTGGTAACGTCAGTATAGGTTTGATTTTTCAGGACTCCTTTAGACAGTGTCTTTTGTCTACACAGTTAACTTGTTTGAACCATTTTGTCTTTATAGCTTTCAAAATTTTCTCATCTAGGTATCACTACTAATTTCAGCTGTGAATTTCTTTCCAGATTTTTCTAATTAAAATTTGTATCTCTGGGAATTGCAGAGGGATGGGATCACATTTTCATCTGGAAGCTCTTGCACCACATATTAGTGCTAAATCTACAAGTGATCATCTCTATGCATGCCTGGGATTGGTAGATATTCAACTAGATTTTAATTTAAGACCTACATAGGTTATTGAACTGCATGCACATATTCAGAGGTTTTAGAAAGGACTTCATTTTTTGCTTTCATCAACATAGCCAAAACCATAAAATTCCTTTTGCTCAAGTGATGCAGTTGGAAAAAAATACTTTTTTATTTGTAGAAAAAATGTTGAAAAATGAGACGTTAATTGTATGTAAATTGTGACTCCTGCTTCAAGCATATTTCACTACATTTTGACTTTTTCAAAATAGTTATTCTTTATATTAACTGAAGATTTAGTTCCACTATCAACTTATTTACCTCATGCAATACATTTAGAACAGTTTCTGAATGTTAACGCCTCTAAATGTATAACACAAAATATCTAAAAATTAATTCTTCACCCAATAACCCTAATTAAGCATAATCTTGATTATTAGTGCAAAAAAGTACTTAATAAATCTTTGAATCCTCCCATCTTTGAATTAATTACATGCTCTGTGTGTACTTAGGCTGTCCAATCTACGGAAAGTATTTTTTTCCCTTATTTAGGCTTTCTGAATGATGCACATATTAGTATAATGGGCACCATACCAAGATGCTAATAGCATTCCTGCAGGTTTTCTCTTTGTGGATAAAATACTTTTTATAAATTTTGCATGATTCTGATGCAGATTATGCCACTTTCTTGCTTTTAAGGGGGATTTTTCTCACTAAGGAAGACTTTACAATATATTGTCATTAAATATAAATGCATTTAATTGATATTCATGGTTTATAATTATGAAATTATAATTATAAAACATATTTCCGATAAAGTAAACAACATATCCTCCCGCACCATTTTCCTTGCTTTTAACCTGTGAAAAAATTATAAATACTTAGAAGCAAAGTTCCATGAAGGGTTAGAAGACAAACCTGTTAAACACATCAAAGGCTGTTAAACCACATTACAAGACCAAGACGATCATTTGTTCCGGAGAAAATTCTGACGTAGTTCTCAAGAGACATCACTGGCTTCTGCTCTTTCCATCTGCTCATCCTTGCACAGCTTGGCTCTTACTCCACTAATGTGACTCATGAAACCACAGAGTTGTTCAGTGATCTCTTTTTTTCTCTTATATGTAACCAGCTAAAAAGGTTTTGGAAATAGTTGCAGGGCTCTGCAGTGATACCCAAGGTGGCTCTGAATGGATTAGCTGTATGTTTGGAAACAAAATAACGCTACAGGCATGGAGGTACCCCAGCAACACATGAAGTCCTGAGCTCATGTGTGCTAATTAGCCTTGTAGGGAAGCAGTGCTAATTAGTCTGCATGGGATGACCAGATACTACCACTTCCAGGACCTGACATTCAATTATATGTATGGTGTGGCTGTTTTGACATACAAGTTTTTTCCTATTTCTCTCTACAATAGCATGCATTATACAGCATAGACAATCCTACAGATTTAACACCTCACCAAACATGGTTCTTCCCTTCTTCCAGCTTAATTCTTTCTTTTTGTTTCATGTGGCTGTCAGTCACATCCAGCCACTCTACATGCCCTTTTTATTTTTCAGTTGGGTCTGTTATTTAACTCCTTTTACTGCAAAAACTTAATGGTGTCATGGTCCTGGTTGGTTTCTGTGTGTTTCTTCATCAGGTGGACACCATCTAAAGCTCTGAAGACCACCGCCCATTTTTTTCACCAATGAAAGCAGAAAATGATTGAAAAACTAATGGGCAACAACATTACTTTGCAGGATCCTAAAAAGGATAATACTCTAGGGACTGCCTGCAGTCTTAAAAGGCTAAGCAATGTAAGCTAAGATTAGGAAAAATATTTTTACTGAAAGTTCAGCTCAGATATAAGTTGGCATGTTCACCTTGCATATTGTGTGGCATCATTTGCTTTAAACAAACTAGTTCTGTGTTTCACCTGAACAAGTACTGTCCAAAGAAAGACTTAGAAGCTACCTTCTAGACTAAGTCAGTAAAATGGGATTCTCTAAACAACTGGAAATGTTTCTGAAATACAGACTTACATCTTAACTAAATCTAGCAAAGGCTATTCTTTAAGGTTAACAGAGGCTTTTATTGTTTTACTAAAAGCAGTAGAATCAAAAAGCCAGCTAAAACCAAACGAGAAGTTCAAACAATTCCTTGAAAACTTTCTCTGTTCTCAATTTTTCAGTAACCCTATATGTAGTCCAGTATGGGCCAACAGCACATCAGGAATGTACTGAGATGCAATTTAATTAATCTCTAAAACCAGGCTCATAAGTCTTGAGAAGATAATCAGCAAAAAATTCTCTCCAAAATCTGTGGAGAAAGAAAATCATAAAATCAGAGAATCATTTAGGTTGGAAAAGACCTTTAAGATCATCAGGTCAAACCACTAACTTAAATCAAACTGCGAGGGTGACTAAGCACTGGAACAGGTTGCCCAGAGTTTGTGGAGTCTCTCTCCTTGGAGATATTCAAAAGCTGTCTGGAAGTGGTCTTGGACAACTGGCTGAAGATGGCCTTGCTTGAGCAGAGGGGATGAACCAGGTGACCTCCAGATCTCACTTCCAATCTCAACCATGCTCTGATACCATAATACTATGACCTTATGTAGTAAGTTCACATTTGTGTATCTAAAGAGAAAACTGAAATGAAATCTAATTATTATTCTGCTTCCCATTAATCTTTATGGCTGACAAAAGCTCTTAAAAAACTTATGACTGCTACCAGAAGTTCTAGTGACTAAGGAGGAAAAAAAAAATATTGGGGGGGGGTGGGAGTGGGAGAGTGGGGTGGGAAACGAGTACATGAACAAAAATTTCCCATCTCAGTTATATTGTTGCTTCATCATATGGGAAATATGTATGAAAAGCCTCTCAGTGGCAGCAGCTTTCTATTTCAGAAACAGCCATGAATAACAGTCTGCAGAGATGTCACTATAAAGAGTGCCTTAAGACCTGTTATGGGTAATGTCACAAAGCTTTCCCTTCCAAGGTGTTTCTCTGGGAAAACATGTGCTATTCCTATTGTGTTAACGGAACCCAAAAGTTGTGGATGACAAACCTGGACGGCGACATGCCACGTTGCTTTGAAGATCACATATGAAGAAATCTCCTTTCACCTCAGTTTGTCATACTTATTCTGAGTTAAATCAGTATCTGGTTTGTTGACTTCTTAAAATTCAGTGATTTATTCTGTTTTAAATCTACTTCTACCTTAACTCTCAACTAACTCCTAATTTTCTGTGAAATTAGTGCCTGAACTCTTAATCTAAGAAGATGTGTATATATACTGAGTAGTTTTTGCCGTCATGGTACCTATGCCATCTCTCTGTCAGTGTTGTCTTCTGATTTACTCCACTGGATTTTTCTCCCAAGGGAAATACTGAAAATGTATTCACTGGGCAATACTAAAAGGACAATGCATCAGAAGATGTAACTTTCAAGACATTTTTACACTGGTCTGGCAGTGGATCTCATGTCATAGTAATTCTTTTCCACTTGTTGTTTCTATTGTACCTTAAACAGTTATAATATCAACACCACCCCTAAAGTAATACCTGTATATATTACAAAACTGACTGCAACTACTGTTTCCTTTTTACTGGACATCAAAGAATTTAAGGCACTTTTTAAAGTGAACATAGCAGTATATCAGATCTTACTACTTAGAACTTCTTGAAATTAATTCATTTTCATCAAGTGATGCAGCCATTGGGAGTGCAATTCACCTGATCATTGCACTCATCTATAAAGTACCTTTGCATCTGGGCTAGTTGTTGGAATATCCTTTATTTCATTAGAGGAAACTCAGCAAGCTTAGAGCATAAATCATTATATCCAGGAATTTCTCATGAAAAAAAGGTCTGAAGACTCATGTCTTTAAAATATCTATTTCTTCCCACTAAAGAAAAAAGTTATCAGTGGGTAACTTTTGGGTGGGTGCAATTCAAGGACAGATTAAATGGATCCTGCCATAGATAACCAAAGAGGCTCAGTTTGAAACTGCGCACTGAAGAAATGTGCAAAACTGAATGTATGAGTATGCTTTGGGGTATGCTTGATAGTCTGCAACCTTGAAATGACTGACATGGCTTTGGAGAGGGAAGAGGGGATGAGAATAATGGAACGTTTTAAAAGCACCAATGGCACATGAAAGCTGGTAAAATTTGGGGAATTTTTAAGACGTAAGCTTGGGATGCAGGTCAAACAGCTTAGACTCACATTTCCTACAGCTTCCATGTGTTTTCTTAGACATTTTGGTGTTGAATACACTAAATCTGTATTGATACGGTGAATGGACGGAGGCATCAGACAAGCAGTATCACAAGTACCTGTTCCCTGTTGACAGTGAACATAAATCTGTACTTATGACTGATTTTCCTTGATGTCCTTTACTAAGGAATAATGTTTTGCCACAATTTAAGATGATTAAGCTAATGCTTCAAGCTAATCCTGAAAAGTATGACTGGGAATAACCAAATAAGCAGGATGGTAGGCTGTGTAACTTGTAATTTTTGAAGGATCTAGACAACAGCGCATAAACCATCTATCTTTTTCTGCTTAATGTGTTTTATCAGTTTCCAAAAATATATTACACTGACAAAACTCTGCTGCTGCTGTTCTTTCCCCTACCTGCATTATGGAGATATATTTAATAAACTGTAAATAAATCATAAAGGCTGCTACTAAAACAACAGTGCCAGGAAGAAGAGCTAACAGAGGCATGTGTCAGAGGAAACCTGGGGTCTGATTTTTCTTAACAGCCCTGTTTGGCAAATTTAAGGTAAAAATCAAAATTAAAAAGAAAATATTTTAAATCTGAAGACTTTTGCCAGTTTTCTTTCAATACCACACCCAGAAACTGCTGTCATAATGGTTGATCTATTCATTAAGAATAATTTATGCAAGACTTGTCCTTTCTTCTGGTCATAATGTGTTTATAAAGTGATCATTAAATTGGATAAAGTGGAGTTTTTTTCAGTTTCAAAAGATTTTAAGGAAAACCTTATTAATTTTACTTCTCGAGATTTTCTATTTAAACATTGTTATTTTTCCTCTGAATATATATTATTAGTTTTGTAACCTATTTGTTATACTTATTTCTGTAAACAGACTATCTTGAGGAAATGTTCTGAAATGCTTGAGAACAATATGGAAAAAGGGCTGGGAGCTCTTTAGGAGGTAGGCAGAGAGTGAAAAATTACCAAGGAATAAAACCCTAACCAGAATATTTCCTTATCCTGTCCTGTAAAATATTGATCTTGTAAAATCTAATGATTTTTTTCATTTGTTTCAAGCACGATTGTACAATTCACTGTAAATACAGTTGTAGAATATTTTATTTTCAGTATCTCTATGGGATGTTATGAACTCTATATATTCACTCCTTCTTTATGATTTTTTATAATATTTTTCCTTTTTAAAATCCCAGCTTGGACTGGTGTCTCTAAATCTTAGGTATATGAGGTAGGTCAACAAGTAAAAATGATTGAATTGAGCTGAAAAAATATTATTCAGTTTAGAAAAAGAATGCATAAGTATCTCTCTTTCACTCTGCAGTATCCAAAAACCCTTTAACTTAGCTTACATTGTCTTGCATATCTCGAGAAGTGCAGGCCTTCTTCACTAGCAAAAATGTAATAGGGAAGATGTCCATCCACTTGGGGCAACTCTTGATAGCTCCTGTGAAATTCTGAAATATAAGTCTATTAGTGAAGCCAACCAGATTATAAATTTGAAAATTAGGTTTCTATTTTATTTCTCTGATATTCCCAAAGGGTAAACTTTTGGATAGAGGAAGTGACCCTTAAGAAAGTGATTTATGAGGATGTGTACCCTAAAAAAAATAATTAGGCTATGATTCATCATCATACACCTGCTGTAGCTGAACCTCCTCTGGCAGGGGGGCTGGACTAGATGATCTCCAGAGGTCCCTTCCAACCCTGACCATTCTGTGATTCTGTGATACTATTGTTAACCAAACAAAAGATGCGCCACTATAGATCTAATGTAGACATATACAAGCATTATATTTGTAGGAATCTCTGTGGTTGACTGAGGTTTTCTTAGCTGACAAGGTGCCTGTATTTGAACTTTTTCCATGTTTGTATCCTAATGTGCACAGGAGGTAAATAGAAGTTGAACTGTTCAATACTCACTGAAAATCAAGCTCCCGTAAAAAGTTTCTGTGGTTACGAAAAGCTGTAATTCCTAAAAATGTACTCTACATCAATATCAGTGTTTATATGATAAGATTTAGGAACATGAAGGACAG
Organism: Himantopus leucocephalus; assembly: GCA_003993805.1. Classification (NCBI taxonomy): domain Eukaryota; kingdom Metazoa; phylum Chordata; class Aves; order Charadriiformes; family Recurvirostridae; genus Himantopus; species Himantopus leucocephalus. Next base: position 122,188,264 of record RSEF01000001.1, on the reverse strand, counting down.
GAAAACTTCACGATTTTGCTTTTTAAGTCTTTTTACTTTACATTTCTACTTCAGAGGTTATCTTTGGATTTATTTCTTTTTTTCAGTCTAGTATTACTTAGCTTCATTACTGCTTTATTTCAACATTCCCTCTTCTTCTTTTCATTTTTCTTAATTAACAAGGTACACTTTAAGATCCTGCTCATTTGCAGAAATTACAATTCTATAAAAAATCTCAGAAAAAAATATCTTTAACATTCTTTGTATTCCTCATTCTTCTGAGGAACTTATAAGACAGTTATTATTATTCTTGTTACTCAGGTTATAGTCAACTAAGATGTTTTGTGACTGCACAAAATCCATGAGGTGAATCAATGACAGAGTTTTGAAAGTAGGAATGATATTGTTTATAGTGAATGAATCAAACTTGTAGGGCTGTTAATTTATTCCAGGATTTTCTTTGTCTTCCCAGGCTGTACTTTCCTCTTAATTATATTGCTTACTCTAGTGGGTCATTCTAATTAAGGCTGTTTTGTCTTGATTTACAACTTACAAATACACTCATCTGGAATCTGCTTAAAGCCAAAAATAGTAAATCATAAATCATTATCAATTAACAGTTTATGTTACAGTATGTAATGAGAAAAAAATTGATTTCTTACTGGTAATTACTAAACATTGCGACAAATGTGTTACATAAAAAAAGTACTCCTATCAACATAATATTGGCATGTTTTGGGGTGGACTGGCCCCTAAAATGAATGACAGACGCTCTCTTTAGCTTCTGTCCCAAAGGAGGGAACAATGAGCGAGAATAAGAGAGACTTATGGATTGGAAAAGAAACTAAACTACTTTAATGAAATATTGATGGTAAAATAATAATAAGAAAATATAATGATAAGAAAACAATTTAAAATATACAATATATACAAAACCAGTATCAAGCTCCCAGGATGACAATCATGTCACTGGCAGGCACTGGTAAAGCCCCAGACTGGACCAGTGACAGACGGGAGCTGTATTCCAGATCTGGATTCAGGAATGCATGGATCAAGATCAAAGGCAGATAAACAGACAGAGTCCTCCTCAGACGTCGGCCACTGAAGAAAGAGGGCTGTCCCTTTGATCCCTCAGCTTTTATACTGAGCGTGATGTAGATGGGATGGAATACACTGTTGGTCAGTTTTGAGTCACCTGTCTTGTCCACTCCTCCCTGCAGGTGGGACCCCTCTACTCTTTTCCACTTCTGACCCTCCGACAGAGCAAATAACAAAGTTATCTGGCCTTGGGTGTTAGCAATAAGTCCAAGCAAGTCCAAGTCCACTCTCTGCATACCATTCCTTGGCATCAACTATAAAAATAGGTCTTACCACTCTGGTAACAGACACTGTCTGAAGAATATGCCGTTAATTTCAGAGAGTTAGAAGAGGCTTAACTGAAAAGTAAAATTACTGAAAAGTAAATTGGTTCTGTTTTACCCCAAACCAGGACATACTGGCATAGCCAATGATTTCTCCAAAATCCTCAGAAGGCATTTATGGTCTTCTGCTGATATATAAACTGGGTTAAAGAAAATGTGCTATATATATTGTTAGACATACGCAGTAAAAAGAGATTGTTACTCTCTGTTAATAGCTTCCATGGACTCTTTTAATACAGCAAGGCATGTAAGAGTGATCGTAAATCATTTAGCTAAAACTCCTGAACGTATGCTGAACTTAAAGTATATCTTCTGATGCCCTGATAAATAGATACTTTTTCTGAATAAAATTCTATATAGTGTGCATGTTTTTTTCATATATGTTCATAATATCTTCATTCTCACCAAACTGAAAAATAATTGCTTAGTTTAAGAAGAATATACAATAAGATCTTTGTATATAGAACAAGGAGTTTGGTTCTTTTATATTTTGAATTGGAAATGGAAAATAAATTTACTCCAAATCCTAACAAAAAGTGTGGAAAAAATAGTAAATTCAAAATCATATAATAGTAGGAGGTGTGTGTGCTTTCAGAATTATTCTTTCATCTCTGCTTCTGATGGTGATTTTACTAGCTTTCAGGTTAAAAGGGCTGAAGCTGAAGTAATTGTCCTATGAATTGTTTCCCTCTGCTCTCTGTTTGGTGTAGTAATCTTAATATATATTAATCAGTAAGTACTTTTTATGGAATTTACATGAGTATTAGGTCATTTTCTTGTAGTCTATCACTAACCCTCATTTTTGAAACCAAGAGATTAAGAGATAAACACCTATGTACTCCCTTATTCTGTCAAAACCTATAGAGGGAGCAAAGAACTCGGAAGTGGTGCAGATTTCTTATCACCTACATTGCACAGTGTTGACAGGAAGAAAATACTGCACAAAAGAGGTCTGTAAGTGTCTGAGTTCCAGACGTATTGGTCATTTTCTTCCACCTTCATCGGTCTCATGCACAACTGGAACAGAAAAACTGACTATCCCAGAAGGAGCAAGTTACTGCAGCCTCTTTGCTGGACAAATCCTACTGGCAGTGAACAGAGAATTATTTGACCCTGCATATGACATTTTAAGTGGCAAGGGGTGAGGGGGTGGAGGAACTACTTCATTTCGGTTGACTTTTTCCGTCAGAAAGCCTCTGAACTCCCCATAAGGAACACTGAATGTGTTTTTGAAAAGTGATCACCAGGATGCATTAAAGTGACAACACATTCGGCATATTAATTTAAAGAATGAGTGAAAGGCATGTAGTTGCAATTGAGACATTTGCTAAAGAATTTCCTGCACTTTTGTAAGTAAATTACTTAAAATATCTATTTTTCTGTTATCACTTGCTACCATGCAGGTTTAGAGTATGCATCATCCAAAACTATTCTATCCTGAACCTCCCTGTGAAGTCATAAGAAAAAATGAAAATACTGTGGTCTGCACCCTGCAGTCCTCTTTCCACATTCAATTGGCAAAAATTGTGACTTTAAAGCTAATATGCACTTGGACATCCACCAGTAAGCACTATTAAAAAACTGCAGGTCCAATAATTCAGTGCTTGCAATTTTTGGACAGTGTTTTCTGAAGTTTTGACTTTGTGTGTATGTGTTCTCTTAGCTTTTTATTTTAATGCCTCCTTGCAAGAACCGAATATCAGCAAACTCCCACTAAAACAGGAGGGTGTTAGGAGATACCATAAACCTATTCAAATGGATTTACAATAATTTAAAGATTATATTTGAGCCATGGAATTTCATATCTTCAAAAGGAAGGAAAAATAATCTGTTGTGAAGAGTTTCACTGGAGATAATCTTTTATTTCAGACAGGAAAATAGAGTAATAGGAAATTGATCATGAAGAATTAGATTTTGTTTCGTTTTTGAACAGAATGTAAAACCACTGATGCACATCTGTCTTTTCTCATCTTTCTCCTTCTCTTTGCCCTTATTGTGGTGGGATATTTGTTTCTTGTTATGTTTAACTCCTTTAAATTTCTCTCTCTTCAGTAGATGTGTCTTGCTGATAGGTTCTTATCCACCTGCATTGCTAAACAGATAAATTGCTGAATCCTGAAATAATAAAAAAATTTAGGTTGATGTTTTCATTTCTAAGTGCAGTGCAGTGTAATTTAGCCCCAGAAACCAAAAATTAGATATATGCACTTATGTCTTTCAAGACATATTGGGAAGTTGTTTATGGTACATAAGCCACCTGGATTATTTTCAGGCATTTCGGCATTTTTTCTGCCACCAGACTGTTGTGCCTACAGCAGCACATCTCTACTGTACACAGCTGTGTTTATGTTGGTTCCTCATAATGACAATGGAAGGAACACTAGAGAAATGTCAATTGCTTAACCAGCAACTGGAATTTCTTGAATTGGCATTCATGACATCATGTGTGATTTCCTGATGAAATCAATACCATTGTGGTCCAAGTTTTGTCACATATAATTATATGATATTGTATTGTTTAAGCAATCTCATTAAAATTTAAATTATTATATTACTGTTTAATTTTTTTGGTGGTGAAATGGGACAAAGAAGGTTAACAACTTTGAGAAGTCCTCCAGTCTATTCATGCCCCAAATGTTTTGTCCTAAATGAAGTATGTTAGAAAAATTAGGCATACTGTTCTTAGCATAAAAAAGATAGGATATTTCTTGAATCTTAGCTTTTGAAAAGTGGTTGGTTATAAATCTTTACCAGCAAAGGTCCTAAAAAATAAATGTTCTACTGTTACAGATTTATTTTTTTAATTTATATTTGACTTTTTATATTAGACTGTTTAGTGAGACACCTAGAAGGGACAAGGTGGGTGGAAATTGTGTAAAGTTGGGAATACATATTCTCTAGACATACGCCAGACATTCTCTGATACAATTATTTTTTATTTTTTTTTCAAATAGGTACTGATCTAAAGAAGAAACAAACAAAATAACTGCTTGGTTGTGTTAGTTTTTAATAAAGAGTTTGTGAAAGAGATCACTCTAGATTGCAAATTAAAATTGTGCTATTTTAATGAAAAATATGCAAGTTTTATGCTGCACAAGATAAAAATATTTTCACTTGTGCAGCCATGGCCCTAAGCAGAATTTCTAGAGACATCATCACAAGTTGCACATACAGGGCCCCCAAAAGATTGTTTTGTCCTTATACTTCAGCACAATGTGTTCTTATTTGGAAGTATTTTTCATTTCAGCACAAATGACTAAAGACAAGGTAGGCATGAATTGGTCTTTCAGGTTTGTTTACTTCCCTCTTCGCTCCAGTAGTACAACAAACAAAGTTCCAATAATGGGAATGGTCCATGTGAGTCAACGTGATCTGTGCAGTGAGGGGTGTGAGGGTCTGGGATAAAGAAACATAATTATAAATAGGGAAAATGAAAACACCCTCCTTTTCCCACCTGCAATCAGTAGAATTGTGTGGAGGTAGACTTAATGCTTGCACAGGAACTGAGTGGGAGACTAAATGGGATATAATGATTCACTATTAAATTAATTGGGAAATAACACTGATTTGTGTTGTACTATCTGATGTTGCAGTTTGAGACTGTATTCTCAAATAATGGTGCAACATAATTATTCCAATAGAATGTGGCCTATCACCTCAGACACCGTTAGGAAAGCACACTGATTATAGCAGAGTGGTTTTGCTATGCCAGTCAAGAAAGTAGTTGCTGTCAAGCTTTGCAACATTCAACCTCAGGTAATTAACAGAGTTGGCTTAAATTATGCCAAATTTATGATTGAACTTTTGCCAAATTAGAGCACTATAGAAGGCTATTGAAAACATACTTGATAGCATGCTAGAGATACATCCTTGGTTGCATATTTATGTATGCAGAATATGCATGACTGCACATATTCTCCTGTGTGCAGTCACCCCTAGTTATTCCATGCCCATCTCTGCAAGCTTGGGAAGAAAAAGCAACAACCCCACTGAGGGCTGGTGTGCAAGAACTGTATTCCTATGTAGTCCTTGTGTGCTGCTGTGCCAGTGTGCAACTACTGTGCTGCTGTGTACTGCTTGTTCCCATGTGCTGCTATGGTGGGCTTGTGTACTGTACACATTTAGTACAAAAAGAATATAACACTCAGAGAAACTTTATTGAAGGATATAAAGTTCTGAATGGATCCCACTGGGCTCACATAAAAGCCACTGCTACTCCCTGATCAAATTAAACACTGCTTGATAAGTCACTTGTACATACTAAATGTATAAGGAAAATCGAATTAGCGTTGTCTGTTTCTGTACAAATGCCATTAAGTTATTTTCTTGTACTCCTTTTCACCCAATGAGATTCTACAGAAAGTGAGAACTAGAGATGGGGAGCCACACAATATTCATTCTGTCTATTAAACAAATATTACTTTTATTTTTAAGTAATGCTATGTTTTACAGCATGAAATACTTGAAGAATTAAATTATGGCTTCAAGTCTGACATTACAAATCACTTGATATTTGTATCAGAACACAAACTTGTATAAAAACTCTAGATGTACCACGTTTTATCAGCACTTTATAAAATTGAACTTATTTTAACATCACAATCTGTTACAACGGGATACCTTTTCTCCTATCACAGCTACTGAGTACAAGAGAAATTCTGACACTGGGTTACTGTCTGCTGAGCTGAGAAACAGATCTATATGCTCCTCAACTTCTGTCTCCTATACTGTAATTACTTAAGCTAGGCAACAGGTCTTCAACTTTATATGTTGATTTCTACCTTCCATGTTCTTCTCACTGCCCTGCTATGAGCCATATTGTCCCTCATGTACCTCAAAGGTCCTTTGATAGTCCAGCTACCAACCCTTCTGTAGTAACTAGCTAAATCAATTTTTCCCACTGACTGTAAGTCATCTTCAGTTTTATTCTAACTTAGAATATTCTTTAATGGCGCTTTTTTTGAAAACACAGAATACTTAAATAAGTTTGATTTAATTGAGATCTGATGTTGTACTCACCTAACTTGCCATTTTAGCAACTTGGGCACATCTGTGTCTGAGAAAACACAAAGGCAATAACGACCTTATATGTTAGAAAAAATAGTTTATTGTCCTTTTGTGCTTATGTGTACCTATTGTCACCAGAGGTCCAGTAAGTGCACAACTGGCCTTTTTAATATACAGAGCATATGAAGAAGGCTTATCATTGACTGCTTAGCATGTAGGCAAGTCAGTATATAATATGTAATTGCCTGATCAACAATGTTTTCTTTATAAAAAACATAACTAAGAACATGAAAAGTATCACCTTGATTCTGTTAAAACGTCCTACTTTGTGAGTGGCTATAGTAAGGTTTAGATATTAGTTATGTGTTGCCATGCAGCAATATTATTGATGTGAGACTGAGTTCTGCTGACCTACTAAGATCATCTTTTCTAAGGTCCCAGTAGATTCAGGTTAGCACTATTGTGAAGGAGTCAGGGCAATTCTATCAAACAGAATTGCTTAATATTATCTTGTGCTAAGCACTGTAATAAAATAACAAATAATAATAAAACTGAAAGCAGCTTTTTAGATTTTATAGCTTAGACTTGTTCCCAGTGGTGACTCAGATTAGCTGCTTTTTGGGTGATATAATGAAGAATGCCACTCAGTATTTCTCCATGGAACAAATGACCTTAATTAATTTTGGTTGAGAAACACTTCCTTTCTCTGCTCATTTTTTTTTCTGCCTTTCTTGGATTAAAAAAAAAAAATCACAGGCTTTCAAAGTAACTTCATATTTAATAAGCCATGAAGGAAAACCTTTATAAATAAAGTTATAATAAAGAGAAGGACTTTGATTAGGTACTACCTAAGTGGTAGGTACTACCATTTCCCAAACTGTACAGGTGATCATAACCAAAAGGGATTAGGACCATTCCTGTTTACTAAACTTAAGACCCAAAGAATATCTTTATTTGGAAAATACTATTTCAAGTAATATAGACAGGTACACTAGCTGTGGCCAACAATACAGTTACATATTTGCTTTCACCTTTTATGTTATTTCTTTAATTTTTGTCATTGAATAGAACAGCATGTTTTATCAGCCAGGTAAAAAATATGGTTGAGCTCAGAAATTTGCTTAAGGTGTATTTTGTAGCATAGTAGTAAGTATAACTTGTTCTGTGGGCTGATTCAGAGTCTGCATGCCTAATGTAACTGGAAGAAAAAAGAAAGATGAAGGACAAATAGTATCTGCTGCAGCTACAGAAACAAAGTAACGAGCTGTCATAGTTTTCTGTAAGATGAAAACATATAGATAGATATTGTCACTTGCCATTGATGAACGCTTAATCACAGAACCACTGCTGAAAGATCTTGCACTTTTGGTCCTCTAATAACAATTCTGTTCCTGCAGTGGGTTCCCAGTGATAGTATGTTTTGGGAGTGTTTTGGGAGTTTTTTGGGGGTGTCTTCTTCTTGTTTTAATTATTTTGTCTGGATAAGATAGTAAAGAATCGAATATAAAGGCTATGTCCAATTGACGTGTCATATAGTAAAAGTTAATGGTGATTGGAGAGTTTAAGATATTTTTGCAATGTAAAGAATTTAAATATTGTTAAAATTTTCACTCAGTCATGAGACTAACAATAGAGGTGTTACATACAAACAAACTTGCAGAGTCTGGGCCCAGTGGGGGTTGCAGATGCTCGGTGTTTATCAGGATCAAATCTTAAGTTGGCTTTGGTTTCCTACTACTTCGAACTTTCATTGTCATGCTCTGGCTATTTTCTGACCTTTTGTGTTTTCTCTCTGTTTCAGATACTTGTTTTCTGTTTAAAAATTTTCTACTGATCCTTCTTCAGTTTTATTTGAAATCTCAGTAGCCCTAAGAGTTGTTTCTTCCTACCGTTTGACGCACTAAACTGAATTTTCACCCCCACTTATCTCTAGTAAGCTATTCTCTGATATGTTTTCACTCTGGCTCTGGAGATTGACTCCCTCTTTTTCACTCATTTAGTGCTGGTGAAGAAGTCCCTTTCTGACTGCACATTGCCTTGAGCTGCTGTGAAATGGGTAGAGCCAGCAAAACAGATTTCTTGAAAATCATACCAGGTGATCCACCCTTTTCTTTATTTTCTTTTTTTTTTTTTCTTCTTCCCAGGTGTGCAAAAGGTATATTTTTTTCCAAGGAAGAGGAGAGGAAAAGACAGTTGATTTTTCTTAGAATTTATTTTTAAAGTTGGTATGTAATAAAAGCCCTGCTAGTCTGTCTTTTGTTGTTGTTGAATATATTGTTGTGAAATATAAAACCAGCCATTAGTACTGCTGTGTTTGTACCCTAACATCCCTTTGACAGCAATAGCTGAATGTACCAGTCTTGCTTTTAGAAATCAAATATAAAATGTTGTCTCCCATTTAAAAGACTTAATTTTTCATCAGACCTTTAAGACAGGAAAACAAAAGTATACTGAATAAAAAAGGAATATAGAATGTTACAGGAGAATATTTATAGACCTCAACATCAGCAGAATGGCACTGCTGTGTAAATGAGTAACAGTTGTAACTTATCAAACTAGGTATGACAAATTTAATTCATTGATATTTTATGCCTATTTTGAGCTCTTTTGGCAGTGTAAACCAACATAGGTCACAACAGCTGTGAATTACCAAATTAGTGTAAAAATCACAGCATAATTCTGACTTTGAATGAATGATTTCAAAGTCATTTTATTATTGTTGTCTGTTTACAGGCTAGCAAGTTACAAAACACATCTTAAGTTTTAAACTGCAAGTTAATTTCTATTTACATATCTGTTTTTACCATCACCAGTTTTCTTGAATAAATAGCATTATGTCTGATATACTCCATATAAACAGAACTAGGCTCACCATTTTCCTATAATTCTATTTATCCATTTGTAGCATATGTAGCTGTAATGCCTTTCTTGCTAAAGCTTGTCTATAATATGCAGAGGACATTTTGGATTAAAATCTCACCATCATTATGTTGATGTGTGTCGAATAAAGCAAATGGTTAGAGAACATAATGCCAGAAAAACAATAAACAGTGGATTTTTAATGCTTAGCCCTTCAATGTGCAAATAAACACTGAAAAATGTAGAATAGCATCTAGTTTATTCTCTATTTAAAATGGTTCCAATATTTAATGGAAAAAAAAAAAAAGTAGTAAAATCTTTTTTACTTATTCCTGGCCTTAAACTCTCTTCTTACTCAACACAAAATAACAAGAGGTTATTCCACTGATATAGGTGAGAAAAGCCAGAGTGATCTTGTCTGATCATCTGTATACTACAGACAACATAACATCATTGATTAATTCTTTTATTATGCCCAGTATCTTGCGATTAAATAGGGAGATACCTTTTAGAAAGAGGATAGGTCTTGATTTGAAGGTCTCAATGGAATATAGGAGCTTATTTTTGTCTACTGCCTAGATGATATGATACTATTTTCTCTCCTTGATTACCCAAAATGCACTTGATAGCTTGACAAGAGTTGCTGTTGTCTTGTGGTTATTTAAATCTTAGTGACAGACCAAATATTCAAATTGTGTAAATATTTTTTGCAACAAAACTCATTTCTTTGTGCATGTATGTAGTTAGGAGAAGCAAACTAGACCCAAATAGGTGATGTGAGATTCTACTCCAACATGGCTATTACTCTAAGTAAATTTTCTCAGTCTTTACTCATTTTTAACAAGTAAGCTTAGCTAAATTCCTCACCATTGGCTCCTACTCCTTACAGGGTGAAAGTAAAAGTTCGCTTCAGGAAGAAACTTGCTCCTTTTCTCCACCTCTGTCTGCCTTTTCAGATCAGCAGAATAGACTGGTGCTTTGGGCTCCACAAGTATGGGATTCTAGTGTTTTCTCACTGCCCTCACGTCAAGGCTACTGGCTACTCTGAGGTAAGCTCCCTCCTCTCCTGGTAAAGATATGCTAGCTTTGAAAAACTTCTTCCAGCTAAACTAGTACATTTTCAAGAAAGTTTGAACTTTCTTTTTTACTGATCAGTTCTTTCCACTAAAAAGCTCCTAAACAAACCCAGAAAAAAACCAACCAACCAAACAAACAACCTTTTGGTTTTTTCTGCCCTGCTCTGCTGCACAGCCAGTAGCTGGAGCCCCAGTGGTATCTGTCCCACTGTTTTTGTTCCCACTCAGCAGGCAGTTCTCTGCTTTGCACACCTTCTTGGCTCATTCTCTCACCACTTTAGCCAATGCTGAAGTTGCTGTTTAAATCACTGACGCATTTCTTTTATGGAACATTTTTCAGTTAATTTCCCTGTCAACAGTCTGTGCAGCTGGCATTATTTCTCCGCATGCTCCCTTCTCCTTCAGACCCATATCCTCTTTTGGACACTTACTCAGCGCCTTTACTAGTTACCTGCTCCATAACCTCTACTGTTCTTCCTTCTTGTGTGCTAAGAAAGCTAGGATGTCTTTTCTGTCATCAACTATTATTCTCTCCCAATACATTATCAGGTGTGTATTGCTTTTGGGGATACCATTTTGCCTATAGCCATGTTGCTCATGACGTCAGACCAGCTTACATCCATGCAGTCTTCTTCACCTACTGCTTTCACAACCAACTCGTTTATACCTTATGCTAATTTCAAATTTGCTTCTCTTAGCCTCCCTGTTAACATTTCCAGAAATACGGAATACTTTGCTTTATCTTCTCAAGTTGTGTACCAGTTCTTTCTGCAAAACTTACATCTTTTAACATTTCATCTGCAAACACTCTCTTCCTCAGCAGCCTCTCCTCATCTGCTGTTAAATCGCTCTCTCCATTGCCTATTGTACTATTACGTTTCTTTTATATTTTACCTCTGCAGGAAAGGTTATTCTCTCATTCTGTATAAAGAATCATTCACAATAGCTTATTTTAAGATACATTTCATCTCTGTGCCATATATAAACATGCATATGTGTATATTAATTGTTTTGGACTAGTAAGTCTGCAGGAGGTACAAATTCTACAGATATTAGATCAACTTTATACGTCCAGGATGTAATCAACACATTTTTACATTCCATCTAACAAGATGATTGCCCTGTATGGAAGCACATAGAAACACCTTTAATTAGTACAAAAATATTTTACTGCTCTCTAATATAACTAACCTTTCTCATTTCTGTAAAAGAAATGGCCTTTCTGGTGTTGATTAGAATGATCACTAGTGTACTTTGTTCCATTAAGTAAAAGATTCATTTTGTTTAATCATATTTTAATTGAAATATCTTCAAAGTGAGGGTTTAGGGTGGGTTTGGGGTTGGTTTTTTTTTTTTGCATTGATACAGTACAGCATGACCTGTGTAAATATTCAGTGCATTTAAATATAATTGGTAGCTGCATTAAAAATAAGCTTATAGTGCATGGAATAGGAAATTAACCATCCATCTCTGTAAAAATATATATTTTGGTATTGTTCTGGATAAGGCCTGGATGGAATCCCTTTTCATAGTTTGAAAGTCCTCTAGCACTATTTTTGGTCATTCATTTATTGTATCTGGGTTTGCATCATAATGCATTGTTCTTTCATGGACTAAGCTTTCTGTGTCCTGGTCCTGGTACACCAAGCAAATGATTTCAAACCAGAAATATCTGGTCTGAAAAGTTGGTATCAAGCTGATGTCTTTGTAAAATGGGACAGCAATATAAGATGTATTATTGTCAGTTACTGCTTCCCACTATCTATTCTAGTTCATTCTACCCAATGCCTCAGCTCTTACTACATGTAGTTTAAACTTATCTGTTGGACTTTCAACCTCCTGAACAGACAAGCACTTTCTCAAAGAGCCTCATACCAACGGAAGTATATCTAGTATAATTGACTCTCCTCTGCAATGGATGACTTTTTGTGCAAACTCTTCTTGCTTTTCTCCAACCATGGTGTAAAGCAACTTGTTTAACACTTCTGTTCCTCACCTATTACACTGAGGAAAGGAACCGGGCAGACACCATTTCCTGCGGGGAAGTGGTAGTCACTTATTCTTTATGAGAGATGCTTCTGTTGATATCAATGATGTGGACTTCTGTCCTCTGTTTGGGTAGGGGGGGATTTTTTTTTCTTATTTAAGGCAAAAATCCCACCAATGAAATAGAGCAAAGCAGAATATTTCATGGTGACAGGTATCATCGTTAACTACTAAGTGGCAGACATGTTTCAGCTGGGAAGAAAGCTTCAAGCCAAAGCTAGAATCAGCAAGTGTGGGGAGTTTTTTCTTCTTTTTTTTGTAATGGAAGTTCTAGCTAACCTGTTCACCAAAGCATTTTGGGTGACCAAAGACACAGTCTCAGTAGGAGGAGGTAAATTTAGTTCATTGACTGGATTAAAATGTGACAGATTAGGAAAAAATTATGTAAACAATTAATGAACTAGTAGGGCCACTGAGCTGAAGTCCCTGAATATTGTAGATAGAAACAAATTGGAAGCTGTTGTACCCATATATTACCTCAATGCTAGATTTGATAAGTAAAGAGCAAACAAAACACCTGTAAATACAATCTTGTCTCACAGAGGAGTATGCCAGCTGTTTCAGCTCTTCCCTCTGTCTCTCTATTGACAACAGGTATAAAAAGAAGACAGTCAAAATATGAATTTGTTAAAGAAGTTAATTAATTATGTAAAAGCAATAGGTAAGAAAGCACAGAGATGTCTAAATAAGAAAAAGTCAGAAATAGTTGGAAAAAGCTAGGTGAGGTGGAACCCAGTGCTGGAGGACAATAGAGATGGGCAGATGCATGGGACTGGTAGCGCTGAAAGGGATTTTGATGTGAAGACAAGAAACAAGAAAGTTGCAACTAAACAGGAAAGTTAATAAAATAGAATGGGTTCACAACAGTATGGGTGGAAAGTTAAGTTAGAAACGCTTGTGAATCTTGTGAAGAAGGATGTGGTTACAAAATAACTAGGAATCCTATTTGATACAGGAGGAAATAACTTAGGAGAGTTAGAGAAAAAAAGATCTCACAACATTGAAGGAAAAAAAGCAGTACGATTAATGCATAATTTAGAGGGTAGACACAGGATAAAAAAAAAGGAGTTGAACATCAACTTTTGATTCGAAACTAGAAACTTTATGTGGAAACTGGTGCTGACACTAACCATGTGCAGTGAGCAAAAGCATGCTCAAAAAGGACCAGTTTTGGTAAAGTAACATCGATGAACTTCATGTGGGAGACTGAGAAGTTATTAAGGTCCTCTTTGCAGATTTATAAGCTCTCATATATTTTGTCAGAATTGGCCTTTATGTTAGGTCTTAACAGAATACTGATTTACAATGGAGGCATCCTTGCTGTTACTTGTTATGTTATCAAATGTTTCATAAGCTTACCAGTAACTGTTTAACTAAATTTCCTTAATCTAATTGCTAGCTTGATGTAATATTTCCTCTGATGATTTGAAAGATTGTTTCTCATAACAAATGTTATTGGGTTTTTTCCTTGTTTATATTAATGATTATTTAATTTTATTGTATCTTTCCTTTGAAAATGATAAATGCATTAAAAACTGAGTAACAAAAATAGAACCTTAAGAACGGTGTATAAGAATAGAAGGGATTGATGTTGATGATGATAGTGTTTGTGAGATTATAACACTAACTCATCTGGGTACAATTTAAAAAACATAGCAGAATAAGCATAAGATGATAGAGTTTCTCATTTGTGTTAGTTTTGTGTCTGAAAAATTAACCTTTTCATTTCATGGATATAGTAAAAATAGAATGTGAGGCTAAAATAGATTGTTCTTTGAAAGGAACTAGTCTTTCTTGTTTGTTTTTGGTTTTTATTTTTTTCCCAAGCAATGTAATATCATATTCATATAAATTCAGTATTGGAAAATCTAAATGAAACACTTAGTTTTCATAATATTTAAAACAAAATAGATTGAGCATATCCCTGATCTGAGTTGTCTCGACTAACTTCTGCACCTGTCAAGCCTACAATGAAGCAAGCAAAAGCAAACAAAAATAGCAATAAAAATTGCTTGCTTAGGGAACCACTGTGAATTACCACAGGTAGTATTTCTGCCACAGTACTCATCATTTCCATGTCACCAGAGCTCTGAGTAACTTCCTGCTATCTTCTTGAACAGAATTTGAAATATAATTCTACCATCTTCAAATACAAACTTTTGGAGTTAGTTGGATTTTTTTTTCTAAATTTATTTTGCTTCTGATCTTTTGCTACTGATAGATTCCATTTTGTCATGTTTTCATCTGCTGATATTGTAAAGCCAAAGATTTTACAACTTCCTTTCTTGACTCCCCAATTACATGAAGTCATCCAGTTTCTGTTCAGAGGCATATGACTTCGATGGAAATGATTTCAAAGCATATACTTAAAATAAATAATAAGCTTAAGCCATGTTCTGATTAGGGATGATTCATAAACTCCGCTTTGGGACAGTTATCCTCTGTCAGATATCTGTGACCTTGTCATTCCCTCTGAGTTAATAGACACCAAATCTCCATCTTTCTGGATTATGCCTTGTGGCTGAGATACAGAAAGTGAAACTTGAAGAAAATCCATTCAAGGGCAACGAGAAAAGCTTCTACAGCTATGTCAATGACAAAAGAAAGACTAGGGGATATGTGGGACCTTTCCAAAAGGAAATGGGAGACCTGGTCACCGGGGACATGGACAAAGCTGAGGTACCCAACAACTTTTTTGCTTCGGTCTTCACCAGCAAGGGCTCAAGCCATACTGCCCAAGTCTCAGAAGGCAAAGGTAGGGACTGAGAGAATGAGGAACCACCAGCTGTAGCAGAAGACCAGGTTCAAGACCATCTAAGGAACCTGAAGGTGCACAAGTCTATGGGACCTGATGAGATACATCTGTGGTTCCTGAGGGAACTGGTATTTGAGAAGTTGTGGCAGTCCAGTGAAGTTCCCACTGACTGGAAAATGGGAAACATAACCCTCATTTATAAGAAGGGAAAAAGGAAGACCTGGGGAACTACAGGCTGGTCAGTCTCACCTCTGTGCCTGGCAAGATCATGGAGCAGATCCTCCTGGAAACCATGCTAAGGCACATGGAAAATAAGGAGGTGATTTGTGACAGCCAACATGGCTTCACTGAGGGCAAATCATGCCTGACAGATTTGGTGGCCTTCTACGATGGCATTTTATTTAAGCACAGTAACTTAGAGAGACCATAAAGGAACAGACAGGATTAGAAAGGATACCAAGTAAAATCCACTATTATTATTTTTTAAAGTTTACTGCATTTCATTTTACAGACCACTCAGAGAGAAGCAGGCATAGGAATAATATACTGCAGCAAAATGTTCTTATCTGCTCTGAAGCAACCACAATCAAGTTTTAGATGTAATTCCTTACTGGTATTTTCAGATGTATGTATAAGGATAACATGTATCTTTCATACTTTATGAATGCTGTACATATCATAAACTTTACAGTGTGAACAATACTAAGTACACATACAAATTCTTACAGAAAGGTACATGATTTGCACTTTTTTATCAAAATATCTGTTTGTTTGCGTATGGTCCTGGACTTTTAAAAGAATCATTTTCTATTTGGACAATCTCAAACAAATATGTATTTTCTCAAAACTTCTGCAACAGGCAATTTTGACTATTCAAATTTAGCTGTGACTTTAAAATCACTGCAGTTCTGATGCTGTCTCACCTCTTTCTGGATATGAAATTAGTTTTTAAGTATTACTGAAAAAAAAAAGAGAAATTAATAGGTTTGAAAGTTTTGACTGAAGTCAGATCAATGATGTGGGAAGGAGTCATTCAGGCATGATATTGCCATTGAACCCAAAATCAATCAGCTCAATGTTAGTCATGCAATTTACCTTAAAATGTTTCACCAACACTCATCCTGAGGAAGGAGATACCAGATCCATGTAAGACAAATGGTTCTTGTGATACTTCCACTGTGTTCTAAATCAGAGAGTCTTGAAAGCCAAATCATAGTTAAATAGGCACGTATTCACCTGAATTGGCCCATGGTTATTCAAATTATTCAATCACTAATATGATACCAATGGAAAGATTTGCAGAGTCAATAAATAATTTAATAAAGAGTAGTTGCTTAATAAGTTGGACATACAGCTGGTAGAAAATATAAGTCCTCAAAAAAACTGTTATCTGACCAACTTAATTGTTTTGAATAAAATGTTTTTCACAAATTTTTCAGAGTGTTTTGGAAGCTGAAATTCATCTAACACGATATAGATAACTGAAATATCTGAAGCAAACCCAGGATATATTTTCCAATACTGAAATACTCTGTCATCAAATATTTAAATTTACTTTTGGCACCATTTCAAGTTCATTTTTTTGTTTTAAACTATGACTGTCTTACTACTGAACAACCTTATAGCATTTTTTCTTATGGTATTTATGTAGATGCTTTCCATAGAGATAATTTAAATAAGTACAGGTACTTTACTTTGTAATGCCTTGGAGCTCAGCACATCAATTATTAACATGCAGCTTTTAACCAGGTATTTTACAAATTTGTTTCGACAAAGAAATATTTCTATTGATATCTGACTTCTAAAGAAATTAGTTAATTTATCCATGATCTTAAAAATACATTGTGGATATCTGCAGATGAGAGGTATTAGAAGGTCAGCATAGTATTCTTCAGCTGGTGTTAACTGCAAAACTTCAGTACTGTGGCTCCATATGTTAGGAATCAAGGGAACTTATTCTAAATAAATATGTGCAATAAGTGTGTTAAAGAATTTGACAAAGCATTCTGTGATTTATAATCTTATGTTGATAAGAGCGATGAGCCAATTTTCAGATTAATTTTTCTCAGGTTATTTCAAAGCCCTGCAGCAATGCAAATCTGTGCAATGCTTCATAATATATTAAGAATATGACATTTTTAATCTTCACTTTAAGGAGTCATCAAAATTTAGGGCTTAGTTAATCTGACAGGATTTGTATTGCCATTATGAAAGTATTCAAGACCAAATGTAATTATGCTTCTTCATGATATTTACCAAAGCGCACACACAAACACAAATTACTCTCAGTTCCTTTAGCAAAATAAATTGTGTTTTTCTACCAATTGGTACTGTTTTCCACCAGATGCTGTTCATGTAAGAAAGTATAAGCAAGCTAAAAGCATTCTGAATTATTATTTTGGTTTTGCAAAATTATTTACTGGTGAGAGAGTTATAGTAATATTAAAATAAATATAGTAATATTAAAAGTAATATTAAATACTTGAGATGGTTCAAAATAAATTGAAGTTCAATTAGTATAGGAAATTACTGTTCTACCAGTCTACTCTCTAAAATGGGGTAAAACAATGAAACAGTATAACAGTAATCATAGAATACCAGGTTGGAAGAGACCTCAAGGTTGGAGCGCTGTGAGCAGAGCGTGCAAACAAGGATCAAGAGGACGCCCAGAGAGGGTGCTGCAGTTTGCAGAGTAGTTCATGCAGAAAGGTGCATGAGAAGGCCCCTGCAACCTGCTTGTAGGCCCAGGGAAAGGCTCTAGGTCTCTGCCAGGATGGTGGGCACTCGCCTCAGAGTTAAAAACAGTGCTTCTACAGAGAAAGCCCCTGAAATGTCTGACACTTCCACCCAGATGGAACTATTAAGGAAGGAGACTTCAGTACAGACAGTAGGTTGCAACAAGTCCCCAGACCCTTCCCACGCCTAAAGGCTCTCTTAGAAAAAATCTGATACTCTCTCAGCTGAGCAAGCTGGAATTCAAACTATTGAGGCAATCTGTCAGAGTCCCAGTTGAGCCCTGCGTTGGGTGCCAATAAATCTGTCATGGTTTGGGCTGGGCTGGCCACTAAATGAACGACAGATGCTCTCTTTACCCTCTCTCCCTTCAGAGAAGAGAGAGAGAATAAAAGAGAGAGAGAGAGAACTTATGGGTTGAAAAAAACCCTAAACTACTTTAATGAAATATTAAGAGTAAAATGATAAAAACAAAATATAATAATATTCATAAGAAAACATTTAAATATATACAGTATATGCAACCTGTATCGAGCTCCCAGGATGATGATCATGTCACCAGCAGGCACTGGGAAAGTCCCAGACTGGACTCAGAGGTAAAATTACTGTAAAGAAAATTGGTTCCATTCTACCTCAAACCAGGACACCTGGAGAAAAGGTAAGTATCTGCAAAAGTTGTGCACAGGTTCATGATCTGTTGCGTCAGGTGGCTGAATCGCAGGAAACAGTTAAAAGGCTGTGTAGTATTAGAGGGCTGAGACATAGATAAGTAGTTTCAAAACCATGCTTCTGTGGCCAACATCACAGAGAATGAGGCACCTTGGACCCTGGTGACCCACTGCTTTGGTCCCCACCCTTCAGCATTACAACCAAAACCAGATAAGAAGCTTTAACAGCTGTAGACACCTGTGAGCAAGGTCTGCAAGGAGAAACTGTACCAGTAGCACACAGTGGATACCGCAAAAAGACATGACAAGTGCTTGTAGTGGGTGACTCTCTGTTCAGGGGCACCAAGGCGCCCATCTGCTGACCTGACAGGGAGACATGCGAGGTATGCTGCCTTCTGGGAGTTAAGGTCCGAGATGTTGCCGAGAGAGTGCCACAACTTGTCAAGAGCACAGACTACTATTCATTGCTGCTCTTTCATGTGGGCATGAATGACACTGCAAGCCACAACCTGGGAACGCACAACATCAAGGAAGACTACAGAGCCCTGCGGATGCAAACAAAAGTAATAAAAAAGGTACTGAGGATATTTTGTTTTCCCGAAAACTAGCCCTATTATTATAAATCAGACAAAAGAACTAACAAATGAAGAAACAAGAACCGAAAAACTGAAGAAAAATGCATTTCTAGTGCACAATGCAGATTTTGTTTTGATTCCACAACAATAATTTAAAACACATTTATTTCCTGCACCATGTTCTGCAGAAGCAAGGTCTTGATTTCATGTACAGCC
The DNA here is from genome assembly GCA_003993805.1 of Himantopus leucocephalus. Lineage (NCBI taxonomy): Eukaryota > Metazoa > Chordata > Aves > Charadriiformes > Recurvirostridae > Himantopus > Himantopus leucocephalus. The sequence continues at coordinate 122,168,929 of RSEF01000001.1, read as the reverse complement.
AGGTTTAGTTGCTGCACCTACAGCCTTCCCTTAAAGCCTGCTCTAAAGGATCAGAGCTCTCATCAAAGTCTACCAAAGCTTTACAACCCCTTGTGTCCCCCTGGGTGCCATCCACCCAAGTTTTGGCAATGCAGTTTGAGGCTCTGATGACAGAAGATAAGCAGGAGTAGAATAGGACCGGATCAAAGCATTTGCTTCATGGTAAACTGATGTGAAATATAGTGTCTGAATCGTTCGTTGCTTCAGGAGGAAATAATACAGAAGGGTTTCTAACTAATTTCAGCTCTTGTACCTAGGAACCAAAGTTAACTACCAGCTACAGTGGTAGCGGCTTTTTGGTTGTAAGAGGGAATTTAAGTCTTCCTAAGTTGTGCTATAATAGAGTGAAATGTAAGAGAGGTTTGGAATTTGTTTCTTGAGTTCTATACCCAGGCACAAATATTATAACTAGTTTCCAAAATCTAGTCAACAGGCTCAGATGGAATTCATCAGAGTCTCCTCTAGTCAAAATCACAGAAACTGAGGAAGATTAAATGTATCAAGAGAGTGTGCTGGTGCTGGGATAGATTACATTTTAATATTTTAATAATATTAAATATTTAATAATATTTTAACATATTTTAATGTCCCCTCTCATGTGACGAAATAGTGACTGAATTATTCAGGTCATATGAAATAAGAGCTAATGAAGTGGCTACCTCATATTTTTACAACCAAACTTTGTTAGGTGTCACATAGAGAATTTTAAACTATTTTATTGGGACTCTGAAGCTTATTCACTGCTGCAATATGCTTTCTTAGTAAAACTACTCAGTCACTGCAGAGAAAGAATGATCATAACCGATAGATTTCAGAAACATCTTCAAAATAAGGGTATCTCAAATTGAAATAGTACATTATTCTGGAGCTAAGTTCGAAGCAGCTTTACTCTACTTTCTTAAGAGATTGAATCTGATGTCCTAAGAAAATAAACTCTGAAGAGCAAATTTTTAAGAATATATAAATCATTTGGAAGCCTCTACTTGTGCACTAAATAACAACAATACATGAAATCCTATAAAATATTTTTTCCAATAAATACTCTCTAGTTAGGAACTCAGAGAATGTGAATATCCTGCTTAGCTCAAATAATGTTTTTAATTATTTTTAGCATTTCGATCACTACAATAAACTCAGTAAATTACTTCATCTTCCAAGAGTACTAAATTTGCTGTTTCCTCCTACTGGAGTTATACTTCATTTTGTTATGAGCTTTTATGTCTTATTAAGAAAGAGGCTTTCACAGTATTGACACCTAAACTGATCTATTTTCCCCCCAAAACTTCTTTGGATCTCCTCCTTTGTAACTTGAACTAGAGTTCTGTACTTTCGGTTGCTCAGTTGTTACTGTGTTTCTGATTATTGTAGATAAGTTAACTTACTTCAAAAGATAGTTTAATCACTTAACGCTTCAATCGTTATTATTCATATATCTACAATGCTTTGCCCTTATCATTTGTATTTACATATTCTTATTTACACAACATTTTTAATTTATTTGTTACAGAATGTTTCTCCTTGTGACAAATATTTCCGGATTCATTTCCTAATGTGTAGTAATGATGGTTCACTACAATCTGCTTTGATATAACGCAATATTTATTTGGTATCAGATCTGAAGTAATATTTTTGGAGAAAGGAGATGAAAGGCTAATTTGGTCATTTTAATGGGATCTAAAATTTGTACTTAAAATATTTACTATAAGTGTAAATCTTGAGGTATACTTTTAGGCTCTACTATGATAACACGAAACTCTGTAAATTTCCATATTTTAATAGCTAAAGCTTTATGCATAACTGAGACACGTTTGTTTATAAAAGGCAGTTTGCATAGGCATTTTATATTAAAGCAGCCAGATGACTAAAAGTAATTTTTTACACTAGCAGAGGTAGCAAGGAAGATATATTGAATTTTGATGTTGATGATGGATGAATAAGTGACAACTAATGTTTCATTCAGTAGACTGAATTGCCATTGTAAACATAGTTATTTATCTTTGATATATTTATTTATTCATGAAAGATCCATTATTAAAAGGATAACTATTTATGAGTTTGGACTGATTTTAGGAAACAATTTCAAATGAAATAAAATGAAAGGAAGGAAATGGGATTTTTGTTTTTGTATTGACTAGTAAAAGGCTGTTCAACTGATTAGCAGTGTGGATTTGGAGCGTGGTTTATTTGCCATTGTTTGCAGCAAAACTGGAAGAACTATTGTGTAATTTTATTGTGTGTTCTAGCCTGGCGATCATTACAATTTAATGTATTAGTTTTCAGTCTGAATATTTATATTTTCAGATAAGGATTTTCAGACAGGATAATATGTATCCTATCAGAGGATAGAATTTAAACTGAAAATCCAGGCAAATGGAAAGTCATTCTGTGGTAAAATGGGATGTAAAACATATTTATATTTCCTCATCTTGGTAGAAATAATTAATGACAGTAACGACAGACTAACAGCTAATAAAAATAAGAACATTACAGCAGACGTGTCAGTTAATCCGTGCTCTCCCCAAATAGGCCGAATTCCTTCTGGGACATATAAATAAGTTCGTCATACAGGAAAAAGAAAAAAAAATCACAAACAAACAAAACCTCCAACCTAAAAACCACTGCATTAGCAGTCTTAGTTGGCTGAGATAGCCATAAAATAAAGTTTCTGAAAAATGGTGTAATTTAGTCTAAATGTGAGAAGACTTAAGGACCATTAATAACAGTAAAATAGTTGCACAAGGTAATATATATAAGAACATCTAAAATAAAAGCAAAAAATATTTTAAGTATAGAAAAAAAATCATTTTTACCTCAATGAAACAACCTTTTATAGGATGAAAAATAGCAACATCTTTATTAAGCCAGAATTAATTTATATAAAAAACTAGTTAAAATATATGTTCCCACACCACATAAGATTAGGTTTGAAAGTGTTAGATTAACTACCAGAACTTCTCTTTGTATTTGAGAAACTGTTATGAATCTATGGGGATATTTGGTTTTGTTTTTTACAACTAAACAAAATAAATGCTTGTATATTTCTACATGCCTTTTGTTTGAATAGTAGTTTAGTAAACGGAAACTTTGAAAACTTGCTTCATAACGTGTATGTGCTCCTACTACTCGTATATGATTTCATATTAGTGACAAGTGGCTTGAGTGAATTTATCACTTAATGATTTAATGCCATTTTCTGTCACATATCCCTATCTGTTTCTCTTTGTGAAGACTTATTAATTTATTGATTTACTGTTTGATGGTAGTAGTGTTTTGGTTCTCTAATCATGAACTGTTATATTAGTTGTAATAAAAACTCAGAGCAAGAAATATCTCCTGTCTCAAGGACTCAGAGTATATATATAATTTTAAGACTTTCACGCATTATCCACTCCTCTTTTTTATTGTTTTTCCTTCTGTCTTTCCTTTTCCACTTATGCTTCCCAAACACTGAATGTATTCTTTGGGGGTGGGGTGGGAGAGGGAAAGATTATTACAGGTGTTTTTTTTAATTCAGTTTGCATATAAAGTTTTTCTCTTGTCTAATTTATCAAAAAGGAATAAAACAGTCATGAATACTATAACAACAGACCCTGACAGTGTTTAAACACTGGCAGTAAGAGCCAAATAGAAGAGCGTTATTCTTTCAGAAACTAAATTCATAGGAAAATTACGGTAACCCTCAGTACACTAACTAAGCTGTTTTGACTTCTGGTGCAGTAAAGGTTTGGGGTTTCAAACCTGACTTATGCAAGATGTGCCTTTTATAATCTAATAGCTCTATTACCATCCACTGGGACAACTGTAATAAGATCACATGCAATGTGGTAAACTCCTCAAATGTCAGGGAACTCATTACAGCTTGACATCACTCAGTTTCTTGTGAAATGTTTTCATTGAGTGGATTTTTCTTGGAAGAAACAGAAGTTGGTCACCATCAGGCATCTAATTGCTCTTAGTATCTGCACAAGCAGTTTCACCATACAGAGCATGTGCTTCCAAGCTCTGCAGCTGTCAGAGCAAAAACTACTGAGATGCTCTGAAAAGGTGTGTTTCTTCTTTTTTTTTTCTTAATCAAATCTCATCAGATTTCCTATATTTATTATGGCACGTTAGCAAAATATGATTCGGTCTGTTTTGGTAAAGTGTAACGTTTGAAGTCAGGAGAGAGGATTTAGTATCACCATCTATTTAAGCAATGACTGTGTATGATGCCAAATATGCAAGCAGATAAACAAACCATTTATCAAGATATAAGCTTTCCAGCACAAAATCTACAGCAGCCTTAAGAAATATAGCTAAGCTGTTGCAGCTGATTTGAAAAAAACATGTACCTCACTATTTTAGCAGAAAGTAAATAAAATACTCCCCTAAAATAGTTGCAATTTTATCTCAGTGCAATAATTTATTTACATTTATTTTCCTCAGGCATAGGAATTAACCTACATTTTTTAATTTGCTGGATAATAATCTATGTCTAAAATTAATTCTAAGTAGCCATTGGTATTTTGAACTTTTTCTATGGTGAACTTAAAAGTGCTGTTGTGCTTTTCATTTGTAAGTAATAGATTTTCAGTTTCTTAATGGTGCATTATACTTTCAAGGACACAAAAATTAGAATGTTTTAATTTTTCAGGATTGTCTGTTATTTGTACCAAAGTAAGAGGTAATCTAAAAAATAACATAGAAGATAGAAAAGAATATAACAAGGTTTAATGTTCATTTGCCCTAGACTTCAGGAACATTTTTAAAATCTGATAGCCATGAAAAGAAGTTTTGGAAGTCTGTAGGTGATATTGAAGTATACGACATTAACAACAGGAAAAGTTTTACTGTATCATGTCCTAGCTTCTAAAGAAGAAAAATAGTCTATTTCCATAAAGTAAAAACAAACATTGGTAAAACCAGAGGATAAATCTGAATTCACTTCGTATAAGAAGGTAACAGAAGAGCACAGGAAGTTTTTAAATGTAATTTAAAATGTAAATTTAAAATTTAAATGTAATGAAAACAAAATGAGAGGATGAAATTCACCATGCTCTTCTATTTGTAAAGTCCAGATGCAGAGGAAAGACATAGTTCATTCACAGTAATATAAACCTCAGAAAAAAAAGCCAAACCAAACAACCAAAACCAAAACCAAAACAGAGCAAAACAAAAAAAAAAAAAGTTTTTTCAAACTAATGGAACATATGATCATCTTGGACATAACAATATATCAAAATGTAGTAACGGTTTTCTTCATAAGTCTGTTGCTTAGAGATCAAGGAGAAAATGACCCCCATACAAAACCTGCTTCTCAGGAAAAAAAAAAGTCTTTCTTTAGTCTGTGTTAGTTTTCAGCTACATAGTCTGTGTCAATGTTACTATTCAACTTTAAAGTCAAATTTTTAAACATCTTCCTGCAAAATAGGAATTATTACTCTGTGGATGAATCTCAGTAATTACTATTTATATACTAATTTAATTCCGACTCTTTGAAATGAACTCTTTAACATATTTTAAAGTAGTTTTCTGCTGAGAATTTTTAGGAAGATTAAGATACCATTCCAGACTAAATCATGACATACATCACAAAATCCCCCCCAGGTATGCTGATTGACGGGTTTTTAATACTACTTTTCTTAACAAGAATAAGACCCTGTTTAATAACGCTGGTGACTGCTATGAACATGGGACCCATTCTGATTGTAAAGGGTTTCCTGAGGGAAGCTTTAAAGGGATGAAATGAACCTTTGAAAACTGAGTAAAAGGATGAATCTTTGATGCTTGCCTACAGGGCTCTTGCTAATTTCTGAGACAAACGAGCATCCGTTTCTGAAGTCAGCCCTGACTGAATAGAATGGGCAAGAAAGAACAGGTGGATCTTAGGAAAAAATTCACTGCTACTGAGAGGTGCTTGAAGAGGCTGGGTCAAGAGGAAAAACATCAGAAAGCTAGCGCATAGATATGACATAGATACTGGCTGAATTGCCAGTTTTGTGGCAATTTATTTCAATACTTGATAAAATCACCTTCCAAAGCTCACCATCTCATTTCTCCATTTCAGAACAAGGTCAATAAAGACTTTGTTTCTCACTGCCCTCATCTCCTGAGCTGTAGGCATGATCCAGCATGTGGAGAAGATCTGCAGGAAAGAAACCATTGGAGCTTTTAGTTTCTCTTTCATCTGCTATTAGCTTTACCAATTCACTTCAATTCAGTCCCTAGAGCTCACCCTGTCACCATTTCCTTTTACTTTACACACGCGCTTGTCTTCTTTATGAAAGCTGAAGGCAATGAGAAACTTGAGTACAAAAATTAAGTGAGCATAATAATGCTCATCTGATCTTGAATATTCTAGTGTTCAACGGATATATTTTTCCTTGTTTTCCTTTTGAAATATGTCTCTCACTTCTTACGGCCTTACATTAGCCATTAATGATGATGTAAAGGTTGTTTTTCCTTTTTCTCTTCTGGAGTTTTTTCCTGTTCTTAATACCTCAACCATAACATGGAGGTGTTGTATTAATATATACCACATATAATCTAAATTTTGTAGCCTAGCTCATTGATAGCAAAAGTATTCCTTCTTTGAAGTATGCCTATATTCCCTCTGGAGTGAAATCACATTTTAAATTAAAAGCTTTCAGCATTCATTTTCTAGTAATAAGTCTTACACCAACTGTTGCATATTTTTTAAAGATGATAGCTCTGATTATGTAAAAAATCGGCACCTACTGCTTCCTTCCAAAATTAATTTGCTTTCCCAATAGGTGCAAAATAAAAGCTTTAATTCACCTGACAGTAATGTATAGTATAGTGTGTGTATATATATAGTATATATAATGACAGTATAGAGATGCAGACTTCTAGGTAGAAAGTTTTGTTTTCCACAGAAACAGAACAACTCTAAGTGGTCGGTTACAAATATGTCAGCAATTTCCTCAATTATATCTTCACTTTAACCGGCCAGACACTTTCCCTTTTCTCACTCTACGTTCTATGGTCCCCATTATCTTGTTGGATTAACTTGCTTAGATACATCATAAGATACATCTACATTAAAGAAATGTACTGAAGAATTAATTCAGTTAAATTCCAGACCTCTTAATTACTCCCAGTTCAAGATCTTGAACACTATCTGTTTCCGAGATCTGTCTCCCTGTCAATTGCAGAGAGCACCTAGTTGGCTAGCTTAGGCTATATGGTGAGTAATCAAGTGAGAAGCAGACACGCATTTATATGTGCACTACCAACAGTGTATTGAATTAATCTTCAAGAAATTTTGAATCGGTGTCTGGCATAAGCTGACAGTTCTACAAGGTCCTTCTTTCCTGCTGCTCTCTAGAGCCACTAGGATATCCTGCCTTATATTAATAACTGATGGTAGAGAAAGTAGAGGAACATCAGGGAATATTTGCTACTCGTGCAGGAGGAATGCGAGTTATGAACAGGTGCATAAAATGCAAGTCTGGTCTCCAAACCTCCCTGTTTTGCAACATCACTGGCAGGAGAACCTCTCTGGATCTGACAGAAACTGGAGCTCTGCCTTTCCTGAAAGCAGAACTCTGTCTTAAGAGGTAGTTCACATGTCAGCAAAGATGACATCATGGCACTAGTTACCCTACAGCTTCTTCAGTTCATGTCAAAAATCCTGAAGGACTGAAATATATTCTTTTAAATCTCTGAACCAAATTCTGCTGGTATCGTATAGCCATATAATCAAATATCTAGAATTTGCTTTTGGTAAATGGTTCTTTCCCTTAATCCAAACCTAGTTGCCATTCAATTGTGCTTACCTTGTCAACAGGGGTTGTGGTGTTCACCAACATGTCCTGCTGCCCCTCTAACTGCTGCAGCTCTCTTCTGTGATTCTGCTTCATGTTTTTCGCACTCTTAAAGGAAACAGAAGTTGCTGGGCAAAGGGATCAGGCAGAAAGGTGAAGATATCTGAGCCAGCAAGCCTGAATGTAAGTTCAGGGGTACTTTCCAGTAAGAGTTTTGTGGGTAAGAGCTTTGAAAGTGAGTTAGAAATTTGTGTGTGTGTGGAAAAAGTGAACATTTATGAGCAAGTCACACTGATAGATGTTTTTTTCACAGTTTGAAATGACTGGGTTGGCAAATGGCATTTTTAAAGTTTTCTTATAGGGAGAGAAGCTAGCAAGTGAAGGAAACCCTTATATACCATCCTGTACTATACCATGCTATGCTATGCTACACTATACTACTATGACCTTACTATATTACTAACAATATAGTGCAGGGGTTGCTTTCTGTACCAAAACTCACTGATATAACATAGCCTCTATTTACAAGGGTAAATTCTGTTGCTCTGCAAAACAAGGTCATGACATCCAAACTGTCCTTCAGGAACAAGCCTGGCCAATGTTGGCTCCCACAGCTGCCTGGGCACGGTTTGTGAGACTGGCAGTGTCCAACCCAGGGCTGTGCGATCAGTCGAACAGTAGTCATGAAACAGTGTTGAAACCTATGTCATTCCCCACACCCTTTTTGTTCATTTTTCACTCATATTGGTAAAGCCAGAGAGATTACAATTGCCTCGTCCTCAGGTTCTGTTTCCCATTAGCAATTTTTTTACTTTCCTATATTTTTTTTCCCAGTTGTTCACTGTGCTAGCAGACACCCATAGACCATTTCTCAGTGACTGCAGTCCTGCTTCAGTGATGCACTGCACTTCAGCTGTTAAAACTTTAGCCTGATACCACCAGGTAAGACTTCTAAAATTGTTCTGATTATAGCACATGGAAGTGAGAGTAGGATAAAGTTTGTGATCAATGCATATACATATATCAGCTGGCAGTGATAAATGCATACCTTTGCTAGTGTGTTCGGTTTTGGAAAAGTTCCATGAAATGTTACAGAGTAGCTTTTTTCTTGATTTGTCTCTTTTTTATGTGAAAAAAAGAAAAAAGTACACCAAGAGTCCAGATGATACAAGTACATCAGCCATTATAACACATTACAATTAAAATGTAACACTGGAATATTTATTTAACTGTCAAAATAACTAAAGAAAAGCAAAATATGCAGTATGAGGAATTCCCTTTTTTTATTATTTTGCCAGGAAGTATACTTGAAAATATAGTCCTCTAATTTATTTGCACCTTTCTATTTCACTCATTGCAGTGCATATGTTGTAAATATATATCAATGAAATTCTTTAAACTTCACATCAAGCTTTGGCTCAAGCACATGAAAAAAAGGACAAAACACTTCAAATTCTAAATTTCTGGGGTTTCAGTCAAGTCGAATTTTCACAGACTTGAGTGAGAATGTTCTTAATTACAGGCTGCAAAATTTGGGTTGAAAAGAGGGAAAAAAGTATGTTGCACAAATGTTAACAATGAGCAAGGGTTATGAACGCTCAGTCTCTCATGAGACCCTTGCCGTTAAAATATAATGAAAGGGAAACTTTGAGAGGGTGAAGAGTTCAGATCTTGCCCCAATAAACCTTAAGAGTTCAAGATATTGAGATTAGGGTCCTGTACTTCTGCTAGTGATGAAAATACCCCCTCAGATTGATATTATTTTAAAATATTCATGCTGAAGCCCACCAAAGGGAGACCGCTGTAGCATGAACATAAAAATAATACTATAGGATCAGACTTATTCATGGTAAAACTGAGAGAACGGGTTCTGGGGAAAGAACGCTCCAGAAGGGTCTCTTGCAAGTTCCTCCCCAACCTCCTGGTGGAAATTACATGTGGTCAAGGGCCAGGCAACTCTGAAAGCAGTAACAAGCTGGTATGCATTTTATTTTTAAATACTTCTTAAAGAACATTCTCTCTGGTTTGCAACAGAAATACATCCTCTACTGGTGACAAGCCACATCACTTGTGACCAACTTGGGTATCGAAGAAGCATTAGTCTGTGACATCTTTTGTTGACTCCAGTGGAGTTTATAGAGGTCAGACATTATAGGCCAGGTGATCTTTTTGGGAAGAGAAAACAAATGCTGTTACCATTGACACATACGATGAAATATGTTATATATGAGTAAAATATGGGTATCTAATTATAAAAAACTAGGTTTTCTTTATTTGTTTCTCAATACGGTTCAGACATTTTGTGGTTCTTTTTATAAAGACTCAACTGTTTTTTAGACTGTGTTTAGTAATTTTCTCATGAATGAAAATCTGTTTAACCTTCCCTCAAGGAAATTTCCAAACAAAACACGATAGAAGCACGTATATTACCCTGCGTGATGTACATGAAAAGAATTGAAAACTTAAACTAAATTAAATTGAAACATCAAACATGATAAAATAAAAGTCAGAAATTTTGCATCTTGTCCTGGCCTTTCATGCTTTTCTTCAGAAATGATGAAAAATGTTGTGTGATATTTACTGATTGCTTATTTTAAAGGCCTTTCAGTATTTTCTCATGTGAAAACAGAAAATAGAATATAGCATCAATAAAACATAAAGCATCAAATCCTGTATCGAGACAGGTATTAAAAAATCTTGACAGTATGGTATTTCTTTAGAGTGCCATATTTACATCTTTTTTAATGTCTTTAATAGTGAAATGAAACTCAGTCACAGATTTGAAGCTTAAGATTCGTATCCAAGAAATGTGTGGTCTGCTGTCTTGTTATTTGGTTCTCCATTTTTCCTCTTACCCGGTTCTGCAGCTTTTCCTTTACATCATCCTTTTGTCTTACGAACCAGGATCTGCTCTTCCTCATTGCCAATGGCCTTCTCTCACCAATGATATATTAGCAGTGTGTCTTGCAAGTTGTTCTATTAACTTTTCCCTTGCTCTGACACTTCCCAGGTTCAGAGGTGCCCCAGAATGCACTGCCCTTAAGGCATTAGAAGATAAGGGATTAGAAAAAAATCAGGCAAGTTCTCTCTCCTCTCCTCACTTGCTTTATTTTAATATGGCAGAGGTACTTTAAAGTAGCAGAGGTTTACTTCTTATCATATACTAAAATGACTTAAAAACAGTTCAACTAAAAATCCAGTAAATACAGATTTTAAAAAATATCAGCTGTTATATAATGTTTCTGTTTATAAACTCTTTGAGCATTTGTTGAATAAATCAAGATATAAAACTAGAAGGCAGGTACTGAAAAATAGTAACTGAACTAGAACAGGCTCAAATAAAAAGAATTTATTTAAATTCCACTCAGTACACATTGCATGATCAAAAACATAATTCAAAAGACAAGTTAAATATGACATGCCATAGAATAAAGAAAATTTTATGAAAATATGCAAGCTTGGAAATCTTTACCCCCGTGTAATAAAAAAGTAAATAGATTGATTTTGCAGATAAAATCTGCCATCAAATAAATAGGCAAAAGTTTGTCTTTGACTGCTTTGACTATATGCTGATGAATGTATACTTATGATACAATGATCTGAAAAATCTTTGCAATAGCCACCTGACTCTTATCTTCTGGTTTTCAAGACCACTGAGCAAGGATTCATCTTTCTTACTTTCATCTAATTCCACAATCTCTTTTAATTCTTTTTCAAGAGAGGACTCCACAGGCTTTTACAGGGACCTAATAGAAAATAGAATAATTTATGTCAGTCTCTGGACTAAACCCAGGTTACACATAAGAAGACGCAACTGTGTTGATTCATTTGATTTGCCAGTTCCATAAAGGAACTGAGTGGTGACAGTTTGTTGATTTAGTTTAATCCTCCCTTTGATTTCTAGATGGGTAAATTTCCAACTAAATACTCCCTGCTGCACTACTTTAATTTTACAGAATTTTAGATTTCAGATACCTCATGCCCTAGCCCATAAACATTCAGGCTTGTCAATCTGTTGCTGATCCTTTAATTTTCAATTTTAGCTGTCATCAGAAAATCAATTTTCAAGGTAAATATCCTGAAATTGTTGTTACATAGATTTTTCATTATGTTACAGTGCTAATTTCTTTATAAAAGCTAAAAAAAAAAAAAAAATCTTGGAGATGCTGATATTTCAACAAATTCAGAAAAAAAGACCAAAACAAAAAAAAATTAAACAAACCTAGTAAAGTAAGTTTGTTTTTTTTTTATATAAGGTGTGCGATCTTCTCTGAATTAGAACTGCATTATAGCAAGGTTTTGTTAGTACAAGTATATCAGGACAATACTTGTGTTGTATTGATGCTGCATCACATTCCATAAGCTCCTACCCACAAATAAATTCAGGTATGTTTTTTTCTCCTTACAGCATTGTGTATGTTACAGTAACACCAAAAAACAGCTACAGAAGAACATCAGTTTTCTGTCATGGAGTTGTCTGGGAAACAAAGGTGGGATTCAAATTTTGCCTTAATAATTCTGTGGCTAGAGTATGGATTAGCGTATCCAAAATATTTCTGTCAGGCAAAGGCAGAAACTAGTGTTGTATCCTGCCCATTAAATAGTTGACCAGAACATGTGTTGCTCCAAATTTGATACTTTCTACATTAAGAGAAAGAAAAAATAATTGATTTGTCCTCTATCAGAGGATTCCCGGGGAGACTGTTTATGTGATTGTATAGAGCACTGGAAACATGCCTTAGTCTTATGTTTGTGTATGGATTTGTGTATATATAAAGCTTGCACCCTTTTTGTTGTGGGTGCATGTGTATATATATACATACATACACAGATATGCATACATACATTTACATCTTAGCAATACCTTTAGCAATATTTTCATTATTTCATGTTCATGTCTTTGAAGAAATTGAAAGGGATTCTTAATTCCTTGTTACCACATCCAGAAGTGTAAAGAGCTTTTAGGCCACAAATAAAACTTAATTTAGGCAAACCATCGTAAGAATGCTATTCAAATTATTTTTCTGCTTTGTCTTCTGTCTCAAAGAACACCTGAGAATTTGAATATAACCCAAGAACTTGCTTTAGATTTATGGAAGCATTCCCTAGCTTCTTCCAAAACATTGACTTTAAAACAATCTTTGTGTTTGTTTTTGTAAAGTGCTCAGTGCTATAGACCATACAAAGGGAAATGTGATCTCGTCATAAGCAGTCAAAATAAATGGCACAAATCAGATACAAGCTGCACCAGATGACCTGTAGACCTCTATAAAAAGCCGTATCCTTTTATTCTTTCTCATTTTAATTTAATGGACGGATGACTCTATTTTCAATGAGTTTTCTGGGAGATTTTTGTAGAGAGTGCAGTTGAGTAGATCAATTAATTTTGCATAGGAAATCAAATACAATTGGGGTTTCAAAGTTCAAAGTAAGTCAGTATGACAGAAGTAGGTAGGCTCAGGAAGGGGAGCAGAAGCCTTATGTAGTAGACTTTCTCGTGGGACATTGAGCAAAAATGATCAAAACCAATGATCCAGCAAGGATTTTTAAACACAACATTGAGAAATGGAAGCTTGAACATGAAACATGTAATACCCTTGGGTTTTTGTATGTGGTTTGTACGTATAAATGTTATGTTTCTAAAGCTAATAAAGACCCCTTCTAAAGTTGAGGCTCTCTCTGTTACTGTAAATAAAATTTCCCCAACCTCTGAGACTGTGTGTTGTATAATACCCAGAACAAAATAAGGGGGTTCAGGTCTCCCTAGATAAGAGGTGTTTGTCTGGTTTTTGGTAGCTGGTCTTTGACCAACGTACTCACATTTGTCTTTATAAAATTTATTTATTTGTTGTTTATAGTTGTTTCTAATGAAAATACTGTGATTTTGATTTATTAGGTAGAAGGAACATCGCATGTTTTCAACGGCATATACTTTTCCATAAAATGGCTAACGCATTGATTAGCTTACAAGAGTGCCAAATACAAGCAATTTTTCATGGTAAGCTTACACCAAAACAGAACCTATGCCCGTCCCATCCTTTTTTTCATTACAAGCACAGTAATGATCTGACTGTTTTGGAATATTCTCCTTTCTTCAGAAGTCTTCTTAGTGTTAATTATGTACTATGTCATATGAAGCCTTAAAGTGATAAGCGCATTATTTCAGCCTAGCCTATCCAGCTCTTTTTAGGCTACGGCAATGCTGCCCAGTAAGTGAACCCCGTTGCTCACGGTAAATATGGCCCCTAGTTGTTCCAGACCAGGGGTTACATTATTGAGCACAGTACAGATCTCTGCCTACCTACATAGATGAAAATGACATAATAAAGGTATACACATGTGATGGACAACTACATTGCAGACCACAGAGTATACCTGTTTTACAGTATAAAGAGTATAATGCTATCATCACTTTGTTTCTCAGCACCAATTACACATACAACAGAATAAAAGTCTGTTTCTCATTCTAGAAATTCAAAGCCAATCCAAACTAAACTTTTTCAACAAGTTGTTTGAATATTTTCTTTGCTATTACTTCATTTTTATTCAGGTCTGTATTTTCTCATTTTCAGCAGTACCCCAAACCAGAACTGACAAGCAAATAAAGGAAAAGTTTTGTATTGTCACATCGCATTTGATCAGAAGGAAGCTATGACACACATAGTATGTTCTCATTCTGTACAAATCCTGTGATGGAGAAATAGCTGCCAATTCTCTGTGTGGCAGAGTCTGGCCTTTTGCAAAACCTGCAGAAACAGACAGAAACAGGCCTGAAAATCTCACCTAATTGTAAAGAGCAATTCCTCTGTGAAGAGGGTAGTTATGGATGGGCAGGTGGATAAGTAGCTTGTAAAAGGGGAGAAAACCTGCTAAGAGTTCTTAACAACTGAGTTGTCCCCTTATCACTTAAGGAGACATTAACTTTCTCTTTAAGCAAAACTTTTCCCTTTGGATACCTTCCATTCTGCAAAATGAGGACAATCATATTTATATATATCTGGGGAGGCATACTATAAATATCAATTATTTAATGAAGCTAATGTTCTTGCAACTAACAAAGTACATTAAAAAGTGTTGAAATAGACCTTTTACATAAAATTTATTTCTTTGTTTTAAAAAGTGTCTGTGATCTATTTCCTCCCTTTCTGCTCTTACCCATCTCATTAAAACTAACCTTACTGTTCTTCAGCGGTTTTATTATGTTATCTCCAATACTATATAATGACCTGGAATGTAATCTCCATACTCACATGACATTTTAACTAATAAACCTGTTTTTTGGAGACTTCTTCAAGCTTCAAACTTGTGCTAATGCTGAAAGGTCTATATCTTAAATGATTTCTATAGTGAAGACTGATAAGGAGTGCTTAGAAGTCTAATTGAATAGCCTATTGTTCTTATCAGAAAAAATAAGCCAGAATTTTAGATGAAATAAATGAATATAGTTCTATCAAAGTCAGTTAAAGTATGTGACTTTGTAGTAGCTGTGACTGAGGGTAATATTCAAGCATAAGGGTATGAAACAAAGCACTGGAGTCCATCAAGAGGGTGGCTGAAAGATGTCTACTTAGACACTTTAACGAACTTTAACACTATCAGACCTCACTTACCCAGCCTCCTTATTGTTATACCTCACCTGAAAAGGGAAACAAATATTTCATTCCTATAGCCTTTATCAAAGATGTGGATCTCATGGATTAAAAAAAAAGAATTAAAAATTAAATTGTTCCTAACAGGGAGACATATTTGTTTGCATGTGTTGCATCTGAGTGTATATACACATATGTACCAGGGAATTTGAAACTGCTGTTACGGGAATGTTTTGAAGACTGCCAAAACTGGAAAATTTTAAACTGTAAAACTTCTTTAAATTAAAGTGTTGACAGCACTTTTCTTGCTAGTTGTCAGTTCTACATGTTATTACTCATCATCACTATCTCTACAAAATTGTTTGCCTTTAACACTTACATCTTAAATTAGCCGTGAGGACACACCACCATGATGCCATATGGTTAGCACTGACAGCTGGGGTCCTTGGTGGTTCTTAGTTGCTAAGGTCAAGTTTTTTGGGCTTGAGAGATCCTCAGTGAGAGAAATCAAAACCTAGGTGGGCTTGTCTTCTCTGATTATCCTTGCTGGTATCTGATGTTTTGATACTATCAAAAGAGGGGATGTCATCTGGTCCCTGCACTGTTTATCTTCTATTATTTTGTGTTGCCAGTCATCCTTTGCTTTCAGCAGCATGCCCTGTCCATTTGCAGTTCCTTGTGCTTATCACCTTCTTTATCTTCCAACTTTCAGCTACTTGGATGTCTCATATGTGCCACTACACCCATTTTTCTTTGCCCCTTTGGTGGTCACATTGCTCACATGCTTACATAACACACGTTCAAGTGTTGCCATGCTATACCTGGCTATGCCATCACAGTGGTACAAAATACTTACGTATCTATTTCCTCAGGGCATTTGTAATTGGGATCAAAGCAGGCTCTCTGATGAGTATATTTGTAATTTATAGGCATCATAGGCCTCCGTTTTAAATACATGTATGCTGTAAAGAGGTACACTACATTCAAACGCCATACTGAAGAATCCTTTCTGATACTTTTAGTCTTATTTGAAATTACTTTATGTAATTTTGTCCAATGATTACAGTGATAGAAAAGAGGTAAATATTCTAGAAGTGTCCTTCATTCGTTCTCCCCCTTGCTCTCACCAATAAAAAGTTTTCAAATGCTTGTATATACTGATGAACTCCCAGTTTCAGAATTCAGACCACATTCAGTTATAAGGTGCTTTATATTCAGCCAGTGCTATTAAAGAAGTGTATTTTAAATCAGTCAGATCTTATCAAGGCAATTTATATTGCCCTCCTACAAGTGTAGAAATGATTTACAGTAAGTGTCTTTACCTCATAAAATAGCTAAATGAGTTTTCTGCTTCAAAAGTGCTTAAATCATGCTACTTTCTCCATTTATGAAACAATTTATGTTTTCAGACACACAAGCATAATGGCATCAAAATCTGTTAATTGTGTTATCTCTTTTTACCGTGCTCTTTATTTATGTCCCTGTTTGGTTTAATCTTTTTTTATTGACTTTTAAAACTCTTTTTCACATTATAGTTGTATTTATTGTAGGGAGTCTTATTTACATCACCATTATTGTTAATTACTTGTGAATTGCATCGTTTGCTATGCCTTTTAAGAGTTTCCTTTCTAATGACTGACCTTTCAGGCAGAAACATTAGTGCAAATTGTAGCATATTTTTAACTAGTGTTTATAACAGCAGCTTTAACTTATTACTTTAAAAAATGAGTGGCTTTATACTTCTTTTCTTGAGTGGTAATTAAATTATTGTAGCATTGGTGGTATACAGCCAAGGACACAATCTTCTTGTGTTTGTTCTTCTGTAAATATTAAATAAACACAGTCTTTACCCCAGAATGCAGACAAGGGTGAAAGAAACAAAGTCAATTTTTTTTTCTTCTTTCATTTTGAAGATGGAAAACTAGAGCAGAAACCTTCTAAGTGACTTCTCCAAGGTCATGTATTAAGGCTATGCCAGTATTGGCTCTCCTGAGTCCGACTTTGCAGATTTATCCAGACCACCCTTTGGTTTTGAACGCTTCACCTGTATTATGTGACTTGTTGACTTTACCATGGAAAAACTTGTGGCCCCATCAAACGCATGAAACATGGTGTGTGGCTCTAGAATATAACTCTCCAGCACAGTGTTGTCTCACTTTCCTGCCCATTTTTCTGTATGCTGATGCTCAGCATGGCTATGTAGAAGCGAGCAGTCTTGTCAAAATAAATGTTTTAAGCCATATGTCTTAATCTATGTCACACATTGAACAATGTTTAGAAACATGTTAACTAATAAGATTTCACAAGCTTACTGTATATATACATACATACTATATATATGTAGGCAGGACAAACAACTGCATAAGATCCATTATCTCAGTGGTAAGGAAAAAGTAAAAATGCTCTCTGCAAGACACCTATATCAAAAGATACTAGGGCTTATAAAATATTACTTGATGATGTTTATATACTGTAATCAAAATTCAATTAAGGGAGGGTCATAAATTTTGTTGTGGTTTTAGAGTATAAGGTAAATTTTCCTGCTACTGAATAAAGTCATACTTTTCAGTACTCTCTCATGATTTTTAAATGTATGATAAACATCACTACAACATTTTCAGTTACTCTTGGTGTTATTTTAGAAGATTTTATACCTTCCTTCGCAGAGGAAATGTTTATATATTTATTTAAAATCACCAACATGACTAAGAACAGTTGTGTTTTGTGTGCATTTAAAATAATTTCCCAGGTTGGTGGTGTTGGGGCAGAGTTAGTCATTTGTGAATTTTCATACTGTTTTTGGGCATACACTAAGATAAGAGGAAGAAAGAGGAGGTAGCTATTACTAACTCATAATGTATGATACTGCATTTTAAGCAAGTGAAATTATGTCAGTACCCTTAGATTAACTCAGTAAATATGTTTGATAACAACCAGCAGAGAAAATTGACCACTAATGGATGAAATCACCTCAACCAACAGCAAGTATGTTACATAGCAGTCAATACAACCTGAGAGAGCAATATAAAGAAAGATTAAAAGCACATTCTTGTGAGACCAGCTCTAAACAGGTAAAAATTATTCACAGGTTACTACGCTGCCCTTTAGCACTCACTTTAATAAGTGAATTCTGGCCTTACGGAAACTACTTTCTTTACCCTTTTAGACTAAAACAGGACAGACTTAGAACACCTTTGCCAGAAGTGGAAAGGTTTGACAGGTCCAAGACACAGTCCTTCAAAACACTTAGGAGATGTTCTTGAGAACTGGATATTAGAAGAAACTTTGTTGGCATCAGTGAGATAAGGCCAGCTTTTGGTCTATATTGCAAGTAAAAGAGGGAACTGTTGGCACACTGGGCCTAGTAAAAAGAGAGAGAATATTTTTCCATGGAAACGTTAGTGTTTTCCCTTGAATGCTAATTTACAATATGTACATTTACACATACCTGAAATAGCATGCCATTCTGTTTGGAGGACATCTGTTACGTAGATAGTCCTAATCTAGGGAAAGACAGTACCTTTTTACTGACTGTTGTGATCAGTTTTGGGAAGCTATGGAAAAACTTTAAGGACACATTACTAGATATAAAAATGTTATACACTTGCAAAAATACGGACACTAATGCAGATCATCAGTAGTTTAAAAAATATCTGGAGTCTTCTATCTATGTATGTTGACTGAAAATATATTGGGTAACCTTTGCAAATGCACAGCTAAGGCATTGCAGTTTACAATCCCGTTGAATGTGTAATGCTCTGCTGGCTTTGTCACTGGCTTCTTACAAACCAAACCTGCCTGGGAGTTTTGACAAGGAATATTTTGTACCAGTCCTAGATAAAGAGATGAGCAAAAGGTCCATCTTTCCACGAGTTATACAAGGAGACATCAGTTCCTGCTGTTCCTTCCATTCAGGAAAAAAAAACTGAGGGGGGAAATGTCATAATTGTATGTATATGTTATTTGACCAAAAGTACACACTGCTACTGCAACACAGATCAGCTCCTTGTTATACAGTAGAACCACATATGCTTCCACTGTGCCTTGTGGTCACATACATACATGTTGTTATAATGTCTGCATCTGCATCTACCACATGCCCAACACAGCCAGTTAAATATTTGGATGTGCATGTTTGTGCACATGAGTATGAGTGTTCCTGTCCCTTGATCAAACAGGTGCTCTTCCCATGGCATGGGAGACTGCACTTGCTTGCCTGGTTGTTTTAGACCTTATCAAGTTAAAAAGGAGGTGCTTGTGCAGGATTTTTCAGGTAGAGATTGGCTAACTCAACCACCAGAAAAAGTAATATGACTTACTACGACTTCTCTACAAGGTAAGGATGCTTTTTATGAAGGAGTATCAGGTAATGCAGCACAGACAGGATGGGTTGTACTGAAGGTCATCTGCAGCCCACAGGGCAGAGGATTAGCATAGTCACCTTGTTAAAAAGAGATGATGTTACAGGGGCTTGAGTATAATGGGTCTCTCTTGTCATTACTCCTGACCTGTAGAATGAGCTCCAACGAGTGTGTAAGAGTACTGGAGAGGCATAACACCCTTTTTAAGGGCTACTCATATGTGAAATGCTGGCGGACTTGTGTGTGGAAGTTTTCATCAATGCCACTTCTTCCTATAGAGTGTGAAATGTACTGTTGAAAGCAACCTCACAGCAACTTCATCTGTCTACTAGAGGAATTCTACGGGAAGATTCAAAAGGCACTTTGTCTTGGAATTTCTGAATGTAAAAAACAAATCTTCTTTCAGTCCCACCAGTATGATACATGTAGGTAAGTCCATTGCTACAGTAGTGACACAACTGGGGGCAGGGGCAAGAAAAGGAGGGGGGAAGAGACACTGTAAGCATGCTTAATAACTCAATTATTAATGAGTGCAATACACTGAAATCTTGGTATTGTCTCATTACCATGTTGTTACTGTAGACGCCTTTCCAGGATGTGAATTACCTTAAGGACTCGTGTGCCTGAAAGCAAGATTGGTACCTTGCCCTTTGTATTTATGACAGATGTGAAATGGTTAAGTTTTGAGAAACATCATAGCTAAACTTTTCAAAAAGATTTGATGTTTTGTCAATATTGATTCAGGCTTCTCAGTGTCAGTGGAGTAAAAAATAATAAAGTCCTGTTGCTGCAGGGACATGAAGAAAAGATGTTTGATTGATTCTTCCATTATCCAATGACAGCTATTATGGAGCAGGGAATAAAAATGGCAATTATATTCTTGCTTTATAGAGGAAAAAGAAGAAAAAAGAAACTGTTCTAAGATTTACAGAGTTGACATACGAGAGCTGAAATATGCCAGATACAGGAACTGCAATGATTGGTTTCACAGCCCTCTTTCCAGAAGCACAGACATTTAGGCATAATGTTTGCATTCAGCACTTACTTAAAACTAATAGGAAGTGGTGTTTAGCTATATTGAACAAATAAGCGCATCCACAACCGGTATGCACATTAGGAAATGGTATAGATGTATACCCATTAATGTATGAAGTAGATTTAAAGAGATAAAAAAGCCTGCAGACACTT
Organism: Himantopus leucocephalus; assembly: GCA_003993805.1. Classification (NCBI taxonomy): domain Eukaryota; kingdom Metazoa; phylum Chordata; class Aves; order Charadriiformes; family Recurvirostridae; genus Himantopus; species Himantopus leucocephalus. The sequence goes on along the minus strand of RSEF01000001.1, from coordinate 122,147,986 downwards.
TTTTAATGTTTCCCTTTTGCTTAGATTAAATTTCATCACAATAAAATGTTTTCCAAACACTCAAACACAGTATAAGGTGCTGCTTATTTTTGTATTTCCAGATAAAAGTTGTGCAGACAAGGCTGCTTTCCCCCTCTCCCAGTACTTCCCGTTATTTTCACATGCTTCACATGTTCAGAGACAGAAAGCACATTTGCACAAAACATATTTTTCAATCTGGGAGAAAAAAATTGCTCTGGATTTTTTAAACTCTGATATTAATTCTAATAAACATAACTTTCATCGCATCAGATTGCATTTTATTTCGAGAAAATAAAAGGAAATAATTTATGATGTTTGTGGCTTTAAACATAAAAAACACAATAATATATACATCTTTGATCTGGAACAATGTCCCCCTTTGAACTCTGTAATAAAAACAATTCAACAATGTGGTCAGTTTGTGGTTGTTTTTTTTTTAACATAGCCTCCAGATGTGCAGTGGAAAATGGAAGTAAAAATATGTTAGATGTTCTTGTTTCTTGAGACAAAGCAAAATTACTTTGTTAAATTGTTCTTTTAATTCTATTAAAACATGACCTACAGCTGCAATTTTACAAGGAAGGTTTGTCCATTTTGGCATTCCAGTGAAAGAATTAATTTTTTATTTGCTTATCTTTGTTTTAGTTGGTCTAATTTTATCTGTATATAAATGCAAGGTTGAAAATAATTCCTTAATATACATCTGTTGATTACACAATCTGTGTTAATAAAAGATAAATTACATAAATTGTTCTTTATTTCCCAAGTGATCTGAAGAATCAGCTACTTCCCAAGTAGCTGAAGAAAATAGCAATGTTAAGTGTTGCTCAAGCTGAAGGACAAGTTAGAAAAGAAAAACTGCTTGTTATTAGTGACCATTCAATTGGCACCTCTTTTCATAAATCATATCTGCCTTTGTGCAACAGTGCAACTTCTACTCTTCTGGCTAGCTCTTTTTCCACTTTTGGTAATCTACAATGTCTGCTGTTATAATTTGCGTTAAATATTTTCCCCGGTGGGTAACAGAAGGTAACAGAAAATCTCTCATCTGGTAAAACCTCTCTGTTTTACCATGCTAAAAAACTTCTCTCAAACCTCAGAATGATTTTTCAGCCACCGGGTCTTAAAATACCTGAATCTGCTTTATTGTCAGCAAATGCTACCCTTCCAGCTTCTCACCAGGCTCACAACTCACCCCTCCCTTTGTCTCTGCTTCCCCTGGTGTGCTGGTTAAGTCACAGATGTGTGGACTATGTCAACTGGACCACAGCCAGCAGGTGCATACGCGCTTCCAGACTGAAGATGCATAGTCAAATGTTATCCCATGGTGTCTTTCATAGATCTCACACATAGCACTACCAAAAGCCACATTAACATGATAGATCTATCTGAGTCTTTACCTTAATTGCAGAAATGAAATTCCTTTTTAAATGGTAGTTGTCTGTCTTTGTTCTCATGGAAATACACTTCCCTAAGGTCTAAACTTCCTTTTGATGGTTGAATTGTTTGTTGGCCTTCCTCAGAGTAGGCTGTGACCCAGCCCTTATGACTGGTGATGCTGTGGTGGCAGATAGACACTTAACCTTACTTTCTGGTGAAATATCTAAACGATATTCTGCACAGTTTAACTGGAGTATTGTAAGTAGACTAGGAAGGCTGAGGAAAAACAGGAAACGAGCTTCTTTTTTCTAGCGTAAGCAGTCAAAAGGGTTTTACTTCAGACAGCAAATGATAGCAGCTGGCATGAGCGCTACACCTTTTACTAGGACCCTATGAGCAATCTAACGCTAAAAATAATTCTACAGTATGAACAGTAATTTATTACATTTTATCAAGTTGAATGTGTCATGTCCTATATCTTCAGAAAAGGAAAATAAAAGTGAAGGTAGACATCATTCAATAACGTAAAAGTAGAAAAGAGTAAACAACTAGTTCTACAAAATATTCTGTCAAGGAAATGCATTATAATTGTCATTTTGCAACAGACAACATAATCCAATATCTGATCTCTAACAGTAAACAACACTAAATACCGTGAGAAGAATAAGTGTGTATGGGTGACACAACAGTTTTCAGAATGGGTATCTTTTTCCGTTTGTTGTTGGATTTTTTTTTTTTCATAAAGTACCTGGGATGGAATACACTACAAAGATGTGACACATTTTGAAACTGCATAAACAGTAAGCTGCTAACAAGAAAAGAAACAAAATCAGGCCTTTTTCAGAACAGAAAATCATATCTGTTCCTTCTTAACTTTAAACGAACATCTAGTATTGCTTTAAACTATTAATGAGTTATAACTATATGATTATCTTCAGTTCATCACATGAGTAACTAACTATTTCAAGCCTTTGTAAATACTATGCTACAGTGTAATGAAATAATTACTCTATCTTCAAAAGCAGGGGTTAGTCTTAGAGAAGGATTTAAAAAATAAAGTACCCAAAACACAGAAAGATAGATCGTAACCTCAAAAACCCAGGGCGGTTACTCGTCCCAGAGTGACTAGTCACTGTGTGGGTGGTTTACTGACCATGGTCGCCGGAGTCTGTTGGTGAAGGGAGCAAGAGCCATACTTGAAAGCTGTTTTCAATTCGTTTCCTAACATAGGCTAAAACATGTTTAATTTGTCGGTGCAAATCGTGTTCAGTGCACTACTGGGAAAGCATGTTTCGCACCTTAATAATTGTAGATGCTTTCTGATACAGGTACTGAGATATTTCGACCTCTTTTATAAGTAAGACTTAGGGATTTCCTACTCCATGTATCAAGCCAGGAGACCTGAGAGCAGGCGTGAACCCACACGTCTGCCTCCAGCTTTCAGGTATTATCTAATGGGAGGGGAAGGAAGGCTCAGCTCAAGAGGGCATCATAACATGACTGCTGCAGGACTGATGAAGATCTGAGTGTAGTGCAGCACAGTGGCATGGTCACGTGAGTTTGTCCTGATAGTGAGTGTTTGTGAGAGCTCCCAGGAAAGGTGGAGCATGGCTAGTGGTTGATAAAGGGATGTAAGAAGAGTTAGGAGTTTTTGTTAGTAAAAGCCCCATTTTAGGTGTAAGCAGATGATTACCAGGTATTAAAGTGTATATGACATGAACCTTTGTCCCACTGATCTTTACTGTAACACAGGAGAGTTACTTGCAAAAGTTAGGCAGCAAAACTACTCCCTGAGTAAACTTTTACAGCACTGTGCACTGAAAGGGCTCTGTCCCTTTTGCCTCCATGCAGCTGGTGCAAGATGCCCTCTTTAATCAACAACAAAAACTACAAACAAATGGGAGTATTACAAGCAATTTTTTTTTCAGTAACTACCTTTTATTGTTTATACATGCCAGCTGAAAATTTTTCCATGCATTCCCTAGCCACTGTTTATGTATAAAATAAATTTACATGCAAATTAGTATTTACAAAGTATTTTTCATTATTTTAAAAATGAAAATTGGCTTTTTAAAAATCATATATATATTCAAGGACTTGATTTTTTTTTACCAAAAAGCTTTTAAATTAAATAATAGACTTTCCCCCATTTTTGCAATGTTTGAATGGAAGCACCATTTTCTGAGAAACTCTGATAGTTCCACTTATTTTTTTTTCGAACTAGTTTAGTGGAGAATTTATCTTCATATGCTTTGTGCAGTAGTTCAATTTTTCTGTGAGTTTTGCAAGAGAATGTGTGCTCTTCCTTATTCTCATGCTTGGAATACCATCTGAAGTGGTCACATTCCTGAATGTTGTCTCTTTTTCTGTGCATTAATGTACTCGTGGACTGAGCATACTGAGTAGTGGTTTCACCTGCCAGAATGTGACTGAAGGAATCAGGATGAGTGACAGATGACCCAAATGTGGAACAGCTGCTATTGATGTCAGTTTTTGCTAGAGCTGATGGGTTTTAATGCTTTATAACTACAGTATCACTTTTCAGAATAAACTTTCTCACTATGCATGTTCAATGGAACCAAACCAAAAAAAAAAAAAGCCCAAACAAACAGAATCACAAATAAGAGAGTCTCTTCCAATACTTACCCTCAGTGTCTGCTCCTGGATCTATGGCATGAAGGTGCAGACTTTTTTGCCACTAGAACCACAGTAGATGTTACTTATTTCTGTTTGACTGTTATTAGATGGGGGGTGGTATGGGTAGAAGGGGCCAATTTCCTTAACAGAGAACAATAACAGATTTCAAATAAGAAATTATCAGCTCTGTCAGAGGACATAGGAAGGGTGTGTGTCCTGAGGTTACAGGTAAGACAAGTAAACCCACTGTCTTCAATGACCCTTGTGAAATGCAAAGGAATGCAGGGGAAGATTTCAGACCACAGAAGATGAAGCAGATCAAGAAGAGTATGAACTTTTTGTGGTTTATGATTGCCACCATCATTGACTGCCTACTTAATTTTAGGCACTTCTTTTAAACAAAAATTGTAAAAAAAAAATCATTGTGTTACTAGTATTGAGTGAAAAAATTAGCATTGGACTCATGATACAAGAGTGCTGTTCTCTATACAAAAATCATATTTTGATATGTAATGGGGAAAGCAGCAGGATATATTTTATCTTTGTATTTTCAGTAAGCAATTTTTAAATAGTATGTTGAAGTAAGATGCCACAACAGCTCGTCTTTAATACAAATAGAAACTTCTGCACTGCAGGCATCAAACTAGCAATAACCATACTGAACAAAACTCAGATCAGAAGAGGTAATAATTTAATACATTTATAATTAACTTTAATGGAAAATATTAGATTACAAGCCCAGGAAGATTGCTATTCTTTTCTTCGGACACTATAAGAAGATAATTATCATATTCTATGCACTGTAACTTTACTAGTTTCACAGTAAAGTTTAGAGTTTCACATTTTAGAGTGCAGCAAAACTGTTCAAGGGAGAAAAATTACTCTAACATTTACATAGGACATGATGTAAAACAACAAAAGCAGCAATCTTTATCTAGTCATCTTTTTTCTTCAAAAACCGTCTACTGCACACTACTGAAGAAAAATGCAGAGGTATAATATCAAGAAAAGAAGCAAACCTGCAATTAGCAGGAAACATTGCCTGATGAGATGAATATATTTGTCTGTTATGAGTTATGCCTGTTTTCCTCAGCTGAGGCTCTGACCTCTGAATCTTTAGACTATTGGCCAATTCATCATAGAGATATCTGTAGAAGCATATGTCATCACGCTTTCCTTATTTTTCCACTTACACCTTCCTAAACACAGTGATTAAGGATAATAAATAACTGTTTCATATATTCCAGGAAGATATTTTCATTACAATGTAAGATTTTATTGCCATCTCTCCGCCAGATCAGTGACAGCATGTTTCCCATCACCCTAACTGATTAGTCAGTGTGGAAGGCTATAACTTAAAAAATTAAAAAAAAAAAAAACTAGCTACTCTTTTATTGTTTGCTATGTAGAGCCCTTTATGAAGTTTAGTGTTATCAATGTGTCTTAAGAAAGAAACTCAGGAAAATTCTGTTTTAATGCCTATGGCACTACATACATAGTTTTATCAAATTTAGAAATGCAAGCTTGCTCATGGATTTGTGATGGTCCTTTTCTATGTGAAAATTTCAGAAGGAGAAAAATGTCTGGGGATATGAAAAAATGTAGGGCCATTGTGGGGCTTGTTTTGATATTTTGTAGGTTGCCTTGTGAGGCAGATGGAACTGGTCCAGTGAATTAATGGAGTCAACGGGACATCTGCAGTGCATAAGGGACACTCAAGTTGTTAGAGCAGCAGAGGGTCATGGAGCTGATTGAATGCCACATTGTCACCAGGAGAGAGCAGTAAGAAGTGCTGAGAGCTGCAGCAATTAATCCAACACAAACGTCCATTTCAAGAACATAGCTGTAGGTCACACGAGAAAATAAAGGTGAGTAATTTGCATAGCCTTGTCTATAACTAAAGCTTCACTGAGCTATCAGTTAAAAAGTAAGAAAACACAGGTTTAAGAGACACACTGCCTGGCAAAATTTGTCCTTTTTGTTTCAAGTTAGCTAATGACCACTGGGAAGAAACTGACCTTTGCAAGTTATATAATGTAGAGGCAGACACAGGTGTTATTTTTCATTATTTCTGTGCATTAAATGACAGATACAAATCAGCCATAATCATTGCTGAAGGCACAGGTGTCCTTAAGTTTAGCCTTGGATTAAGCAGTATTCCACCTTGCCCAACGTGAGCTGGAACAGACTCAAGTAAGACTCATTGACATTAATCAAACACTCTTTGGGCTAATGTATGCGGAGCACTGTCCCGCTTGTACTTTTCCCAAGTGCTTCGTTGTTACTGATTTTGCTGCCCCGGGAAACTGAGAGTCCTAAAACCTATGCAAGGGCAGGCAGCACAATGACCAACAGAGCTTTTCTTGAGCTTGGAGTTTTCATCAGATCCATTCGTGAAGTTAAGGGGATTCACATGCCATCTGCCTGGCCCTGAAAGGGCAGCAGCTGATATCAGCGAGTGCTGCTGCCAGGGCTCCTGTGCCAAAAGGGAGGAAGCTGCTTCCAGAGGGCCTCTGCTGTGTGAAGACTGCTCACACCAGAGCCAGCAGTGTGCAGACAGCTGAGCAGGAGCTTGGAAGTAATCTTGCAGTGCCCCTCCTCCATCTTGGTTTGAACAAACTGCAGTGGGACAACTGGTATTTAAGAGAATTTGGATGTTCAGAGACTAATGCAACTCACTAGGTGTATGGATCATCAGCACCAAAGCTCTGCCCTGAGCTTTAGTAAGCGTTCATTTCTTGCCAGGGCTATGAAGGACTGCGAGTCAATGAAGGACTTGAATAGAGTCCTTTCATGCTTACACTGAGTGGACACATAGCCACACTTACAGCCGGAACCAGCCTCAGGGTTGACAATAAAAAGGGGGACAGGAAGCAAGCTAGAAGGTAAAGAAAAAATTATGTATGATGTTTCACATGCACAGCCTATCTCTTCTCAGGAATGTAGCTTACTTGGTAAAGGACAGTTCTGCTCTTTACTAAGTGTAAGTCTCCACAATAGGTAAAATTTTTGTTTCTTGAGTTTTGCTTTTTATAAAAAATCTCTTGAATTGGCAAATATGAAAAGTATTTAAACATTTATGATGCATAAATATAACTTCCAGGTAGGAAAGTGAAAACTTTGGGAAGTTATAAGTGGTAGATGCAGCATACACAGAATAGCCTCCCTGGCTTTCTTTTATAGTTTATAGAAAGGGGTGGACCCTCTAGAGAGAACATAAAATCATGTTCCTATGGTGAAGTGCTGCTCGAGGTGCCTATCTCCCCTCAGGGACCCTAGGGAGGTTATCTATGTAGGCTGGTTTCTTCAAGGCATATCTTTTTCCCTCCTGACCCCCTCACACAGAAAACATTCATTACAGGTGAAATTTAGTTACATATGAAAGCCCTGCTGGCAAATCCCCCTGCACCATTAAATTTCACAGCTGCATTGGGGAAGGAACAGCAGACAGGAAACCTTAAGTGTCTGCACATCTCAACTGTACAGGTTGTCATGGCTTTCTGAGGTGGGAGTGGGCCAGGATGAGGGCTATGTTAATAACTTAGATTGTTCTTTGTCTCCACCTTATTACGTCTCTTTTTAAAGTCACAGAAGAATATTGGGGGGGAGAGATGGGGAGAAAAAAAAGCTTGGTATTAATATTGAATGATTTATCTTGTCAAAATGATCATTAAAAAGCCCACATAAAAATATTTCATGCCAAAGAAAAAGATCTGTTTCATCCTCTATGACATTTTCTTTTTCTTACTGTTATTATTTCTTTTACTTCAAATGTCAGTAAAATCTGAAGTAGAATATTTTAACGTGAAAGATCTGAAACTTTTATTTTAATGTTCTCCTCACCCTTCAATGAAATTAGTCAGTGAATTTGACAAAAATTTGGAAGTTGCTTGGGCCAGTCTGAAGTTAGCCTAATGGTGAGGAAAAAAATAGATGAAAAAAGATTCCTTGTCTATATAGTATTTTTCAGTCCTCATTTAGAGACATTTGTCATATCATTAATGTTTGTAACACAGCACGTACCCTCTTGCCAGAAGAATCCAATATTGCTGCATTTATCTGTCTACTACAGACATAAACAAGAAATGTCACTTTGTTTTTGGAAGATACTACCAAAAGCAATTAAAAATGACAACTTATAAATTGCCTTATTAGCCTCTTGTACTAAACCAGGACGGGATCTCACCGCTTGCCAGCGAACAAGACATCGTGCCCACCCGATCCCCGATATCCCCGGTTGCCCCTGTGGGAGGTGTGCTGGGGCGCTGCTTGTGCACAAGCTCCTCTGCGCGCTCGCTGAGGGGTAGGGACCTGCGCGCCTGCCCTAGCCACTGCCAGCCAGCACACAGGAGGCATAGTGTTTCAGACAAAAGCTGAGAGATTGTTTACAACAGAAAGTGCTTTCATTTCTGTTTCATTTCATCGTTGCTGGGATGGGAAAAATACACGGGTCTCAAAGACCAGTTCATGCTGTACTTACTTCTGCTACAAGGTCAAAAAGTACTGATAAACCACAAAGCTATTATTTGTTCTGATCTAATATCCTGCAAACTACAAGAAATGGAATTTTTTTTTCTACCCTATGAGGATGAAATCCTTAGCTTTAAACATCATTTTTTTTAATGTCAGAAGGACTTGAGATTAGACCTTAAGATAATTGTGTTATGATTGCTATCAGGTTTATTACCCTTTCTCTTCTTTCTTAGTCATGATTTGGGAATAAGCTGGTTCAAAACCCAACAGTAGAAACCAGCTAGACTTAGAAAACCAGCACATACTGAAGGCGCATTACCTTGTGAAGTGCTAGAGCTAGAAAAGCCCATTTTAATGCCACAAGTAAGCTTGGAATCCCAGCTTTCAGGTAACATGAAATATTAACCTTTCACTCCAGTGTTCATGAGATATTGGCTGGTAAAATGCATGTGGGAAAAGCTTGTAAGGTGGTTTTATTTGTAGGCGAGTACAAATGCTTTCAGGATCAATATGCTTTTCCAAACATCGCTCCCAGACTACTGATTAGACAGGGGGAAACAGTGTCCCTGTGTAATGACCACATAGCCACAGAAAATCTGGGGGGTGGGATTCTTCTTGAGGATCATGCATTACCTTGTTAGCTTACTTTCTCCAGAAACACACAAACATGTGTGTGTGTGTACACACACACTCACAATCTTCTGGGATGGAAACTGTCCACTCTCACCCTTCTTTAGCTGACTGAAAAGGCAAGACAAAATGTTCATTGACCATCTATACAATCCGGCTACATGTTATGTTTTCCCAGTTCCAACCCTTAGCTTATCTTTCAGAGAAGGTAATTCCATTAATTACACACACATTTTTTTCCTGAGACACACAGGCGCTCAGTTATCTTGTGATGCTTTTTGCTATGTCTACAACAAACTAGGGTAGCAGAGAAGCGTCGAGCAGATGCTTTCTCAGTCCCTGAAAACCTCTATGCAATGTAAGGATGATTTTCAACTAGCATTCCATGGGGTGCATAATGCCCATTTGTCTTTGGAACAAATGATGTATTTTTTTTAACATATTAATTTTAGTAATTTTTTTTATATTAAGAAGAGTTTGTGTATTTCTGACAATAAAATATTTTTTAAATCTACAAATTCCTTTATTTTGAACTAGACACTTCATACATATGCATCATCTATAATGAATTTGTATAGATAGGTGATTATGGTTTTTTTTGGGTCTATACAGTAAAGAAGATTTCTTGTGATGTCACTTACCTCTGAAAAAAATGGCTTGATATATTTAAGCTGCTTCATATCTGTTCACTAGGTTATAGCTATGGTACCAACTGAGGAGGCAGACAACTTCATAACCTAATGTACTTGTCTCCGTGTTCATAAAAATTGAAAAATTGTTATGATTAGAAAACAAAACAAAACGGTGTAGACATTTCTGAGATCAATTACCTTTTCCATAAAATTAATTCATAAAACACAACAAAAGAAATTAACCAGAAATTCATACTATATTACCTATCAGCATTGTTTATTATTTCATCTATGGTTGATTTACCTCCTATCTGGGTGCTGACAATGACATAAGCAAAATGAAAAACAGTTTCTAATCTCCTCTTCAAAGAATGAAGGATGAAATTATTTTAGTAGTCTGTTCCTGCAGATCTTAAGTGATGGTGTTTGATTGCACTTGTGGATAGTACAGCAAATGCAGTCTCTGAAGTAGCCATGCACATTTTTTTTTGACCTTGCCTGAAATATATTATTCTTCAGAGATTTTTTTTTTTGCAAGGTTTCGTGTTCTGAAGTAACAGCAAGGCAGACCTTAGAAAGCTTCAGAGGCAAAATAAAAGAGAATGAAATGAAAAAAAACCCACAAATTAATTTTGTGTTTAGATATAAAATTATCAGAAATAAAATGATGGGTTAGCTTGTGTTAAGGACTGCTGAATTTGGACACCATTGACTAAATGATGCAGGATTTGGTCAGAAATGTATTTAAAAGCTCTTTAAATATCAAGCAGCTCATTGTAGGATGCAGCCTTTGTCTGAAACTTTAGGTTCTTTAATAATTTTGTAAAATCTCTACAAAAGGAATCTATGGTGAATCAGTCTTTGCCTAAAATGTAAGTGAATATTGGAAGCTTGGGTCCTTCTAAACTTCTTTTGTGGAGAGCAGCCTAACTATGCTAGAGAAAAAAAAAAGTGAACTGTGCTGTTTCATGTTATGGCTGAATCAAACTACAACTCAAACTAATAACCCACGGCTGAGGAAAAGCGGAACAGCTCATTTCCTTTCTCCTCTCTTGCTCTTTTTCTCCAGCCGTGCTGTCCCTTCTCTTCCCATGTTCCAGGTTTGATGATTATTTGTTTATATAATTCAGTTTACTAACCTTGCAACAAATCCTATATTTTTCCTTTTCTTCCCAGCTCAGTTTTCTTGCCATTTGGTAGTTGAAAGGAGTTTGCCATCTGATTGTTGGAATCAAGAGTCAGCACAAAAGAAATGATGGAAAACACAGAGAGATGTAAAGGGGAGAACTCTCCCTTTTGATGGCAGCAAGCTGCTGTACCAGCTGAATCCAGCTGTACTAGCATGATGCCAGAGGTGGTGAGGTGGCATCCTGAGACTTTGCTCACAGCTGAAGGACGTCACTACGGGGCAGTACCAGGAGAAGGTCCCTGAGCCACATCTCGCCATGCAGATGGAAACATGTTATTGACTATTTTTGGCGAAGCGCATGAGCCCTGCAGCACAGTCACGTGAACACAGACTAGCCCTGTGGAAGTCAGCACCTTGTAAGAGACCAAGTACAGCACTGTAGGTGCCTATTTGACTACAGCATAGACATCTGTTGCCTTCTGAGCAGCTAGGTAAGGACAAAAGGATAGACAGTTTCTTTGATATTAAGGTCTATATTTCAGAGATTATCCTGATCAACAGAAGACTGGAGTACAACTCTGGTGCCACTAAATATAGGCAAATAACTTCAAGACAAGAGACTGGAAAAGACCCATCTCTGAAGAACTATAGGCTGGGCAGTCACCTGATATAAGCACTAGTCAGGGTTCAAGTGCTAAGCTGAAACAGGAAGAGAAATGGGCTTTCACACAGGTGTTCTGCTTTTCAGGTGACGGTTCCAACCACACTTTTGGAAGTGTACATCTTTCTTGTCCATCTTCACCTTTAAAAAACCAGAAGGTATGAATAGAGTTTCCAGCTCAGTTGTATTCAAGATCTCCACGCTCTTGGGTTTTTGCTGAGATTCTGCAATGCCTCATCTACCATCATTTAAATATACACAGGAATTGGTTTCTTCATACCTTTCTAAACAGATAAAAATTGCTTTATCTTTACCTTAGCAATAAAATTACTAAGATTTATGCAAAAAGATAATAAAACATAACAAAGGACTTGAAGCTATCTGCTTGAGGGGTAATTTAAACTCTACTTAGTCTTCAATAAAAACAAAATAGCATACCATAACCATTTACTGCATGGACTTTAACAAAATTAGTAGTCTGAGTGCTCTGAAGAGCTTCTGGAATGTGTTAACATGGAGGCTGAATTTCATTTTACAGAGGAACAGTGATATTTCCCATATTGTTTGGCCACTGCAAGAGATTTAATGTAACTTTTATGTGCATTTATAAAAGTATCATTTCAGTTATTAATACGAGCTAAAATTGTACACCTAGCTGTTTCACCTTTTTTTAAGTTAAATATGTTGTACTAAATACAGCAACCTTTTAGCTGAGGTATGTATATATTTAAGTGCATATAAATACATTTACCCAACTAAGATGTGTTTGTGTCAATTACAGAGGACAAAATTTGCACTATGTAAAAATCAATTCATGACAATGAGTTTACAGTAAAGCAGAATATATTCAGACTTTATAAACTAGATGTTTTTAATACCTTTTCCTTTAACAGAAAATATGAAATGGTTCAGCTTTATAGCACTAGAACAGGTTTGAAAACTGTAAGGGATTCATTCTTTCTTTCTGAGATTAAATCTTAAATCCCTTTTCCGAGGACATATGAGTAATATCAGAGAAAAAGATAAATATGAAACTACAATGACAAGGAAGACAAACAGAAGCTAAATACCTTCTTACATTTTGCCTCAGTTCCTTGTAGCCAAACCCTAGTTGAATGGTCTTAAATCACTATTCTTAAAAAAAGAAATTCAAGTCCCATTTATAAAAATACTAAATTTTAAAGAAAAAAAAAATCTTAAGCATCTGTAGTAACATCAGCAATAACAGTATAAGTTGCTGTTAATTTCAAGGAAGAAAGCTGGCTGCTTCTACTCAAGAATAGAAAATGTTTTAATGAGGTACAAACACGTGTGCTTATAAAATTTGATGGACTAATTGCAATAGCTATTTATGTGCTTATACTGGGCCAAACACTTTGCTTGAGGTGATAGGTACAGCCCTGATGGCTTCAATAGAATTGTGAATGTTCTACCCATGGACTTGGGCACATATCTTTTTCACGAACAGGAATAATCTCCAAAGAGATAATCAGGTCAAGAACAGTTGATGGGGGATGCAAACATATATGCCAGTTGCATTCTTTTTTTAGGTAGTTCCAGAAGTGGGGTTCTTTTTGGGGGTGGGGGCTCTTTTCACCTTTACAGAGATAAAGATTGTAGTAATCAGCACATGTTGGCTTAGAATTTCTTCTCAACAGCTCTTTTGCAAATGCATACAGAATAAAGATATAGTAATATGTATAACAAAGTTAAAAGCAGTTAACAGCTGTCCTGCTTTCTTTTTCATTCTGACATTTTGGAATTTTGTTTGAAAAAGTATTATTCCAAGAAACAACAGCATAATTATGTATGGATCCAATTTTTTTTTTCCAAATTAATCAATCTATTTATTTTATGAATCAAGTAGTACTACAGCCAGCTTTATTGTGTAAGAAGAATTAAATCTGTGATGGCCAAAAGGCAGATGCTTTGCCAGCCTGGGAGTAGGAGGAGGAAAAAGAGGAGAACTTCTTTCTGCATGAGGTTGGGAGAAGCAATCTGCTGGCTTCCAAGAGTCACAGAAAAGTCCTGAGGACGTGGGGAAATGCTGTGTGGGTAAGTGGCACTGAGGGAATAGGATTCTTTGGGGCAGTCTACCCGAAAGAAGAGAGTAGCAGTGAAGCCTGACCTCTTGCTCTCCCTTGTCCATCCCCAGAGGCCCAGAAGCAGAACAAGTTCCCTTTTCTGATGCAGCTCAGTCCTATTACTTCATACTGGAGTAAACAGCCCTCCCTTTTCCCCCTATTCACGTGTTCCTTACTTATCCTATTTTATCCTTATTTCTGTATAATGGGAATGAGAAGGATGATGAGGAGCAGGCCATTTCTGGTCCTTAAGCAGCAAGAAGAGGACTAGGATGGAGAGAGAAGACCTTCAATGTAAGGAGGGGGCAGGTGCTGAAGAGAAACTCCAGCAGCCTCTTTAGCAGGAACAGAAGGATGTGTAGGAAAGCTGTAGGTGTTAGATCAGTCTATCCCCACCTCCTCTGGCATCGGCAAAGGTTTTTCTCTCCTGTGCTTTGACCAAACTGCCAAATAGCTGTTCTCAGCAATGATGAAAAACTAAGGAGCATAAGTTCTATTTTTGTTGTTTATTTGGGGGAAAGAGAGGTTCAGCTTTTTAATGAGTTTAGGCTTCTACATTTGAAAAATTAATTTCTTATGTTTGCTTATCTAGTACTTTCATTGTTTTACATTTTCAGAAACAAAAATATTACATCTACAAAAGTGAAAAAAATCACCAGGCACTTTCTGTTTATAACTTCTTTCCACTTACAAAATATTCTAGTAGATTTAATTCCTAGGAAAGAAAAAAAGATAACAGTTTTCAACACTTCACAGAATGGAAAAATGAAATTAAGATGTACGATGATTTGCTCAAGGCCACAAAAAGGCCTCTGTCAAATGCACAATTAACAGTGGATAGTCTTGATTATTCGTGCAAGCAAAGTGTTCAACACTTGAGAATGTCTGTAGTCTCAATGTGTGCAGATATTTGCAGACATTGACTACTGAAAAAGAAAAGCCTTCCTAGCAAGGTTTTAAAATGTATCACAATTAGAGAACCATTCCCATAAAACAATAGCACATCAATGTTTTTTGAACAATCACAAAAAAGAGAATTTCAATTTTCATGTATTAGTAAGACCAGACCCCAAACAGATGTCCAGCCACAAGTTACTCTAGGTTAATTAGAGAATAAGCTACTGAAATACCACAGAGGCAATAAAATTTATAGGGTTTTTTTAAAAAATTTTAGAAGTTGTAACCATGGTTAATACTCACTTTTCTACAACACAGCAGATACTTCTCTACACAGTATTCTTTTGTAATAAATTGGATATTTAAAAAGTTCAATTTTCTGTGGTTTCTGTGAGATAATTTATGAAGTTCAGGCACATCAATAAAACTGACTAGTACCCAGGAAAAAACAACAAACAAACAAACAAAAATCACTGAAACAGCTGCTTGTTTTCAGCTCTTGCCAGTGACTCATAAATAACCATACATTCACAGATGTGCCATCAGTAAAATGACTGTATTATCTTCTAAATAGTCTTCATATCATCGAATCAAATACTATTTTACCTTCTCCTTATTTCATCATTTTTAAAAACTATGGAGATAAAAGGAAATTAAAAAATTGTGATGCAACTGAAATGTTTGCACTTCTAATGCCATGTACGTTATGCCTATGTGTGAGTATTCCTTTAATGGGGAGGTATTTGCTACAGCTCTGTGACAGAGTAGATGCTAGATTTCTTCTGATGGTTTCTGTCAGTAAAGGTAGTGATCAAGCCCTGAGCACGATGTCCTTCTTCCCTGGGGTTCTCACTCAGCGTAATTTCCTCCTCACTCAGCACAGCAGTCAGGGCACCACTTCAAGAAGGAAAACTGGGGGGAGGAGGGGGGAAGGCAATGAGAAACAGCAAAACAGTACCATCACATTAGTATTTCTTCCACAGCACTGTCTTCTGAGGAACTTTGAAAGAAACCTTCATTAATTTAATGGAGAGAGGTAATGAATTTTAATGACTTTGGAGCAATGGCAGGCAAATCCTCTCCCCTAGATACTCTAAGGGAGAGTCAAAGTTTGAGGTTAAGACTAGAGGATCTCTACAGGCAGTACTCCAGGCATTGCTTTGTACCGTGAGAAACGAAACCAGACCTGTATCAAGGTCAGACCATGTGAAAAAGGGTTTTGAAAAAAAAACCTGAGCCCTGAGAGCGTAAGGCTACAAAGTAACTGTTAGTAAAGAAATTGTCAGAAGTGCTCTCAGCTGTCACATTTTGCTCCTTCTCACGGATCACCAATTCTTTACACATAGTTCATAGAGAGACAGGAACAAATACTACTCCTGCGAGATGCAGAGTTGCCTAAGGTTTGAGAACGACACCAATATTAGCATTGACGTAGTATGTATTTGAGGACCTAATTCTTCTTGCAGATAAGTTGAACCATTACCTAACATTGCCATAATTAGGCTTCCTAGATTTTTTTGTGGTGAAGGAAAGCAGAGAATCATGGAAAATCTGTTTTTCTTGGAAAGAGATCAAAGAAGATATTTAAGTAAGAGAAAATGAAGAAAAGAAAACAAGGAGAAGCGATTGAGACAGACTTGAAATTTGGAAGTGGCAGTTAATGGTGAATAGGCAAGTAGTCATTTGAATACATAAAACATTTAATTATATGATTAGTGGTTGGAAGCTAAGGTAAAAAGGAAAAATCAGTGCCAAGCTTGCCAAGATGGCAATGAGAGTGATGGCAAAGCACACAGGAAAGCAACTATGATAATAGTAGCAAGATAATGGTTTCCATTCCTTAATAAACAGTAGTTCATCCCATTGCCCTCATCTCATTTCTTGTAAAGTGTGGAGTAGGTGTAATTTTCATTCTTAAAATAAAAACAAAGTTTGCCATTGAAGGTGAGGAAATACATGAAGGAAATGTGATGAAATACACATTCTTTTGGTCCCAAAAGGCAAATCGGTACATGGCTGACTTGTACTCACCATTGTCTGGTCAAATGGATCTATTAGGAGACTTGGTTGCACAGGTATTTACTTTGTGATTATTGTAGTAAGTATACCATATATAATCACAATTATTATAATTGTTATTGCAATAACTCTCAATCGTTTATGGGAAAAGCCAACTGAAGGTAGAGTTCTCATTACTTTTCTATGTAAGAGCTGCACATGAGGAGGAGGAAACCAGGAGTTTCTATTGCTATTCTTGTCACAAATAATAGATAGTGTTACAAAACACAGCTCTAATATCCAGGTGACCGTGGTCTTGAATTAAACAAGAGATTTGACTCCAGGCTTGTAAGGGCTATACCTGCTATAGCTGTCTTGGAAAACAGATGTTAGATACAGTATAGAAGTCTTCTTTTACAAGTTCCAGTAAGAACAAGCACATTGGACCTCCTCCCACACTCTGTAGAACAATCATCATCTGAAAGGCACAGTCGTTTTACTCCGTTTGGCTTTCATAACTCTGTTGTCTCCCGAATAGATACTGCATGATAAATTACATCCTTGACCCTTCCATGACAAAGCATCCTCCTGTGTCATAGGAATATTAAAACCGAAGCAGATTCGACAGCTGGTACAGGAGAATACATAACTGGTTATTTATGCTGGGTCTTCATGTGCACTTTCAAAGCTATTCCTGTTTCTTCACTACCTGTGTAGATTTAAAGAGTGGCATGAGCGCCTGTGTATGTAAACCTTTATATGTGCGTGTCTATTTATACAAGTTATTGTGTAAATAACTGATCTTTTAAATTATAAATATTTCAGATGTAATTTTAAATTTATTGGATTACATTTTTTACTGGTTTTGTTCTGTGGCTATTGGCATTACTACACGACATTACTGATTGTGTAGGTATTTCAGACTGTTCAGTATTATTGATACGCTAATTGAGTTGAATTATGTCCAGGAGCACTGTACTGTTCACATGTTTTCAGAATCCTTAACTTGTGGTTGCTGTCTGAAGCAAAAAAAGAAAGTTCTCTCAAAAAGAAACTCTCTGCAAGAGCATTCAAAGAGCATTTTTTAGCTCTCAAAAGCAACCGTTCTGCTGCTATCAGTCAGCGTCTTTGAGATCCTTAGACATTTAAGCTTAGTACTTTTGTGTATTCTGGGATTTTTTTATATTTTGGGGGGTCGCAACTTTTGCACTGGTTTGGGTTTGCGTAGGGTTCTAGTAATGTGAGAGAGAGGGAAGAATGAAGGCGTCTATACAATCTGACTACAAAACCCAGATGTTTAAAATGCAATATTTCCGCACTTAAAAACAAGTAATTTAGGGAAAAATATTTTTTTTCTGATGAGTCAAGTAACTCTTTTGAAAACAGAAATGAAGCAAAACAATGAACAATATATGATGATTTAGATTGTCAATTTCTTACCTTCACTTGTCAGCAAATAAATTGACAGCCACGTACAGATGAGTTACCACTGAGTTTACAGTCAAGCTCTCACAGTTCTCCCAAAAGGAAAATCAAGGCTCGACATTTTTCTTTCACTGAATGACATATTTCAGCAGGGTGTCTTTTTCAATATTGCATCTGAGAACAAATCAAAATTAAAAACTTCTTATATGTACAAATCTGCAGGAACTTTCCACGTAAATACCAAATTCTAAGCAGAAAAACTGAGTAATATCTTTTCTTGTATACTGTAGAGTTTGTTTTTATATACATCTAAACTCCTTTCTCCTCATTTTGCACTATAAAGCAAAAACTATTCTTTCATATGAAAGGTCTACCTCTTAAAAGTTTCATTACCCTCAATATTATTCATAACTATTTTATATCTGAAAAGTACAAAGCTCATTTGTAATGCAAATGTAACAACTAATAAGTTACGTAATAATGCAAATAAATAATTTAGAATATATACAGGGAGTTTAAAATAGCTACATAAAACGCATCTATAACAACACATCTGAGTGCAGAAAAGAATGAAAAAAATTTAAAAAATATGGCAACTATAGGTCTAGAAATCTCTTACACAACAGTAAAATGCTATGCAAATCAATTACTGTCTCAACAAGTGGATTGTACATGAGCATGAAACCCCACCAGAAATATGTTGATCTCTATCCTCAGGCTACTTATTTCTATTATCCTTTCTTTCATTTGCTTTCCTTTGTTCTCTTACCTTTCAATTTCAAGTGTTCTTCATTCGTCTCTCACAACATTTCTTTTTCTCTTTTTATATAAGTAGGCTTATGAATGTTATCAATAATATATTGTATAGCTTTATTCAACCATGGAAAATTTAACAAGACTAACTCAGACTAACGAAATTTAACAAGACTAACTCTATTCACAAATAAAGGCTTGACAAACTGCAAAGATAGACATCAGTAGAGCAAAAGATCAAAACATATGGTCAGAATAGAAGTTCTTTTGAGAAAGGAAGTGTTAAAAAATATATATGCAGGAAGAGTAAAGGTCACAATAATTAGCAGAAACATAAGATGGTGGTGATTCAACAAAGACTCGTAGACAAAACCAAACAGAAACCTAAAGTCATGGCAGCAAAACACAGGGAAAAAATCAGCAAGTAAGTCAATGTAAAAATCCTCTGGTATCTGACTAATATAAAATAAAGTTTATTTCGATGAAATAACAAAAGAGAAAACTCTTTGGTTTTTTTCCAGTGATCTAAAAATAAGACAAAAATGAAATCTTTTTGCTTGTTTGTTTTGAAACTACAGATGGGATCACATTGTATGGAGTACTGGTTTGGCTAATCTGGTCCATCCCAGCTCCTTGTGAAAATTAACCTTGTCCCAGCCGGAACCAGGACACTGATCTCACATACAAAGTGTCACCTCAGTCAGGCAATGACTAAAGCCAGCTGACCACCACATCAGCTCTAGCAGTTAATACATCAATATTTCTAAACTTCAGTCACTTAGGAAAGTGCATTTGAATACAGATTGATATATATTTGAAAATATATTTAAGTGGGATTCTTATATGGTATTGCAAATTTCTAAGATTACTTAAAGTAGTTCTTGTTTGCATTTTCAGTTTATTTTATCATGTTATCTGACTTCATTTGGGTTTACCATGGGTTACAGCTAGATAGAATTTCTATTCACTTGTAGCCATTTTTAAATCTCTATTTTATACATGTATGTTTCATCATAAGGTAACAAGTAATAAAAGACTTCAGTATCTCTTAAGGCTAAAGCAAGTTACTAACCCATCAGAGACCACTGGAAAATGCAAGTGCTAGAGTGCTATTTTCCTGTAAAACTTCAACTACTTATATTTTCTCAGAAAGAAAAAATTCATCTGTCAAGCTCCTTGACAACAAGCAAAAAGGCTATTTCTGTGTGGTTTACACCTTGTACAACTGTTAGGGAATTTCTGGACTGTCCATTGGTGTCAAAAAAAGAACATAACCTGCTCACTCCTTGTTACATGTGCTTGTAATAATGTCGGTATTAAGCATTATAAAATTTATTTTGGATATCTGGAAATAAAAGGTGTAAATAATTTCATCGGATCCTGTGATTACTGATCTTTGAGATAATATTGACCAACATACTAAATCTGCTTATATGGTCTGGTGAAAAATGAGAAAATACTCTTATTCTAGGGGAGCACTTTAAGTGAAACAGTAAAAAAGTTTTTCTGGAATAAAGCATCTTAGAAATAAAGTTTACCATTAAGCTTTAGATGTGATTTAATCTTTGGAAAACAGTTTTAAAATATCCTCTGACCAATGATGCACAGAGAAGACAGGTGTAGTTGTTGCTAGGTAGGAGATAGAGGCCAGGTAGGTCACATGGACCCTGACTGAGCTGCTTATTAACTGTCAGGAAAGACCCATCCCACAAAAACATCACACCTCTTATATATCATAAATGTTTTTGCCCCTTTCTCCTTGTATAATACCCTTAGCTTCCGTTGTTTATGCTGTTAGACTTCACTAGCTCATTAGAAAAAAATCTTAGGCAGAAGGTTAACAGTCATGGAAGAAGCAGAGTCAAATACTAACTGTTAGAAGTAATTGCCTGCAGTTGCATCCCCACTGAGATTTCACAAGACAAAGAGGTGCCGTCAGCAGGTGGATATGAATGCCCTGAAGAAAACCTGGTTTAAGGACTTTTGAGTGGAGGACTAACTTCCTTGACTTGTTTTCATCCTCTTTTTTGTAAGTTACAAAATTTCTTTTAGAACTCCAAGCTGTGTGAATGTGAAAGTGGTGGGTATTTCTCTAGCATGGGTGAAATGAATCAGACTGCTGAAAAGAAAATACTCAAGAGTTTTCTTCTGACTTAGTTTTGGTCTAATTTAGAAAAATTGTACTACATGTGAATGGTAGTCATGTAATTATTTGTGTTAGATGCTCAGAAACTAGGTGAAGAAGAGGATGCAAAAGTTTTATAAAACAGAATGGAGGAAGAAGCTGGTTAACAGAACAGGTGATTGAAAATGATAAATGCTATTAGATCATTATATATATATTTTATATATATATTTTATATATATATAAAGATCACTAGATGAGTATGGTTACCACTTTTAAAATTTATTTTCAAAATAATTATGTTAATATAGCATTGTTTGTAGGTAGAGGTGATGTTAAGTGCTGGGGGAACTTAAAGGACCAATATGGACTTTGTCTGTACTCCACAAAAGGTTGAGAGCCTATATTTTTAATTGATACTTTTAATATTTCTTTCTGTATTTTGTGCTTAACTATCTTTTTGATAGAATTATACCAAGCCTTCTGAAAATTTATGTAGAAAGCAAATGTTATGACTGGTCTCAGTAAATTCCTACCCAGCTAAGAAATTCATGTCTTGCAGAAAGTTCTGTGATGTTAAAAAAGGAACAATCTCCTAATGTTTTCTTTTGTTCAGTCATAAAATAAAGAAAGGTTTTTCTGCTCTCTTCAGTAGCCTATTTCCATGAAATTTGTAGGAATGGTATTTTCTGTCAAATCAGCGTGACACAGATTAGTGGTAATTTCAGAAATTAAGAAGGAATTTGTATGTAGATACACAAAACTTACAATATGCACCACGCCTCCTTAGAGAAACACACTAAGATGTCTTTCAACTGAAAAATAAGGATGAAAGTGTAACTTTTTTTCCCCGCAGAAGTTAGGTTGTACTTACACTAAAATGAAATCTGAATTTCCTGCACCTCCTGCTTTTGTTTAAACTGGGAAGGAAAATTGAAGTATCTAGTACTTTACATTGAGAGATCCATAACACCTTGTTTCAGAACTGGTTAAATTATTTGCTTCAGAACCTCTAACCCAAATAACATGACTGTACAATTGTGAATACAGGCATTTAACTGGAGTTTGTTTGATCTGCCATGGCTCAAATCACCTACAAATGGCATTTCCCTCTGGTGGCATATTGGTCCGTGCTGTACTGTACTCAGCTGATGACCTTTTGGTTTTTTTTTTTCCCCTTCCAATTTAGTTCTCCAGCTGGACTACTGCATCTGTAATTCACTACATGGTTAGATAGGAAAACAGACTATATGGCATATTTTTGGGTCAGTCCGTAGGTTTATGATATATGCCATTGTAACTGATGTAAAAGAACTGATTCTTCATTTAGATGAGGATAAATAACACTAAACATCACAGTTCTCTCAACTGAAGTTACTATATGTGGTTGCTTTGTGTATTTTTATTTCTTTTTGTTGACCAGGGAACAATAGCAAAGAATAATTTTAATACAGCCAGTGCAATTTTCTCAAAGAAGAAAAAAGGCAGATTTCATTTAAGGAATCTTGCTCCTACTGGCAAAAAAAGAAAACAAGCAAACAATGAAAGTGTATATCCACATTCAAGCTTTTTTCTAAGTGTGCCTTGTAATGTATTGAAACAGAAAATACATTTGATTTTATTTTAATGAACAGAAAAATCTTATACTTCATCAGCCTATTAATTCTCATAGTTCAATATCTTCCTGAAATGTTTGGGCAGAAACAGGTTATTGAGAAGGTTTAAGGATAATCTAGGGGAACTGATCCCATAATTCCTGTCCACTGATGACTGAGTTCAATATATAATTTATTTTAGTCTAATTCTTCACCTTCTCTTGGTTTCAGGAATTTTCTTGCCACAAGACCTACTCTACACTGTATTCCACAACCTGATATCTGAATAGACGTATTTTCTGTTTTACAGAACACAGATATATTTTCTGACTTACAACTGTTGATTTTCTTTCCTATTCTCTCATTAATTTGAAAAAAAAAGTATATTAAATAATAGAAAGATTTTATAAAACCTATTTTTTATTTTTTAAAGAGCAATTATTAATAAAATGTAGGGAAGTATTTTGTCTCTCATTATGGAAATCAGCATCTATTTTTTTAATGTGGCATTTGACAAATAACTGGGATATGTAATTATATGCATTAAAAGCAGAATGTAGCTGTGAAAAGTGAGATAAAGGTTATTATTTAAAAACATAAGGAAGGTTTAGTCACAGGCAATATATAATTTTCCTTGGTAATTCAAGTACTATGTCGTTTACCTTGTCTTCTGGGGTTTTTTTTCCACCTAAATTGACATATCAGAGAAAGTCTTTTCCTAATTAAATACATAATTAAAAAAAGATTATAGTATTCTGCTTTCTGCAAGAGAATTTGGTCAAGAAAAATATTTTTGTGAGGGTAGCATGACTTTTTAATTTTTTTTTTTTCTGAAGTTCCTATCATAGCACAAAGTGTTCTTGATTTCCTGTTAAATCATTGCTCTAGTCTACTACCAATTGGGCTAGCATTGAGCATTTTGAAGATCTGGATAATGCCTGTCTGAGAACTGTAGGTATTTAATAAAGAGTAGGTCAGAAGGCAATCTGCCTTGGATTCAGATTTGCATTCACTTATCTTAAAATCTTGTCATTGTTTGTTTTCTTAATGAACTAAATAAAAGGAAGTTTTGTACTATTGCAGTCCTCCATGAAAACTTTTTTTCGAATAACTTAGTATGTTGCTTACAATTTTAGACCTGTTTACATGTGCAAAATCTTGAGAAAGTGAGCTCTGTTCCATTCCAAAAAGCACTTATGAAAATGCTGTCGGTAATATCTCAAAACAATGGAATAAAACTTAGGTTTTCATAGCATATTTTGATTTCATTCCCTGCCTCACACCCCACCAGGGCCAGATTGTGAGTGGATTTGCTTTGGTATCATGGGTTGAAAGCCACTATTGAGCAGGTGTTATTAAGCTATTACCTTATATTGTCTGTCTTTTCTACGGATGTTATCCCCTTGTTCATTTGGTTTGTAATCTTAGTAATAATTTGGTACTACTTATGCTACTGCCTCAATAATTGTTTAATGTTCTTTCTTATTGTTGTTAATTAGCTAGGATTAATTCATGTGATAACTTAAACCAGACAGGTCTTTGTCTAGTATTTTTTCTGAAGGGTCCCTAGTGGTGTGTTTTGTTTTATTTTTCATATTTTTGTGAGTCAGTTCAGTCAAAACCATCAGTGCAGATATGGACAGGCTGGAGAAGGTCCAGAGAAGAGCCACCAAGATGATCAAAGTACTGAGGCACCTTCCATATGAGGAATGGCTGAGAGAACTGGGGTTTTTTCAGCTTTGAGAAAAGAAGGCTTGGAGACCTTATCACCATGTTCCAGTATTTAAAGGGTGGCTACAAAGATGGAGATTCCCTTTTTACAAGGAGTTACATGGAAAAGATGAGGGGTAATGGGTACAATTAACTCCTGGGAGATTCCGACTGACACAAGAGGAAAATTTTTCACAATGAGAACAATTAACCATTGGAATAATCACAGAATGGTGGGAATTGGAAGGGACCTTCAAAGATCATCGAGTCCAACCTCTCTGCCAAAGCAGGTTCTCCTAGAGCAGGTTGGACAGGAACACATCCAGGTGGGTTTTGCGTATCTCCAGAGATGGAGACACCATAACCTCTCTGGGCAGCCTGTTCCAGTGCTCTGTCACCCTCAAAGTAAACAAGTTTTTACTTATTTTCAGACAGCATTTCCTGCATTCCAGTTTGTGCCTGTTGCCCATTGTCCTGTCCCTGGGCACCACTGAAAAGAGTCTTCTTGACACCTGCCCTTCAGATATTTACGAGCATTGATGAGATCCCCTGTCAGTCTTCTCCAGGCTAAACAGACCTAAGTGCCTCAGCCTTTCCTCATAAGAGAGATGCTCCATTCCTTTGATCCGCTTTGTAGCCCTCCAGCAGTTCCTTGTCTGTCTTGAACTGAGGAGCCTAGAACTGGACAAAGTACTCCAGATGTGGCCTCACCAGGGCAGAGTAGAGGGGGAGGAAAACCTCCCTCGACCTGCTGGCCACACTATTTTTAATGCACCCCAGGATGCCATTGGCCTTCTTGGCCACAAGGGCACAGTGCTGGCTCATGGTCAACTTGCTGTCCACCAGGATTCCCAGGTTCCTCTCTGCAGAGCTGCTTTCCAGCAGGTCAACCCCTAAACTGTAGTGGTGCATGGACCACCAAGTGCAGGACCCTCTGCCTAACACTAGCAGTATTTTAATGTATTCTATGTATGTAATGTATTCTACTGTAAAGTATTCTGACAGAATTTTAATGTCAATAAGTAACTTTATCTGCAGATTAGTGTTTTTCTCCTCCTCTGAACCATAGTAAACATTGCAGGCTATTGATCACTTTTGCTTGCACATCTATTCATTCTTGTTTCGCACCTATTCATTCTTGTTTACTTATTATAATTTCATCCCTTCTCATTTAGTTCTTTACAAATTGGTCTTAAAATTGAATGTTACTTTTCAACAGCAGCACTGGGCTTTGTCAGATCCACTCATAATAAATGTAAGGATTTTTAGAGTGGATTCTTACTGAAATTCTATTTTGTTTATCATATCTCAACTCTAATTTTCCAGATTGTGCAAATTTATACATTTTTATTTCATCCTCAGCTATTATTGCTGAGCTTAACTCACCATGTTTACGAGCTAGCCAGGTCGTACTTCCACCAAGTTTCTGTCAACTCTCCTATATCATTTTTCTGTGTTAGTCACAGCTTCCAATTTCTCCTTGTTTGTCCTTCATGCTTCTTGTATTAGCATGCAGGTATTTTATTATGTTTGATCTATGCCTGAAAACTCTCTGGGATTGATGTACCAGCATCCTTGTGAACTATTTGAAGGTT
Organism: Himantopus leucocephalus; assembly: GCA_003993805.1. NCBI lineage: Eukaryota > Metazoa > Chordata > Aves > Charadriiformes > Recurvirostridae > Himantopus > Himantopus leucocephalus. The sequence goes on along the minus strand of RSEF01000001.1, from coordinate 122,122,241 downwards.
CTTCTTCCTTGTCTACTGTTAAAGAGCCTTTCTCCTTTCTCCTCCTTATCATACTGAAGAATAATATTTACTTAATAAGTGTAATTGATCTAACCATTAAATTAGTGGCCTGAAACAACCAATTGATCTGAACTTATTCAGATCAGTTGTTAGCTCTTCTCACTGCTTGGACACAGAAAAACACAAATGTATATCACATTTAAAAAAAAANAAAAAAAAAAAAAACACAACAAGGAAGAGGGAGAGAAGAGTAAGAGAGACTGAGAGGGATTTAGGAAGCAGGTTGCTGCCCTAGCATTGTACAAGGTGTACCTCTCTTGTTTCATAAAGAGTTATAACTTATGTATTTCTCTAATCCGGCCTCAAATTACATGAAAGAAAGCAGAGGGATCTTAAAATATGTCACTTATCTTTATGCCAAGAAAACCCTCCCAAAATAAAGACACAGAGAAAGTCTGAATGTTGGTGTCCTACAGTATGCCAGGCTACAAATACCACTTACTGAAGACCAGCTGGCAGGGCCAGGCTTCCTATTGCCCCTTTCCAGCCAGGCTGGGGCTGTAGGTGCTCTGAGGTGCTGGGAAGGGGTTGGCTCCTGCCCTCCTCATGTCCCAGTCACAGGGCCCCACACCTGACATGAGCAAAAGGAGTATTGAACACAGCAGTAAAAATTTTGCAAAACATGAAGAGAAATATCCTACTATCAAGTGCCTTGAAACCCCAGAATTTTCTTTCAGTTTGGATTGCAATGTAAAGGGGAAAAGCTGGGTTATGACCCAATTAGTTTTCCAATAAAAATTGCTTGCCAATGAAATAAGCAAAAATCACCAATGGACCATGAGAAAATTAATAATATATAGCAATGTGAAGAAAATGTTGGTGATCTTTACCATCTGAAACACACAGACAAAAGTTTCAAAAGCAGAAGCCTCCTCCTACCAGCTAATTGTGTGCAGACTTTGCAGTTACAGGTACAAAACCTTAATTGTAGAAATGACAGTTATCATTCACTAAGACTGTAATCTTGCAAATGCAGCCGTGTGGGTAGTCCCCAGTGAAGTCAGGCATTTGATTATCCCAAGCTAGTAGGAGAGTAGATCAGGAACTTCAGATTGTTCTGTTTTATCTTAGGGAAAAAGGGAAAATAATTAAAATTATTGTTCTAGAGAATGTAAATCAGGCTGGCTCATAAAATGAGCACAAGGGCATTTGTTAAAATTGTGAGGCAAACAGTTTAAAATTAATAAAAGTAAATGTTTTTTAATGTAATGAATAATTAGACTGTGAAATTTACTGTTAAATGATATTATTGACACAAACAGCTATGCAAGAATATGAAGTTTTATGACTAAATATGAGTGATAACTGCATACATACCTAGTATTTATCTGCATATTCTTTTTTTGTTATTATTGGCTGCCATAGTGCATGTGAGAATGAAATGATCGTTAGCTGTGGTCAAGTAAGAAAGGGGAATGAACTTCCCTGTATCTCTCTATTTTCGTTTGTCACTGAACATCAGACAGGATTTATGTGCCGTTGAACATGTATTTTCTCTGCCTTGGTGCATACTTTCAGCTAATATGTTTTGATTTATAATACCCTTGAAATTCTCATGTTGTAACTCAGCAAAATTTAAAACTCCCATTTGAAAATTTGAAATGCTAAAATGCTACTCTGAAAACTCTAAACATTCATATTAAAATATTTCCCTAGACAGTAGAGTAAGTGTGATCAGTTGGACAGGAATAGTCCAGAAACCAGAGAAAAGTAGGGATATACAAGTACTGTGGTGTTCATACCAGATTGCCAGATGCTCACAAAGAAAAAAAAAACCACAAGAAAAACCATCAAGCCATATGATCCATAGGAGCCTTCCAAAACAATTTTACTGAGTTTCAAAAACGGAGGTTTGCAGTCCAGTCTATAAATCATTTTGATGTAATCTAAAAGACCGACAGAGTGATAAAGTTAAAATGAAGTATTTATATTTCTCCAAGCAAACTTTATCAGAGCAAAACATTAAATTGCTTTGATTTTGTCAACAATATTCTTTATGAATTTCCTGCTTTTGCATACTGATTATCCGATAAGCTCTACCATTACCCCATTTTTTTTTCCTGTCTGACTGTGGCACTTAGAATACCAAGGGATAGAGTCGTGTGTTTTCACAAAGAAGGAACTGAAGAAAGAGGGATTTAGTTAGTGATATTTCAGCTGGAAATGTACCTTTTCTTTGCCTTAAAGGACTTAGATTATTGTCTTTCATTATGCTTGTTTAGTCCCACACAGATTTTCAAGAGGAGAGGAAGAGCTAGAAAACATCACGTGAGTGACTAGCTTGAGGTAACAACTAGGACAATGACAAAGTGATGAAACAATAAAAACAGACCTGTTTCTTAATCTGTTGAAAAAAAAATTAACACATCCTAATGCTATGGAACATCTTAGTAAATCCCTCATATCCATTTAATCTCTATTTACGGATGGGTTTACTCAGGAATTCCTGTCTGCAAACTGAATGATATAATGAAAATGATTATAAGAAACTGCAGTTTATTGCCCAAGCTTTACTACAAATAGGTAGATGGTTCTCATCCTCAGTTAGAGTCAGTTTGTGTTACTGAATAGCACTGCCTTCTGCTGTGAATCTGTTCAAAATGGACCATTTTACCTCATAGTATACATTGCACTAATGAAAGAAGCAGGAAGAGTAGACTTTCCTCTCTGACGTCAGGGGAGTTGACATTCGTGAACCCCCCCTGTAAACACTAGCAGACTTGTACCATTGGTCCAGTTTAATGGGTTTTTGCCCCTGTTGATTCATGGACCTGGTTACGGACAGGAGATGGACCCAGATGGGAGGCCTGCTCTGATTAATGCTGTCCCTGTATAAGGGGCAGATGGCAAAACACTCATTGGTTTGATAGATTTGTTAATTCTGCCTTTGGAAGAGGTGGCTTGCCACATTCCTTTTCCATACTTGAGAATAAAAAGAAACCCGCATGATTGGGGGTTGAGGCAGTGTGCCAACTGAATCTGAAAATTAAAGAATCAGAGACTTGTTTGGACAGAAGCAAGAATTACTGGCATGATACCACAGACCTAACTTTAAAAAAAAAAAAAAGGAAAATATTCTGCCACGTATGAGAGAGTAACGGATAGTCTTTTTAACACAGAAGTTAAATATTCTGCACCTTCTTCTGGAAAGTGTTGTATTAATGTTTTGATTTGCTTGTTTGGCTGCTGAACTGGAAAAAACTCTTTGGGATGAAATCAATTAAAAATTGGAATGGTTTCAGTAGATAAACTAACCAATTCCCTCTTTTTCTGTATAATGATACTATGTTTTGTGTTATAAACATGTATCCTTCTGCATCCCTTTCTTAGGAATTGAAAAGTGTAGGTTTATTCCCTCAAGTGGGGACCTAAGGAAGGCCATATGTTGTAATATTTAGCTGGTTGATAAAAGAAGTATATTGCAGTCTTTTCCCTCTATATTAGCTTTCCAATTCTTTTGTTTAGCGGCTAAACTATTTGACTTTTTCTGAAATTCCTAATAGATTTGGAATGATCCAAACTTCATTTTCCATCAAATTTGCTATTTATAACCCAATACAATAAATATATCTAGTTTTAGTGCCAAGGGCAAAGAAAACAGCAGTGACACTAAGGCTAACAGAACCATGAATGGGACCATGGTCAAGGCTTGTACTGTACAAATGGAAATGATTGCTAAGTTCTCCTGGTGTTATTTGAAACAATTCTCAAAGCTAGTGTAGCTTCTCTTCTGCCTGATGTAGCTAGTGAGAGAAAGTATGATAATCACACTTATTTTGGATGGGTTTTATTGGTCAGAAGTGTGCTTGTTCTTGTCAGGATGATTTCCACTGGGGTGGAAAAAAAATTCCAAGATGTAAGTTTTATTAACATCTCCCATTGCTTTGTGATTTTTGTCTCTCCTCGCAATATTCTTCCCCTTTTTACTTAGACTCATGACACGATGACTCCTTAGCATCTATAAGTAACCACCACCAAGGTTAACAGAGATTTAAGTAGTTGCAGTTTATTGTAGCTGGAAAGATTAAGGAAGGTTTTAGGGAATCAAGAAGACTCTGGGATTATTACCTCCACTGCATTGACAAGAAAGGATGAGAATTTACAGCAAATTGTCTAGTGCAGATGGTCTTCATCACTAGTGAACACGTTGGAGTCTGTTCTCTTGGCTGGGGTGGAAGCAAAGGTGGGCTTCCCAAAACAGCAAGGGGTATGCATACACACCCACAAAGACCACAGATGTGCCACTGGGAAATCAACGAAAACTAATTAGTTGGATTTCCCTGGCTGGTGTTTGAATGGCTGACTTTATTCTTTTTTTTTTTTTTTTCCCACTGCTGTGAGAGCAGCAGAATTGTCCAGCCTGTAAAGAGCTGGCTTGACTCACAAGCTGTAGGAAAGAAGGTCACAGGTACTACAATATCATTCTTGTTTGCTTGTTTGTTTAAGTAAATGGTAACACAGTATTTCAAGGTTTATACATGTCTTTTACCCATTACATTTGTAAGGGTATAAATGCAAATGCAGAGACTTATCTTCAGGTGATGTAAATGATTTCAAGGGGAACAGGGATACTCAGCTGAGTACCTATACCACGTCTTTGTCTCTGATGAAATATATGATGTTGAGGATTTAAGAAAATATTTGTGTCTCTATTTTTCTTGGCTTAAAATGAAGGTATTGTTGTCTCTTAAACTCTCATAGCAATAAATTTTCCAGGCTATTGAGGTGGTTGTCTAGAAATAACTCTGTCTGAGGTACATTTTACTGAACATATTGCTACCATTTATCAAGTATTCTTGTCTAATAATTACTTCATTTGAATTCTTTCTGCCTTCATGCAAATAATATATCACCTTGCAAGCCCTGGCTGGGAAACTGTAACATGGGAGGGAAGGAAGACATGTCACTTCTGCTCTGCCTATGCCCATATTATGTAATTTATTCATCTCCATCTCAGTTTGGTTTATGAAGAGGGAAAGGGTTATGTGTGGAAAAATCCAGACTTCTTTATTGGCATTTCCACTGGCAAAGCCACTTCAGAAAGTACCATAAGATTACAAGAAGTATAAAATGAGTGTTTAATAATTTATTTCATATGTTATTTCCTTTTCCATTCTGTAAATTATATTTGTTTATATATGAATAACTTACAACATGTCTTATACATGTGCTTAGTTTCAGCCGGTGACATCCCCCCCGCCCCCGATTTTAAAAAGCAATGTGTATCTTTAACTAATGTGTAACCCAAGGTCTGTTTTTGCCAAAGCACTACTTGCTCAAAATCATAAAGAGAAAATGGCTCATTTCATAAAGCCAAATTCATGTATGCAAGTCTCTGACATGTATTTAATGACAACATTCCAATAACCAGATAAGAAAATTGAGAAATATTTTCCCTCTCCTGCCTATATCACATCTTAAAACGTCAACACTTTCAGAGTCATTGCTCTTCTTTGAATCTTTTAAGTGAGGCTGGGTTTTGGACAACAGCAACACAAGTTTCAGCAGAAATACTGGAAAGGTCAGCTGATATTCGATGTTCGTATTGCTTTCCTAGGTTTTAATTTTTCTTAAATGGCTTATTTTCTTTTAAATAGGGTAGAACTTTCTTTGTTGATCAAGATGGCTGTTCAATTTAATTACACAAATTTCCTGCTCTTTTAGTATTACTTTTTAGTATTAATTATGCTATTAACTAAATATTGATGTCTTCTTTCTGAAGGTGTGCTTGACATGGCCAGCCCGGCTCAGAGGAGGAGATACTGTCTTCTCTTAGTTACTTGCCCAATGAGGGACTGCAGCATATCATCATAGTATGTGGTACATGAAGCTGGTCTAGAAAGCAAATCCACAGGAAATGATGAAAACACTCTGTACGTTTTTATACTCTTAGAAGGGCGTAGAGATACTAGAAGAGTTTCTTGAAACTAAAACTCTACTTTCTGACCTTCATGGTCAAGTCTTCCTATGATTCAGTTGTATTTTGTTCTTAGCATATCTCTGCATCTTCAAGGATCTCTGTTTGTTGTTCTAGCAGATTTTAGCTCCTCCAGCCACCAGCCTCGCTAAGCACCAGCCACTGCTCTTAAAAATTGCTGTGTATAATCAGATCTTTGGGGAACAGTTCATCTACAAGTGGATTTCCCAGTTCAGTATATCCTAATTAACAAGCACAACCTAATCATAGAGAACTTGACCTTGTTAAAATTAGTTCCATTTGTCAAATTCCATTAAGTCGACCTTTTTTAAGTTTAAAGCATACACATGATATCTGAATAGATTATATTATATTTTCATGGTGAAATTAAGTTTTTCCTCCTGAGGTATTTGAGATTGAATTTGGACTCTTAACACAAGCCCTCAATACTTTATATATCAATTGGACTGTCTGCCATGACATTTTCGTTCTTGACAGATTCTTTTAGCAATAGCATTTGTTGTTAAATGATTTGTTTGATTTTTCTTCCCTTCCAGGACTGTTCTTTTAACCTTTCTGTTATTTCCCACATGCACAGCTTAAAATGCTGAACTTTCAAATATAAATGGCAACAACAAGACTCGTATGTGGCATATGTTCTGCTTATTTCAATAAATTCATGTCATCTTGTAAATCTTAATTATTTTCAAATGCTTCCAAATGCTAATATGGTTAGCTATGATGATTTTTAGTGACTTAAGAGGACAAGTCGATCTACTTAATTTCATCTTGATTCATTTGTCTAGTGGAACACAATTGTACTAAGTAAAATATTCATCTTGATTGCCAAGATCTGTTCTACAGCAACCGTATTTATCTCCAATAGCATTAAAAGGGTCAAAGCATTTATTCTTAAATTATATCTTCACACTATAATGAAAAATGTTTCTTTCTTGTGGTTCTTATTACTTTTCGTTTTTATGAACAATAGGTTTGTCCTTCTATTTCCTAGGCTGTACAAAAATGTTTATCTGCTTTCTGTAAAATAAAGATTTAACAGATTAATAAATACTTTGTAGGAAAGATGCATTGTGTTACCAGAAAACCTTAATGACAGAAGATATATAGCTATAGATATTTTATTCAGTCAACCTTTACTAATTGGGTTAGACTCCTTTTTCTCCATAATTTGTCACATGAGCATCCTTTTTTTCCAAGGAAATCAGACAATTCTTGAATGCTGTAATCAATGGATGTTTGATCAATACATTCTCACTTTGATGCATTGAGTTAGTACAGTCTATCATCAAAATGCTCAATTGACATTTCTAAGGAAATATTAGGTCTAGATTACATCTTTTGAGAACTAGGAAGCGCTTCTTTGTCTGAATGAGATTTTTAAAATAAGAGGAAAATGCATTTGGAGTTTGCAGTGTAAGACACAGACATTTCAGTAAGCTCTCTGTATACTTCAGCTGAACTGTATTCTACTAGAAACACGGCACTAAAGTGAAAGAGATTGGCAACTAGTACAAAATGGTTCCTTAGTAGTGTGATAATTGTACAGGAGTTTTGTAGTTGACCACATGTGTATGTTGGAGGGGGGGGCAAACTGTTAGTTATGCAGTATACCAGGTAGAAAGCTTTTCTAAATGCCTCTAATTTTAAAATAATTTTAAAATAATTTTTTAAAGGTCTTCAAAACAACTGAACTACTTAATTTGTTTAGTTTCTATCCAACTGCAAAGAGGTGGGTGGTGAGGGGGAAACTAAACAACAAAAAGGAATGGGATTTTTTAAACAACAGAAACCAACCAACCTCTCCATTAGAAATGGTGACCAATCTAATATCTACTTCCAGTTCTTACTACAGGAAAGTGTCTGGGAGAAGTTCTACGGCAAACTTCAGTAACTTGGTCTCTTTGTTCTTCATTTGTAGGTTGTAGAGAAAGCAGATATTCTAGATGCCTGAGTAATACACAAGAGAGGAATTGATACTCAAGCTATCCCACATTTCCTGTGCAACTTGTATGAAGTTTTGCTCCTAAATCAACGAGAAAATAGAAATATACTAACTTAAGGAGGTAGGAATTACATAATAATTGAATCTATGTTATGGAGAGCAAGCCCAATTAAAAATCATTATTATGTACAACACAGCATGTAATTACATAGCACACAGACCATGACCAAACATGCCTTTGAAGTGGAGCACCAGATGTATCAGCAGTAATTTGCCAACATCAGAGCGCAACACCAGCCCTCACAACACTGCACACTTTGTTACGTTCAGATTTCATTTGATCTCAGTTTTAGTATAGGGAAGACCTAGAAAGATGAATTGTTTCTTGAAAACAAAAGTGGGATGTTTTTCCAATGATGTTCTTGAAAGGATAAAAGTAAGTAGCAAAGTAATAGAGAATAAAGGATTTTATCCTTTTAATTTATAAATAGAGTTTATGATATATTTGGAAGCACTGAATGCTGACTCTTTCAAAATCATTGTAGCCTTTGGCCAAACATCTGTTACTGCAAGATAAATGTAGGACATTTTTCTCTGAAAAACTTAAGCTTTTAAAAAACTATCAAGACTTGATTACTCAAACTGATGAGACCAACTTGAGGGTCCTTCCACCTTCTTTCTTATTATCCGTCCAAATCGCATAAGTGAAAGGTGCTCACCAGTGTTGAAAATGTATCTTATGCAGGAAAATAATAAAGAATAAGAAAATTTCCAGAGCTCAGAAGGTCTACTGACTTGAAGCAATGTTTTCATTTTGTGCATTAGTACTCGCATAACCAAACATTTCCAACTCCATCTTCACAACTCAAGAAAACTGCAAATTTTTATCACATTCTCTGCTGTCTGTTTTGCTGCAGGTATGAATCTTTTAAGTATGTTTTTAATGGCTTAGTTGAAGAAATATCCCTTCAATACAATGTGTAGGATACACAATAGAACAATGGTTATCTCAGTCCAAGGAAGCAGCCAGACCTCTCCATTCTGTGGACATGGGCACTGCAATCTAACATGATGTTCAGCTAATGATGGGTAAGATAAGCATTCTCATGGTGGGATTTCAAAACATTGCCAAGTTCTTAATGTTCAGAAAATGCCTGAAAACTTGCATCTGCTCTCTTGGGATGCTGCTATAGCAGTGAATTCTATCCACAGAATACTAAACATTTTTCATTGCTCTTTGATGGCGTATGTTCCCTGAGGTAGCTTCCATAAGGTATCGTATTTCTATCTTGAAGCCAAATTAAGATCAGACATTCAGTAATTGTTGATGTTTTGAGTAATTCATCATGAGTGGCATATTAACTTGTTCTGCTTACATATTTGGGCTCCTAAATGAAGAACACTTCTCTGCTGAGAGTCAATACTTTTGTCAAGCCTAAGGTGTTTTTTTTATTCTAAATATTGCAGGTTCCTGACCTGAAAATTTGCATCTTATATAAAAAGACCAAAAAAATGGGGAGAAGGATGCCACATACCAGCTGAATGAACAGATGGCTAGGAGGTAATTTTTAGAGTCATCATCTGGCTTTGTAGAAAGTGGAAGGGAAAGTTTGTGGTTTCTCAGAAAAACACTTGACGCTAGTTCTGAAGCTTCCTGGGATGAAAAGCTTCAAGCTTTGGATGGGTTCTGGCTACTTTGGGTTCTGGCTACTTTGGCTCTTGATTGCTCTTGTTGAATTCTATGTAATAGAAGAAACCACTGTCAATTTTTATTTATTTAGGTATTTATTGCTGTGTTTAGAAATAGCAGCTCTGGGTCTTGTCAAGGACTGCATCTAACCTTCTTAGGCTAACACATGATACTAATAATTTTTTCTTCCTCCCATTGTGTATTCTAGATTATGATATCTATAAGAAGAAATACGGGGTTTTGTATTAGTTCAGTACAAATACAAACCAAATGAAGCAACGGATATTACACTGATACACAGGAATGCTTATGTGAGCTAGTGGCTTTGATATACTTTGGTATCGTATTAATTGGAAAATATTGGGAGAAAGGCTTGCCTTTTCTTTTCTTTTTTTTTTTTTTTTACCTGCTATTAACCCACAGGAAAATATAGCATTGTAGTCATAATCGGCAAAATAAATTTGATTTAAGAAATTGAGATCTTCCATCTAGCTTATACTACCTGGATGAGTTTAAGACAAATAAAATGTTTTTCTAAATTATCACTTCAAATTGCCTTATTTCTTTGACTTGTAAATCTGCATTTTTTTCTGAAGAAAGTTTGTGAGATACCATCAGCAGGATTGGTTGTTCTTTTTAGCCAAAGGCAAGACAGAGCATACTTTCCCTGAGCAGATCCATATCATATTATGCATAGGTGGTAGCAATGTATCTCACAAATATCTTGACATATGTTTGGTAACCCATTTCTACTATTACATGGCAGTCCAAAGTATTCCAGCTAGTTTCCACTAAAGCACAGTAATGGTGTATGTTAACATAAGAGTTAATGTGGTACTTTGTCAGATGCCACACTGGCTCTGCTTCACTCTTTGTTCTCTATGTTTTTATTTTGCCCTTGCTTTCTAGGCCTAGCCAAAGCCTAAACTGTATTTGCCAAATGTTAGGTGATTTTATTTATGTTGTTGTTCGTAGATTTGATTAATTCATTTTGGCACATGAAAGCTTCAAAACTAAAGCTTCATCCAATTTTGGAACCCCTTTCTGGTGGCTTGGTTTATTCTTATTTTAGATTTTTTTGTCTTTGCTTAAATAATTCTAATATGGCTAAGGGTAGCAACTACTATACCTGTTGTGCGTTTGCTATCAGCCTTGTTCACAGAACGGCTTGTACAGCAACGTGGTGCTCTTCATTCAAATAGGTTAGGTCACCGTAACATTATATAATAACCAGGTGGCATCAGCTTGAATCTTCCACATCCAAGCATTGCCTAACAGATTTTCAGTCTTCAGGGTGGGAGAATCTGAATGCTCCTCAGCATCTAACCTGTTCAGAAATAACCTTCCATGGACCGTTCCCTGGGGTGGTCGATCAGATCTTTTTTCATTAGAGAATGCTGGAAGCAGATCCCTTTGCTATTCGCATGAACAGAAACATAGGCATCCTTTGTTTCTAACTTCTGAAAATGAAGCTCTGACAAGTGTAACCTAATCTAAGCCAAGGAAAAAAGAAACAACATGCATGGAAAAAATTATTTTTACAGAAAGAGGTGCATAACCTTGTGAAACAGAAAACATGGTTAGATGATCATTTAAAACCTCTGCAATTAATTTGTCTCACACTAGATGAAGGAACTGTTTTGACAGAGAAGTGTAGAGTTTTACTTGGTTTTGTTTCTGATTTACTTCCTATAAAGCTGATTAGACAGAACAGTAATTTTCCCAAGATGTGAAAACTGAACAGTGTATTTGTAAATGTATGAAATATTCCCTTGCATACCTCCTAGTCAAAAAAATCCCTTGACCAGATCAAACATGCTCATACAGAACCATGGCTTTGCCTTCTGAGAGTTTTGTCATAAAGATGTTCATCTTCAGTCAAATGTTCATGTAGTTTTGGCCCTTTTCTTAAAGATAGATCTTTGCTCTTTAGTTTCAAAAATACATTAATCAGTAAAATAATATTTATTGTAATATATGCAAAAGGTATGCATATATATACATACCACATATAGGTATATGGGACAGGTTGGTTATGCTTGTAAACTGCAATTTTAACTTCCTTACACAAAAGAAGGTCATTCTTATAGATAAATACATACCTTTCTATGACTAAAGTAGAGAATACAACCCCACTTTCTCTTTTTTCTTTTCTTTTCTTTACACTTTTGCTACCCATGTTAACTTCTAAGAAAATATTCACATCGATATATAAAGAAAATTTAAAATATGTAACATGACTTCTTACAAAATATGATATAATTATTCTGGATAAATACTTATCTGTACATTTTTGCATTAATATTTACACAAAATCTAAGGAAACATTTTAAGAACATTTCTGTGGAAGTTCACCTCATATTTTTCTTTTTTTCTCCTTCATATTTGGTTATTGTTGGTTTTTCTTCTTCGCTAAATATCCCAGTCCCAGAATTACCTCATACAATACAGAATTTGTTTATATTTCAATGTTCCTAATTACATATAATTTGAAACAAGATGCACCATTATTTAGTATTAAATAAGCTTATAAATGGGTTTTAAAAGGTTACAGAAGAGTTAAACTTAATGTTGGGTTTTTTTAATCTACACATTTTATCTGCCTCATTGACTTCTCAGTGTGTCTGCTAATGAACTACATGGTGTTCTAGCATACCCTGAGGCAGAAGCTGGGAGGAGTAACAATCTTATGAATAAATGTTATTAAAATCATTACATGACATGCTATCCTGCCATGATGTTAATCTGTTTGAGTATACAGTTAAGATGCGGTGGCAAGGGAACGGAGTGTCTCAGCAAATGTTGTAAAAAATGAAATTTGAACTAGAGAGCTGTTGTCAGAAAATTGATTTGTTAACATTCATCCTAAAAATTTGATCTGCCATTTATATTTAAAAAAAAGAAAAGAAAAAAGAAAATCTGGGTACTTGCATGTTTTACTACTTTGTTGTTTCAGTATCTCAGTTATTCTTTGGAATACAAAATACATTTTAAAAGACTGAAGTCTGAAAGCATTAAGATGCTGAAAAGCCATTTTCTTATTATTGATATTATATTATTGATATTATGAATGTGTGTCTGATGCCAAAAACACTACTCTGTTTAGTGTAGTATTAGCTGGAGTTTTCTGTGATTTCATTGCCACTTCAGCTATAAGATAGATGGCTGGCACTAAATCTCATGCCTCATCTGACTCACACCTCAAGGCCCTCAACCTGGGCAAGGGCAACTTGCCTCAAAGCCCCTGGCCCTGATGTGTAGGGTCTGGTGATGCTGGAGCACTGTGCGGTGGCTCTGGCACTGTGCAGAAGCTGGCAGTGGGTACAAACGCTGAGGGTCATGGATGTCAGGTGTTGTGGTTTCCTCCCTGTCGGAGATCCCAGGCTGGGAAAGCCTGCTCTCCTGCTATGGGACGTGACTCCAAACCACAGCTTGGACAGAATGACCAAACACAGATAGGTCTGTCAGCGTATTGCAAACATGCTCAAACTCTACCACATCATTCAAGGGGATCTCTATTTAGGCAAGTGTTTCTGGTTTATTAAAAAAGGATGGTAAAAGGGGAGGAGAGCTGGAGTGTTTGAATCTGTTTGCTCAGCTGTTAGTTTGCTGAGTGAAGTATGGGTAAACATCTTGCAGTTTTTCCTGTAAAATTTCAGTCTTTGTGAAGGCTAGTGTTGGATGGATGATACAGGGAATCACAGTAATTAGAAAAAAAACTTTGCTGGCTCTTTGGGGTGAAATTTATATCATTACCTGGGATGGGATTTAACTCTTTAGGTCTGCAAGGAATTTGTTTTCCTACCTTTATAGTTTGTGCAGAAAAACGGGCATTTCTAAGGTTATTTTGGTATTTCGGTAAGATAAATCATGACATATAAATGTTTATTGGTTTTGATTGATTCAGTCAGGAGATGGTAACTGGGGCTCCATTCGGTTATTTTTAAATATAAGTGCTTAGCACACCTTGAGATGTTATTCTTTCTGCAAGAAACAGAGCAATACAACATTAGATTGGTTTTACAAGGTGCATTTCCTTATAAAAGGAAATACATCCTTGTAAAATAGGATGTGGGATGAATGCCAAAGCAGATTTCCCACAGTCTGAGATGTTTTTAAACATCTATGTTTCAGCAGCAGAAACACATTTCCTAATTTGTTTGCAGATGACTCTAATGTCATTGCTTACATTGGGTCAGTCCCATTTCTAACACTAAAGTGAAAAATTGTGGTTGGTGCATCCCTATGTTTTTCCTTGCTCCTTTAAAATCTAGTAAGACACAACTAGTGCTACATCTAGGTAGGCAGAGGGTTGCCACTATTTTCTGCCTGAAGTAGATTATCGCCATACATGAAGAATTCCTGGCGTCTTTTACACACAAGGTTATCACCCTTTCATATATGGCTCAGATCTATAGTGATGTGTCCGTTTCTGCTTAGCAACGCGCTTGGAAAGCTATAAATGACCTACATTTACATGTGTTTACAGTTCTGCTTTAGGAAGTTCCAAACAGCATTGTTTTTATTAATTTATGTTTTGATTGCAGCTCCTAGTTTCTGAGAGCAGTATAAATTGTTGCAACTTTAGTAACCGTAAGCGTGCCATCAAACTCATGCATTTTTTTTATCACATATAGAATTTGGCCACTGCATTAGGTTGTTATAACAACTTACATTTGAATCTAGTTTTATTGCTTGTGAATTTTCCCCAAGCGGCAAATCAGAGCTTGACTCTAAATGTTTATCACAGAGTCTAGGCAGGTTTTGTAGCTCTGTCAATAGATGAGTTTCTTATTTAAATCAATTCTGCTGATTATTGCATTCTGTATAAATCGTGGCAGATAATTAAGAAAGTTTTAGTCTCCAAAAGAGAATAAATATTGACATAGCTACATTTTTTGGGTAGAGTCATAGTTTTATATCAACTGAATTGAATCTTAATTTACAGTGTTTAAGTAATGCATACGTTTGTTTAAGTAATGCATATGTTTCAAGATTAACGTGATACTTAACATGTTGTAGCAGATTAGCTATGCTTCTAATATTTTAAGAAATAGCTCAGGCATGAATAATTGAAAATTGCTTAGCAAAACTTTGTAAAATAAATAAAAATGTTAAACTCATCTGGTTTTCAGAGTTTTTGGCAATCCAAATGAGTTTCCTGCTGCTGCTAATTTTATATGGATCCTGTACTATTGTCAGAGCAGGCCAGCTGAGCTTACTGGCATTTAAGAAAAGAAATTATGCAACCATAGCTCCAAAGTGAAATACAGAAGAATACGGTCCTGCAGTTACCAAAGTCCTGTCACCAACACCATCGTCAGGAAAAGAATGAAGTAAAACTTGTGGCCCACTGGCGTAGTTGAGAGATATCATTAGCAAATTACCTATCAGCTTGTATTATGAAAGATTCCTGTAACCTTTTCTTGGGCAAAATCATTCTCTCAGTGACACCTTCATTATTTGCAGCCTTAGTTGACATTCACAGGCCGCTCAGCCTCTCGCTGCAGAAATGCTGCCTTGTCCCCTCCGCCCCACTGCGCTCGGCTGATGCTGACACACACTCCCCTAAATGCTGCTGCTCCTTTTACACACTTTTCTTCTCTAAGGAAACTGTGGCATCCTGCCCAAATAATAGCTAAGACACGAGGAGCAGAGTGACACCACCAGGAGAAATGTGGCTCTACTGAGCACCGGGGGAAGACAAGCAGACTTTTACCTCTTTATAATGATGCATAGTGGCATGGGACAAGACGTGGAGGGTGGAAGAGGAAGGCGCTTTTACTAGATTATCACTTCCTACCTCCAACCGTATTTTTGGACCTTCAGGGCCCTGAGGGCACTGTCAGCCCTGCCTGGCCCTGCCCATCCACCCCAGAGCTCCCCCCACGCTGCCCACCGCCCAGGATCCCATTTCATTCCCCCAGAGCCATCAGTCCCAGTGACACCACAGCAGGACCAGTCTCCAGCTCCTCACAGCTGCTCGGCTCTGCTTGATGATTGGTCCCAGTGAGCTGGGCACACCCACAGGCCCACATGCCAGCCTGGTTCCTGATGCCCAGTGCTGGGGCTGCTCTGGTGGCCCCTGGCCGCCCCGCTCCTGGCTGGGGCACTGGGATGGACCCTGGCTGCCAAGCCCTGCCCTGACGCCCCTCCATCGGTAGGTCCCTGCCCATGGGGAGCCGCCAGCCTTCACAGCGTAATGACAGCCTTTAGCTCCTTCCCCAAGGCAGCAAACCTGATACGCTATTGCAGTTAGACCTGTAAATCAAATTACAGAACTCCAAGTGAAAGACACTTAATTCATTTACAAAGCCTTCTGTGCAGAATTTTTAAAAAGCTGAATTTCCTGTGTAATCACACACACTTTAATTACAGAATCAGGGAAATATTAGTATTTCTGCCAAATTTATGTCTTGCTCAGTGAACGTGTCAGCTGTCCCAGCTGGAGTTTGTGTAGAGGCTCAAAAGCAGCAGCTGAGGACAAGGACCCCGGCTCCTCACACATAGTTCTCCCTACAAATTATTTCCCCCTCACTGTGATGAGGAGGGACCGGTCGTGGGAATAACCTCTCATCAGGAACCACCCTCGAAATGACACGTGTCCTTCTTCCCAAGGACTACCCTGCCACCAAAAAAAAATATTGCTGGGAGCGAGGGCAGGGCCGTGGCAGCCAGCACTGGGGGATATCTTGTCAGGAGAAACCCTCCAGCGGCAGTGAGTTATTTGGAACGGGAAGTACTTCTTATGGCTGACAAGGCAAATAAAACACAGAAAAAGAGATGAAAATGTTACAGAACCTATGAGCTGATTTTTCACTATATTTTTTTTTCCTTTGCTATGTACATGAGACTTTATGAATATGAATTTCAGAAAATTGTCATATTTACCTTTGACACACAGTCTCTTTTATGGATTCTGTCCTTCCCCCACACACACACTTTTTTTCCACATTTTTTCTCTCTTCCTTTTTATGTTACCACGATACAATAAAATAGAGACATGGATGGGAAATCTACTGTGAGTAGCGGTCTGGATATGGACATCCACATTCAACATGCTAACCTAGTAAAGCTAAGTATAGCACAAAGCTGCTATTTGGGGTTTGTTTGGGGTTTTATATCTACTGCTGATAAACTGTCCTTTTCCTCCTCTATGATTAGGCTTCTTGAACAATATGATGTAAAAATGGCTTCTGTGACTAATGCAGAATGCAAAAAATGAAAGCATCAGAAAGCATGCTGTAGTCTTTGCATGCAATAGTCTTCATTTGCGTAAATTACGATGTCTCCTGTCATACTTTTATTAAGCTTGTGATGCCTTTTAAACAATAATTTAATCTTAATGCAATGCTCCCAAGTTTTAATTTAAAGAAGCTATCTCCTGATCTTCTCATGTTTAAAGCTGATGATGAGATAACTGTCTTTATAAATGAATTACCATTGGACCATGACCAACAGTATCTGAACTGAATCCATTAATTCATAGTTCATCTTCAAAAGCAAGTCTGTCATTAACCTTTTTGTCCTCCATCCCTTTTCCTAAATAATTTGCAATGTTCTTTATCAAACATGAAGTGCAACAACTTGTACATTTGCAGTCAAGCTGCTGAGGACTTTTTGACTAACAGCTTACATTGCAGGAAGTTCAACAAAACTTGACACTTCAACTGAGAGCTTCAACTAAATTTTCATCAGCTCTGTTACCCCACTGTTAAATGTGGAAATTTCTGATTTAAATTAGACAGACAGGCAGATTTCAGAACAGCACGTGACCAAGGAGACAGCAGAACTTTCCTATAAAAAGCCTAG
Organism: Himantopus leucocephalus; assembly: GCA_003993805.1. Lineage (NCBI taxonomy): Eukaryota > Metazoa > Chordata > Aves > Charadriiformes > Recurvirostridae > Himantopus > Himantopus leucocephalus. Next base: position 122,104,799 of record RSEF01000001.1, on the reverse strand, counting down.
GTCACAGTCCCTCTGAGCACTCTCAGGAACTTAAACTTAATAGCCTTTGGTGTCCCTCTTTTGGTCTGCCTACTCACCACATGCCCTGTTCCCTGCTGCTTCTTTACCCTTCCAACCCATCTCTGTGATTATTTATTATGTGTCTCATCAATAGATAGTGAATGGGCTGGGAATGGCAGAGAGCAATAAAAGGAAAATCAAATGGCCTTGGATAAAACATATGCTGGAAAGAAAAACGAAACCAACCCCAAAAACCAAAACAGAGAAGGAAAGAAGAATGGAAAAAGAGGAAAAATTAGCAAATTTCTGCGGAAAAAATGAGGCAGTAGGAGAATAAAAGAGCCCTATGAAATAGCTGAAATAAAGAAATACAACTAAATGGTATAATTTCCATGTCAGCAAATTTGTAAATCCTATCTGTATTATAAAAAATTATTTTGAGTGGTATTGATACTTGTATATTATCAGATCAATAACAATTAGATTATTTTATTTATGTAAGGATTTTATACATGTAAGCAGTTATGAATGTTGTTATTTCTCAGATGACTTGGCACCAGTTGCATAATCATTTCTTGTTATGAATGTTTCAGTATTCGATGTTCCATGCAAACTTGATTCAAATCCTCTGTATGTACTTATTTGCTGATAGTCAGAGTACCGATATAAACACTCGGTGCAATGATCTGTGCTTCGTTGTCAACCTGGGTGAAACCTTAGCCCCTCCGAAATTGGTAGGGCTGTATGTGAATTGGCAAGAGGTTGGCTGAACTCTAGTAGCAGCCAGGCTAGCTCTGGAACAAAAAGCAGGATAACTGTGTTAGGTATAGTAATGATGTGCTTGAAATAAGCCCTGTTGAGAGGTGAACCTATTTGGTACATGCATATCACTGCACTAATGTAGCTATTCTACCCTAGGACACAAGGTAACATTTCTGTATGGTTCCCCACAAATAGAGAGATGTACCAAGGTGAGAATTAGCACAGGCATTTCCTCTACTGTCCATGACCTTGGATTTGCTGGTATTTGCTAAGGCCTTATCATTATCATGTTGCCCTATTGCAGAGAACAAAGAGCAAATTCTGAGAAAAATGTGTCCTGAGAAAGCAGGAGCTGTAGTCCAGTGGCATATATTTAAGCATAGAATCATAGTGATTTAGGTTGGAAGGGACCTTAAAGATCATCTAGTTCCA